>JAUYWH010000002.1:5746489-5808929 GCA_034779795.1 Ctenopoma multispine
TGGGCTTCCCTGCTTAGGCTGCTGCCCCCGCGACCCGACTTCGGATAAGCGGTTGATAATGGATGGATGGATGGATAATTTTCCAGTACATTAGATACTGACAGATTAGGTGATTTCACAGGCTAAATAATTATTTGAAACTCAAAAAGTAAAAATAGTGGTGCACAATAGTGATGGAAAAAAGCTCTTGGAGTTTTTCAGACTAAGTACAGGTCACAAGTGAAAGTGGGTGGGAGAGCTGTTATGTGAGCCTCCGCCTGCAGGTGAGTATTCTTCATGCATTTAAAAGGGGAATATGTTGCGCTACAGATGATGTAAAAGGCCACCAAAAAAAATATGACATGGCAAACATCTCACAGAAGACAGAGAAGGTGAAAAGAGAAGCGAGGATTAGAAGATTGATGTGAGGTTGGAGGAGAGGAAAGACAAGAGTGGAAGAGTGGGTGGTTTGGCGGAGCTGTTACTTGGGTGCAGGCAGCTGGCGAGAGAGAGAGAGAGAGAGAAAGTGTGAATCCATGGGATATTGGATGTCCTGACCTGGCCAGTGGAGGGCGTGAGGATGGATTGGTCACCACGGACCAACTGAGAAAGCAAGAACAAGAGAGAGGGAGAGATGGAGTGATGGAGGTGTGGAGAAAAAGAAGGGAGTAAGGAGAATATCAATGGCCAGACTGAGACACATATGGATTTCTCTTCCGTCTCTGCAGAGCCTAACTTTACAGCAGTGCCGGAGTGGATCGAATTGGGAGGGAGAGAAAAAGTGCCTGCTGATCCTCCCTAGAGAAATCAACACTTATGCATGAAAAGCTTCTTTGACTGTTAACTTTGTTTCCCTGCTCATTGTTCAATAGGATGCACTTGTTTTTTCATGTCCTTCTATTTACAAGTCAACACAATGAAAGCAACATAAGGTGGTGACAGAAAATAATGAATACCACATAAATGATAAAAAGCAAGTCCGTGCCTCAGAGTGAACTAATAATAAAAAAAAGGAAATTTATGAATAAGTGTGGTTATTACAGAGAGCTGCCTTGTGGCTATTTGCATAATTCCAATTATTGCACAATGACACACTTCCTTCCTGATGTGATTTGTGCTGACTGCTAATACCATCAGCATAAACAAAGGAATATCTCTTTGATTCTCAAGCTGAGTCTGTCAATGTATGCATCAGCATCAATATAATGTAAAAAACAGCAATGTGGTGAGGAAACCAGAGGTTTGGGTTTTTTCAAAAATTATAGAAAAGCAGAATAGAATAGAATCACTTTTAATACTTAGTTTTGAATCATGTAATCTGATATGATCATATCTTGATCGTGTAACTATGAAGATCATGTGATATAGTCAAGTGCCCGAACAGCTACTACGCTGACCTTGAAGTGGTATTGTTCTATAGGATTACAAGTTAACTTTGAAACAGAATAGAGCACAACAGAGAACAAACAGTTTAGGGTCCACAGCCCTTAGTGTTGTGATTACCACGGGGATTACTGCTGCCTTCACCTTCCACATCTTTTCCAACTCTTCTCTCAGGCCTTTGTATTTTAAAGCTTCTCATTTTTCTTCTTCCAGATGTTGCTACGTCTAACACTACAACCTTCTTCTTCTGCTTGTCCACCACTATATCCAGTTGCTTAGCAATTACCAGTTTGTATCTCGAAGTCCCACAGGATCTTGATCATTCTAGACCACCTTTGGATGTGCATCCCAGGTTCACCTTGGGAGTTCCAGCCTATACTTGGCACATACGTATGTTCCTGTATACTATGCCAGCCACTTGGTTTAGGTGTTCCATATACACCCTGCCTGCTAGCATCTTGCACCCTGCTGTTATGTGCTGCATTGTCTCAGGGGGATCTTTACACAGCCCGCACCTAGGATCATACCTGGTGTGGTACACTCCAGCCTCTATTGATCTTGTACTTAGAGCTTGTTCGTTGTTCCTGTCCTCCGCCATTATTATTGTCCCTGTGCTTTTTCTTTCAGTCCAGCTTTGCCCAGCCATTGTTAGGATTTTTTGATACCAAGCAATATATATGTATGACAGATGTACAGATGTACTAAAGACGCTAAGGACGTTTGGTAGAATATATGCCTCCACTCAATACACATATACTGTATGTATATATAACAAAAAAAAAAATCTGTAATCTGTAAAGCAAGGGTAAAATATTTGTTTTTGTTTTTCAGTCAATTGACCCTTCAAGCTTTATCTATTCAGCATAGAACAGAACAGAGTAGAAAAGGATAGAGTGGTGGCCTTTGATCCCCTACAGCGGGATCGCCTGGGAAGAAGATAATGAGTAAATCAATAAGCCTGGTTGTAAAACTCATGCCTGCTCAGCTGGGGGTAAGCTGTGTGTTACGCTCAGCCCTCCAGCATCAACTAAAACATAACAGCAACGCGTTACATGTGCATGTGTTAGTGTGGGTTTCTCAGCTTGTGGCACGTTGTGTGTGTTTCCAAGAGGGGATATGAAAGGCACTGAAATGAGAACAACGGGTATGTGCGAATGCTTCACCTGCCACATCTCTGGTTAAATACATGGCTTCTTCTCTGACAGGAACACAAGTGGAAGGGAGGTTTCAAATACAGCCACAGTGCTGTACTGGGGTACTCTTGCATGCATATGGAAAATGCTCTTCCTGCTGTGGATCTCAGCTGTAGAAACAATGCTGCATGCATTGCAAAATAATGCTCCAACACTGCTCAAATATCACTACGGTGAACATGAAGCTACAGCCAGCAGCTGCCTAGCTAAGCTTAGCATTAACACTTGATACAGGTGCAATATCTACCCTGTGCTATGCACAGGTTAAAAAAAAATCTGTGTAAACAAATGAGAGCATTACAGGAGGTGGTGGGTGGATTTGTTTATCTTCAGAAAAGTGAAGGTTAGGTGTTTCCTTTTTTCCCAAGCTCCCAGGATTTGCAAAGGGCAGTGAAGCGATTTTAGTGTACTGGCCAAACTTGCAACTTTTGCACAAAAAGTAAACTGAAACTATACTCCAAACTATATAAATGCATTTTCAGAGCCTGACAAACGTCACAATGACAGTTTTCATTAACAATTTGATTAATTTGGTCAAATATAATTTAGAAAATCTAGATGAACTGTGTAATTTGACTTTTTCTGGAGGAGATTGCTCGTGCACATGCTCCATCTCCAACTGAGCAACATTCATAAAAATGAGTGGGCATCGTGTTTTGATGTGGTATCCAATTCTCAGAATACAGCCATGTTTTTTCAGTCTCTTTGTGCAGTAAGAGTTGTCATGAAAAGCTCTAATCTCTTCTATGCAGCGTTCTCTGAGCTGCAAATGGACCACAATCATTTGCTCAGACTCATATCGGCAAGGAGTCAAGAGGTGGTGAGTACTGGAAACATGCTATTTGACCCTGGTTATATAGCAGAACTAATGCATTCGTTTTAGATGTTGGACATTGTCCATATTTAAAAAAAGAAATGATTGGGCATGTTCCTTATTACTCATGCCATCTGCATGCCCCACACAGCCAAAGCAATGATTTACTCTGTTAAGCTCTTAATTGCCAGCAAACAAGAGCACAGAGCTGATTAGAATGCATGGCACAAAGATACTTCAGGTGTTTAAGAGACTGTATACTGTATGTCGCTACAAAGAGACAAAAATCTGATATGCTATTATGCATGACAATACTCCCCAACCTTGTCAGCTGGGGGAGCAACGTACGGTAGCTACATGAATGATTGCTTGTGCATTTAATATTTTTTGCTGTTTGATCATTTAGTCTGTTTGATATTTCATTCATATGAAATCTAGTTTGGTGAAACATTGCTCAGCAGGGAATGTTATTTTTTTTGTATTTTCCAAATAATACTACTGTATTGCGCTGTATTTTGTTTTTATTCAGGTTATAGCTGCACTATTTTGTACTTTATTTTGGAGCATCTTCTGTCAAAATATATCCTGACATACACTACTTGACATCATCTCTATTCATAGCTAACCGATTCAAAATGAAGCCAAAACCAAGATTTCTTCTTTTGACCCATTTTAGATCAGGCAAGAAGCGTGACTGAACTCCATAAGTTACATGCTTACTATATGTTATTCTCATTATCTGCTAACATCAAAGAGGTGTCCAGTAAGAATACTTTAAGCATGCTAATATTTCACAGTCACAGTCCTGTAAGAGGAGAGGAGAGGAGAGGAGAGGAGAGGAGAGGAGAGGAGAGGAGAGGAGAGGAGAGGAGAGGAGAGGAGAGGAGACCTTGGGTTGGTTATATATTCCGGACAGAGTCTTACTCTAATCCACATACACTCCAGCTCTGTCCCCCATGTGTGCCCTGCCCTTAAGAAGACAAACAATGGATATCCTTCACTCTCCTCCAGATCACCTCCTTCAACACATTATCCTTCATCTACTCTCTTTGTTTCCTGATCTCTTCCATACACACATTTATCTGTATAGTTTCATGTAAAGCCGAAAGATCCAGCAATACAAAAAAAAATGAATGTATTTTTCAAAAATACCCGCATGAAAAAGATTTTATGCAAAAAATAAATAAAAAAAGCTCTGGATCATTTTCAGTTTGTGTAAGAGGGATTTTAGTTAAGCCCAATTTAACAGTCAGTGAGTTTAAGCAAAGGTGCTCCACACTTTCTATTCTGCAGCATAAACACTCAATATATGCTAAGCCTCATTCTCTCGGTGTGCATAATGCTGCCTGCATCTCACTGAGCTCCCGTGGACCTACATACACGTCCCCGTCCTCCTTACTCCTTCTGCCAATAGCTGCCAAGGAAAATCAATATGTCAATACACATCCCAAATGTTGAGTCTTGACTTTGCAAGGTAATGTCTGCTTGTCTCTGCAATTTTGCTTTGTGCCCAAAAGAATAAAAAAAAAAACACAGTTCCCTTCACTCTCCCACGGACACTGGGTGATGAAAAACATAAACATCACGGGTATTCAATGTTGTTTTCTGGCCTCCAACATGACAGGGACATTCACTACACCTCACATCTACACATACTGAACAGAGACTGCTGTGCGCAAAACTTACTTTTTTTCTTTGCTGTTTTTAAAGCTTGACACTAACAGAGCTTGTGATCAGGAAGAAAGTGAAGTAAAAGCAGTAGCTATCCATCTATGTTTCCATTAGCAAATATCTCACTCTTTCACTACTTGGAGAAAAAGAAGATTTAGGCTGATTTTAAATGGGAGCCACAACCCTAAGACTACAGCTCCGTATCGAGGTTTCATCCCAAGGTCCCACAGTATTTAAGTATGGTGTTGAGAGGAGTGGGAGGGAAATGCCGAGGAGGGGCTCAGCACTAAGAGCCCAGAGACCACTGTCTCTCTGAGAGATCGGTTCTACTCTGAAAACTCTATCTACATTTAATCCTATCTCAGAGGGACATACACCCACACATGCACATAGAAATGTAAGCACACACACACAAAATGAGTGCATATTGTACATAATCACAGCAGCTGCAGGGGCACCCTATCCTGTATGTTGAACTTAAATGAGGAATAATGTTTTTTTTTACACTTAAGACAATTTTCTTATTACACACTAGTTCCAACACGCATAGGACAGCTGAGTTGGCTACAGGGATGATCACTCGCCAAAATAAGCACATGTTAAAAAAAAGTCTTTTGCGAAACATATGAACCATCTCCCAGTAGAGAACAAAGTCTGAGACAGATGAGTAAAGCTGGAACAGTCTGAAACATCTTCAAAAGTACGGCTGCCCTACCTTAACATCTGAATATGCATGAGATTTTAAATTAGCAAAATATATATTTTTTTAGTATCAAATACACAAATGGTGCATCTTCAGTTGTCACATATGCTGCATGGCTTTTGCACATCTCACAGAAAAGCTCACAAAAACTTTCAAGCACACTTGGTTTTCATATTTTATTTAGATATAATTTTCTATCATCAAGCGCAAGGATCACTAGGTTATTTGATCTTTTTTTTTTCTTTTTTTCTTTCTTTTTTTTTTTGGGGAGAAGTCTCATGAATATGGGCACTAGGGAGAGACCAAACAACCCTGTCAGACACCAGCAGTGTCTGAGACCCATCAAGGTTGCTTTCTCTCCAGAGATTGTTAGTCGCTGCCACTCTCACTGTCTTGTTCTGTTTTGATCCAGGCTTAGCCCTCAACAGCTTTTTGGATGAAAAAGGTGACTCATGAATAATAATATGTTTTCAAGTAAGGTAAATTAATTCTTTGGCACAATGTCAATACCTACACTTGGAATAAACACAGCATTGACAGGTCTCCAATTTTAGGTGAAATTTCCATAAATCAAACTGCTATTGCTGGTAAAAAAAAAAATAATAATTGTTGGCTTTTTCTATGAGCACTGAAATGACCAGGCCTGAGAATAGAACATTCACATACAAACCATAATGGCTTCTGCATTCATCAATTTCTGACCACTAGGGACCATATAAACACTAAAAACTCAACCTACACACAGTATGTGCCTATAAATATCCATGAGACATTGCCGTTTTGGTCCTGGCCACGTGACACCACTAACTTCTGTGGAAAATATCTGGCTCCCTATTAAGCCAGGAGCTTAGCATTTTTGTACCAGCTAGTTGCTAAATTTGTGAGGCAGGCTGCATGCAGTAATTTTACAGAGCTCGTTTGATAAGCTAATAGAAGCTAAAACCCATCAGCTGAATGATGCTATGGCCGGATGATGGTTACTAATGAAAAAAAGTAACACTCTGCACATATAACATTTTATGGCCTTGCAATAAATAATGTACAACAGAAACTCTCAGAATCTTACATTTCCCAGCAGTATAATGGTTATCAGTAGTTTTATCACAGCAGTATTGAGTTACACACGGTGTGCATGTCTCAGGTGAGAAGAAATATTTGCCAGGATACAAATTTTAGAAACAAAATTTAGCTGGTTGGGGGGATTTTGCTGGGTGGCTGTGGTATCGTAAGATCTCAGTAAAGTATGCAATGAATTCTGGGTATTGCAAGGCAAAGTTGACAGAATTGTCTTGCTCAGTCTTGGGTTATCCGAACGCTAAAAATAATAACATTACAAGGACACATATCTCCCTCCTACATTTTTAAATGTCAAAATGTATTTTGTTGTGGTGGAGGCAAAACTATCAAGCTAAGTCTTCACAGTATAGAAAACCTTGACTTGGACTCTGTTCCTGGAAGTGCAAGCAGATGATAGAATATACTGCATAAAGGTACTTTGAGAACAATTATTCTGGATTTGCAAGACATCTTTTACTAGATATACATAAGCCTTATCTCACATCCAGGGAGAACCAAAAATATGTGTTCTCAGGTATTCATGTTATTATTTATTAATAATAATAATAATAATAATAAAACTATAAAAATAGTATTGACATTTACTTTTCACAGCTGGATTCCACTCATTACTC
The DNA here is from genome assembly GCA_034779795.1 of Ctenopoma multispine. Lineage (NCBI taxonomy): Eukaryota > Metazoa > Chordata > Actinopteri > Anabantiformes > Anabantidae > Ctenopoma > Ctenopoma multispine. Next base: position 5,753,924 of record JAUYWH010000002.1, read on the forward strand.
TCAGGTAAGGGCAAACCAATGAATCTACAACCCAAGAGATGCTGTAAATTATTGAGTTGAAGTCGCACATAAGCATTCTTCTCTTTCCTGCCAATAACCACCATCCTGAACAAAGTGTCACGCAAGTGACAAATACTCCTAAAATAGACATACAGATTCTAGACAAACCAGCAATATACTGTTGACATTCTTTGAATCCTAATCCTTTCACTGATTTACCTGATAAATTATTTGCATTCAGCATGGCTGGGATGAAAATTCTTCAGTTTATTTCTCTGCTTTAATACAAGTCTGTGTGTACTTTTTAAGTGCAGTTTTCTATCCTTTTTATGTTTTTTTTGTGTTTGTGTTTATGTACACTGGCTTACCAGTTAGAAATTTTGATTCGGAGCAACAATACTCTATTTGATTCAAGTAGTGGACTTCAGTTTAGTTGTATTTTTTGTTAAAAATACAAGTCAGAAGGTATAGCAGTATGTAAATACTGGTAGCGTTGGATAGGGTAAATGGGAGTCAGATTATCAGTAGTATTTTCAGGGACATGTGATATCTGCAGGGCTTTTCCAGGTTCATTTATAGCCATGCTAGGAATAGCAGCCTTTTTATAAATTATTACCTGGACTACTCTGATCTGAGGACTGATTGCATTTTTTTCAATATTATATAATGTGATGTCTTTCGTGTTAAGACAAAACTAGACTGTACAGGAAACTGCAATAGACATTTTTCACAAGTTCCAGACATTGACAAAAAAATGTGTCAGTCAATTGAAAAAAACAACAACATATTTCTGATTAATTATTAATTACAGTACAGTTTGGTTGGTTACAACCAAATTTTGAATTCTAAGCAAAGACGAGCATGCTCCTGAAAATGACACTTGGTACTATCCAATTGAGATCAGTTGATATATTAGAATGCAAGACAGGAAAATATGGTAACGATTTAAAGCTTTTTAATGTGATATTGGGTGACTCCAACAAAAACAACAGACTGGAGACGTTAAGGTTGCAACAATAAACAGTGCAGATGGGAAATACATTAGATTGTGCTTGTGTATATCCAATGGAAACATAAAAGGAACAATTGAGTACCCTTCATAGCAATAGACAGTTTACAATGGCCCTGAAGGAAGATGACACACCAGGGGAGAGGAGGCACAAGTGTTTTGATTAGTAATACTAATTATCTTCAGACCGTTAGCAAAGAAGAGAGAGCGTTAAGTTAAATGGCCTGCTCCAAATTCTCTTTGTTTCAGTAACATAAATAGCTAAGTGACAAAGCAGATCTTCATCTCCTTCTTATTCTCTCTGCTTCTGACTCCCCCCTTATTTTTTTCTCTTTGAAGAGAGAGCAAAATGAGTGGAGATCTTGTTCATTACGATGAAATCAGACAACATTAAATTGTGCTTCTATTAAATCAGCCCTCTCCGTCAGAAGAGACATCTTCAATACATGGCACAAAATGACAACTCAGTTCAGACACACGCCCAGGTCTCTGAAGACCAATGAACGGACCGCAGCAGCTCTGTTGTCACACTTAGATGATAATTATAGTATATATTGTCACAGTGCGTGCAACCTGACAAAACACAAACACGCCATATGCAGATTGGTAAGTTTAACAGGCTGAGGATAAATCAACATTTAGTGTGCACCGACGCTGGGGAAATATTTATCCTGGAGGACAAACGATGTGTGTGACAAAGCAGCCATATTGGGAGGAGTAAATAAGGCAGATTAACCGTTCTGGGGTTCTGGTGATGTTGTGTTCCCAGACATGTTCTAGTACAACAGATGGAGGCAGTGAGACATGCAACCCTCATTGTTATTATCACAGACTGGGCAAAGCCGCATTAGAATTAATCAAATGAATATATACTCCGCATGATAAGTGCTTCATTAGTTATCATGCAAGGAGCTAAAATGAGAATTAACAGGACCCCAGCTTGAGGCTAGATCATGGAAGGCGATGGACTCTTTTTTTTTTTCATTTCAGGCATTTGAAATCCCCAGCAAAAAAATATATATCATCTGATTTGAGAGACTTTTATTATCATTATTATTATTATTAATGCAATATTATCATTCAGATCATCCATTTCTTTTTTCCACCAGTCTCAGCATCTTCTATACACTGCACAGGTGTTTTAAACCCCTTTGCCACTCTTCAATTTAACTCCCCGAACATACTCTGTCACCAAAATTATGTGTTTCTCTCTTTTTACTGTCAGGCAAGACAGTCTGATATTGAATCCGTTGGTAAGGTCTAGTCAGTCGAATGAAAGGTCAGAAAACAGACTCTATGTTCCTTTTCAGTAGCAACCAAAGCCACCCACATGCAATACTCGACACTAGCTTATTAATTCTGATGAAAAGACATGAAGAAATCTTTCATATAACCCTAACTGAGAAATATCATCTCATCACTTGGACATAGCTGAGGTTGAAGTCATTTGTGTTTGCAATCTCTATAAAATCATGATGTGAACTGGTTGGCCCCTGTAAAGCAACGTGAGTTGAAAATAATGTAGTTATGTTTACTTCTTGTGCATTTATGCTATGCGACTTTGATTGGCCTGTATTGATTAGCATCTTAGACTGTGAGAAAGCATGATGAAAACATCATGCTGTTTCTAAGTGAATACCCTATATTTCCCATAAGAAATAATGTGCACGCAATGTTTCAAGCTCTAACAGCATTTACCTCCTGGCAGAGATCAGACTGAGACACTGAAACACAGATCAGTGGAGGAGTCTCTGGGGAAAACCCAGCCTTCATCTCGCTCGCAATAATAACAACACATGCGTGCTAACAGAGTGGAATATGCCGAGATAGGACATGTTCATTGTTCTTTCTTTCTTTCCTCCTTTGTCCTGTTGTACACCTGCGGGTTTGTTTTTATTTATATATACATCGCATTCATTGTCACTATGTGTTTCTCTACTAACTGTACTTACACTGCATCATCAGTGTGAAAGGACACAGAGACATCGCAATTACAGTCATTATTACCATAAACACAATCCCTGTGTATATTCACACACGGCAGAAGGACCTATCTAATTGAATCTATTTCCTTTGCAGATGATGGATTCACCTTCTGTCATCGTGGCTGTTGTCTGATTTCCATGATGTGGAAATATGGTTTTATTTTCTGGCTTATGCCGGCTTCCTCTACCTCATCTGCTGTTGGTTCCCACGGCATCACTCTCCCTCTCTCTTACTCTTTCTCTCTTAGTGTCTCACTAACATTGCCACCACCAGCAGAGAAATGATGGTAATTGGCCATTTTGGGCTTGGACAGCTGCTAACATGAAAGTGTCTTCAGCTTGGAGGGCTGGGCTCCAACCTCTCCAACAGTTTTGCCCCTAATCACAACAATAACCTCTTTTCCCTCACATACTCTGTACTCTCAGGATGCATAAATGAATGAATGCCCACCCAGGTGAAATGCATAAACACATACTGGACTCTTAAACACACACATAAAATCTGCAATCTCACCTCTCGTAGACGTCCTGGATTTGAGAGCTGAAACAAATATGCCGTGTGTCTCCCTTAAACAGATTAAAAAGCCTCTTATCTTGTCTCTTAAAGCCTTTAAGCAAGGACAATGTGTTTCACTGATTAATAAATGAGAAAGTTCCACTTGACTTGTAGGTTTTAATTTAACCACAGCCATTACCTAACTTGTATCCATTATGCAGCCTTAAAATCTTTGGAACTGGCCAGCAAAAAGCATGAGATCATGCTTTTTTTTTGACAGGGGCTCTTTGCAAATATGTAAAGCAAATGAAATCATCTCACACTGTTATAGTGGAAAATCATGGAAATGAATAGAGTGATTCTGCTATTCTGCAGAACATCCTGAGGCATGGTACCTTGTAACAAAGATCCAGTCGATGCTTGTAGCTTTAATCACATCTAGCTTTAATGCTAGCCACATCTCCTTGGTCTAATTCTTTACTTTCACACCAAATTACTTTTTAGCTCGAGGCACATTTTCTCAAAAAATGTATCTCAGGTCACAGTTTCAACAGTATGACCATGAGCCATTGATTGACACATGGCTCAAGGCTGCATCCCAATGGAGAGGATTCTTGGTAGCATATATGGCTGGCTCTTTCTATGGAAGTACTACACATGTAACTACACATTAATCACGGAGAGAAGAGCCTGAAGCCTTGGGGTACCTCTGTGTTTAATACTGGGCCTAAATTCAGCAGCAGACCAGTGCACAATCACAGCCCTTTATCAGTTCAGTTTCTCATTGTGTCTATCAAATAGCAACCAATAATTCAATGAGAGAGTGAACTAAACCTCAGAACTCCAGTAGTTAATTAAAATCCTCATAGCAAATTTGGACAATTTCACTTCATCATCTTAGATCAATTCCTCCAGTTTTACTCTATCACTTTGATTCCCCTGAGACCTGGATTTGCCTGTGTGGTATTACTCCTGAAATAGACAATATTCTCAAATGTACGCCATATCTGATTTTTAATAATAAAGGATTGTCTTGTAATCCACTATTCCACTGGCAAGATGCAGTGATTTTCTTTGAAAGAGCCAGAGTTCCACCATGTGGCAGAGGTCCCTAACTGCAGATATCTGTGAAAAAGAATTACAGAGAAGGATTTATACAAAAACAACACATGACATTTTTACAGGTGTATGACAAATATTATAAGTATTAAAAGTTGCAAATGGTCTGCAGTATTTTGTATTTGAAAACCGATGTTAAATTTGACACAAAGGTGAAAAACAGCCATCCACATGCTGTTGGAAAATCATTCAAAAAAACAGTTTTAGCTGGTTCCTCTAGATGTCTCTGTCCACCCAGGTGTTTCTCTGTTTTTGGACACTGGTAAATGTGACATCCTCTACACACAGTTGCATCACCCTAACAGAGAGGATCTAAGTGTGTTTGAAGGAGGGAGGGTGGCGCAGACTGTAGGGAAGGGTTCACCTTTAGACTGGTACGTCCCAACTCCAATCGATGCCTGTCCACAGGCCGTTCACGTGTACATCATTCAGACACAGCATTAACACCACCTGGTGGTTTTAATATTGTGGTGGACAGGGGTCAGTGTGGGCAACATTTAGAGCTGTCCACGACTGACACGTGTCAGAACACAGTGCCTCGTGGCTAGCTGCATATGGGGCTGTGTAGCTGCAGACCAGTGTGTAACTGTGACAACAATGACATGCAGAAATACACAAAATAACATAATATTAAAAATTATTATTATCATTATTACATTATTAGTGGCAGTATTCATAATAGTCTGCATTTCTGATGCACGTGAACCTCAGATTTAGAACATAGCTTATGCATATTGATTACATTTTGACTGAGGCAATTACCTGTCTAAAGCTATAAATTAATAATAATAATTGGTTAAGTAATTGTTCTGATTTATATTATGCTATACTTTTTAAATTTTATTTAGTTCCTTTATTGTAATTCCACATCATCATTTTAAAATCTTTGACAGGCACCTTTTGAACCACAGCCTTAACAGAAATAGCTAAACTACAGACAATGAAGACAATGATGACAGAGAAAGAAAAATGTGGTTATGCTATGTGTTCAAAAAGCACAATGTAAACTTACTAAGTGACAGCCTCACTCCTTCATTTGCTCTTTCTTGTGTTGATAAGACAGAGGATGTGCAGGAAAGGCACGGAATACTTTCCCCACTCAGCATGTGTATCCCTCCACCTCTAACTAGGACATGATAAGTGAGTGAGAGGACGGAGAAGAAGAGAGAGGGACAGAGGGAGGGATTACATCGTCTTATAGCTGATAGGTCCAATAATGTGACTGTTACTTCATCTCCATTAAAAACACTGCTGCCTATATCCCTAATTTCACAGCCTAACCTGCACACAGGACACTGACCAGAGATAAAGATGTGGTCAGAGGTCAACATTTGTCAAGGAGATAAAACAGACAGCTCTAAACCAACTTTCTCAATGATGAATAAGTGAGAGGAATGCCAGTTTACTATCAATCACAACGCTAATGGTGCTCAATCTCACCTTTGATCTCAACCCTTTATTTCGCTCAGTAATACTGTTGCATCGTGTTGTGAAGACACAGGATGATCTGTGTTCGCCTCAGTTAAATATCCCTCTTCTACTGACTATGATCTCACCCTCTACCACATTGTCCCCTGGGTGTTCCCTGTCAGAAACTTTGCTCTCTCTCCAAAGAAGCTGGAAGCACCCGGATGAGCGGAAACTGTGTTTTGATTGCCAGGGTTTTCTCTCACTGCTGCTGACCCACAAACGCAGCCAAATCCAGTTCAGGCCAAGGCCTGTATGGCAAGATGCAGAGCCAGAGAGACAATCGCACAGATGCAGAGATGGGATAAACATCTGCCTGATCACACTTTTGACTTTTGACATTTTCTCACAGAAAAGCTATAAAAAAAAATCTACACTCAATCAATGTGTAAAAATAAGCTGGACAAAAGGCGAGTACCACTGATAAAATGATTCCCACAAACGCTGAAGACTTTGTCAGGAGCATTTAACGTTTTATAAAGGTGGACTTTCTGGAGTGCTGCTTCTGATTTAAATTCCTAAAAAATCTGCTGTTTCCTCTCTTGCACTGAAACAGGAAGTAGAACTGTGGTTGTCTTCCTTTCGTCTTGTTTATTGGAACTCGCCTTCCTGTTTTCAGATTCATTCTGATAATGGCTGAAAGTCCCCAGTTGAAGCTGCACACACACACACACACACACACATGTATACTCCCTTTGTCCTGTCCCTCTCATTCTCTCCCTCTCACTGTCTCTCAGACCTTTCCACAAGTTAACATTCTATACCTGCCCATGTGTGCGTCATGTGAGATAGTACGCGTGTGTTTGTGTGTGATTCTCAAACACACTCAAACACATTTAGTGAAGATCCAACTTTTAGTTGAACTGGTCGAATGGACTCTAATGTGTGTGTGGTATGTGTTTTTATGGATAGTGCCATGTGCAGGCAGGCCAGGGAAGTATGCAGGTCAGCGCTGAGGGAATGTCAGGAATGTCAGTGTAATTTAAACTCTCTTCTACCACTGGAGGCAACTACGACCTGTGTATATTTTATACAAAAAGTGAGCAAAAATGGTAATCTGCCTGTGTGGCAGTGTGTGAGAGCACTTTAACATACCGGTCTCGGTGTGAGCAGCATCTTCCTCTACGGACATGAACAGTTACAGTTAGGTGTTTTAGCCTCAATGTTCCTAAACACCTGCAATGAAAATAAAGTTTGTCTCAACACCCAGCTGTTCTCACACACCTCCCGAATCCAGTTCCCAGGCTTTCGTAAGCCTTTCATTTGATATCACAACATATCTGCACCCCCGACCCCCTCCCATCCCTCCCTGTCTGGCCAGCTTTTTTCATGGCAGCCTGTTTTCACTCTGCAGCTTTGACAAAGACTGGCGAAATAATTACAGCTGGGCCTAAACTCAGCGAGTGTTTGTCTCCAGTAATCTCCACCAAACCCACCAGTGGGGATCGTGTCATAGGAAGAGGAGGAAAAGGTTGATTGTTCTGAAAACGAGAAGCTAATGACATCATTTCAAAGAGCTCTTGTGCACAGCGTTCAACACTGTGAAAGAAAAAAAACACCTAAGTAAACTCTCTGTAATGGCAACACAAAACTTATCACTTCAGATAGAGGCCCAGCTGGTTGAAAGAGTATAAATCTGTAATCTGTTTCTCCCCCATTCATCACTCGCTTGCGCTTTTCCTCTCATGCGTTATCACTCATACAAAATGTTGTTTGGATGAATTTATTTTCTAAAAAACGGTTCGTTTTATGTCTGCGTGGGCCAGGTCTCGAGTAAAAAACATTTGGCCTGCTTGAGCCAGGATGTCTTTTGTGATGAGAGGGGACAGCAGGAAGAATTGCTTGGGGGTCTGAGGAAGTGGATGAGTAAGGGGAGGGAGAAAAGAAGTGAGGGAATGGAAGTGAAGTTAGAATAACAAACAACACGTCAACATAAAACTATGAGGGAAAAATGACGAGAAAAATGAGAAACACCCAAACAGAAAGATCAGAAATGGGCAAATATAGGTTTGAGGGTGTGTATAAATAAAAAGCGAGCCTATTAGTTCTACATATGAAGCCATGTACAAAAGATGCTCCATCAGATGAGAGGTCATTCGAAGATGAGGTTACTTAAATTCACAGTGACAGTTGTGCATGAGTTATGAGGGCAGTGTAGCATGTAAATCACCATGCTGCTACCACTACTACTACACCCTCAAGTACTTAAGACCCCTCCACGGAGAGGAGCGAGGCTCCACGGGCAAGCAAGGGAAGCGTGGACACATAGAGATATTTACATACAGTCAGACAGACTTCCTGGCATTGTCAGCCTGAGAGCGTTGATGTCAGATCCACTCCTTCCTGTGCAGAAGGGAGAACGCCATGCGATGACAATGGGCCCAAAACAGGACAAAGAGGAAATGTTTAAATTTAGGCCCCTTCTTCCACCGTCTCCTCTTTCACGGCTATGGAGCGCTGGAGCTGTTTGGTTTTTGTGAATTCCTCCAGTTACCCCACCGCCCGCCCTCCACCTGCACCGAGCTCCCTCTCCCCATTGTGCCATTTCAATAGAAGGATTTTCACATTCAAGGCAAATCCCAAAGGAGGATCAGCTAGTGAGACCAGGGTTCAGTCAATCACTTGTTTTCACTGATGTTCCTTAAGAAATTATAAGTGCTTCCTTAAATCCATCCAACAAATTGGACAGAAAATATAAATCAAATAGGTGCTGTAATAGTGATGAAAAACTTTAAGATTTTAAATAAATGAAAGGACAAAAGTTCAAATGGTTAATAAAAAGGTTAATATATGATATTCTATATAGACAAATTACCTCTATATTTCTATGATTCAAAATAATTTAATAATTACATGAATATGCATGTCATTTTCAGTGTGTGTGTGTGTGTGTGTGTGTGTGTGTGTGGAGGGTGTGTGCGTGTGTGTGCGAGTGTGTTGCGGTGTCTGTGTGAGAGCTTTATCATAAATCAGAGTGTCGGCGTCTGCAGGAGTGAACAGGGCAAGAGTTCACCGGTCTGTAACTAACTCGGACAGTTTCTGACCAAGTTTAGAGGAAAAAAAAAACCCGCATGTGATCTACGAAGGAGTCTCCGTCCGCAGCATTACTTCAGCCTTGCTCATGGATATAAGTTAAGCCCGTGAAGTTAAGTTTAGCCGGTGTTAAAGGCGGTGTATTTATTGACTTAAGGACAGCGACACCGGCGATGCCCATGTAAACGGGGGTATTAACGTTTTCCCGGGGTAAGTTAAAAGCTTTTCCGGTCAACTTCAAGCGATAAGAGGCGACACTGTTTATTATTTTTCGCGGCTATAACTAAACGAAGTTATTGAAGTTGTATAAGTTAAAGTTATACGTACGGTTAATTCGGTTTACTCTGACTTCCTGTAAGAAGCATTAAAATAACGCGAAATTATCCTATAAAGAAATTTCACAAATTAAATGCATAAAAGTAGGTTCGGCAACCTGCTGTAACGTCAATGTCAATTTTTACTGACGCCATATTTTCTTTAAAAAACGTACGTTTTACACGCCCATCCCGACTTAAAGTCGCTGCTACTTAATGCTACATTGAAATGTAAAAAAAGTATTGTGACAGGGCTTATTATGGAAGAAAACCACAAAAATGTATAATTTGTGTGTACTTTTAGTAGTTTATGTCATCACAACCACCAGGCAGGCATTATCAGAATAGGTAATAGTCAAGTAAGGCTAAAGAGGGGACATTATATAGATACTAGCTAATTAACATGTAATTGGAGGCTACCCCTCTAGCTAATCTGGCATTTTTTGGAATGATGTACTTTCTTTTAATTGTATTCTTAACTTATCAATAATAAAAACAAGATCATAAATTAAACAGTGATGAAAAGGCTATCTTATATGAAACACATATTCAGTGATTATCTCATATACCGATGTATGAGTTGTATGAGATGCATGGTGGAGGCCCCAGTTGCACGAGATGCTACCATACATTAAAGGCTCTATGAAGTAGAAGTAATTAACATGTAGTAGTAATAGCACTTTGCTGAGCATCTTCCAGCATCAGAAGGAGCTTAACTGAGCTATGCTGATGTCACAACCAGAGCAGGCCTGAAATAACCAGACATCTCTGTAGTGAGTGTTTCCATGACAACGCAGCCTCCTGGTTTAAATGGCGAAGGAGGGACTGTGTCTCAAATAATTACTCTGGATAATATGGACCAAATACGGGAGGGGTGGGGTGAGGGCGGTTGGTTGTTTGTGGCTGTTGACTCGTGGTACAAAAACCCTTGTCTGAGGAGCACAAAATAAGATAATCTAATGCTCTCAGTGTTTTAGTGTTCTAAGTGGCACTGCATAATCTTGAACATTTGGCCCAGTGTGCAGGTAAGCACAGCTGACCACCGACTATTTATATATATTCATATATTTTTCATTTAATGTCATACATCTATAGTAATTCTGACTTATTTCAGGCAAAATAAGAATGGTAAGAAATGGAATAAATGTGGTTTTGTTCCTCCAGGTGAGAGAGAGACCTGAGACATGATGTGCATTGGACCTGATAGCTGACACTGTGGAATGAGAGAGGATGGAACAGACAGACAACCCTGCCCCCGAGAACAACAACCCTAATGGGTTTGTCAACCGAGTGTTTAATGTTTCTCTGGATGTGGAGAATGAATCCAGCAGTGTTTATATTCAGGAGAGTGGGCAAGGGCCTGCAGAGGGGCAGGGGGAGACCCAGGCTGCCTCATCTCAGACCCCTGTCAAGGACAGACAGGAGGTCAACCGAAGGCCCCGCGCCACAGGGGGCATCTGGAAAATCTTGAACCGAAAGAAAGCAGTTTCGGAGCAGGAGCGCAGACCTCACTCTATGATCCTGCCCGGGGAGGCATCCATTCCTAAACTCTCGTTTGCTGACAAAGTCCGCTCCTTCAAGAAGCTTAAATCCCCCTCTGTGTTCAGAGGGAAGGCAGGGAAATTACCCACTGTAAAATTCAACAGCTCCTTGGTGGATGAGGACTCTTTCTGTCGCGACATTGGCACTCCTCAGCAGTCCAGCAGGGGGACGCTGAGGAACCGTGGCAAGAGGCACTCGTATGCTGGCTATACAGCAGAATTTGACTGCTCGTTTGAAGACATTGATCTCTCAGCTCCTACGGATGGCCCTCAGCCTGCTGTCCTGGGGGAGACTGTTACTCAGAATGGTTGTAAGCCATCTGAAAGAGTTTCCTATACTAAAAGAAGCCAGAACAATTCAAGCAACTGTGACAAAACAGCTGCAGGCTGTGAAGACCCTAGCCTTAAAGGTAGCACTCACCAGGGAAGGGGAAGGAGGCACAAGGATATGTGGAGTTACCTGAGAAGGATTTCCCTTTTGGGGAAGCCCAATCCTGTCTACTCAGAGAGGAGCTTTGACTCTGAGCTTCACTCTTTGGACAAAACTATGGACTCAGACTATGGCTCTGTAGACTTTGAGAGTGTCAGAGACTTTCAGGCTCCACCTCCAAAGCACGCTGAAACCAAGGGGCACTTTGGTGGCCTGTTCAAATTTTTCAACAATGTAGCAGAGACAGCCAGGAAATGGCGGACAACGTCACGTTCCTTCTCTCCTCCAGAAGGAGAGGGAACTCCAGTGAGCTCCCCACAGGCCTCACAGCGTACAGTGAACAATATTCATAGTGTGTCCCTGATTCTTCACAGTGAAGGACTTCCAAAATCCCAGCCTGCCCCATCGTCACCAGTGACCACTAAATCCTCACACACCAGTAGCTCTGACAGCGAGACTGTAGCACCTGTGACAGGAAAACGATCCCCTAAGGTGGTCCTGAAAGGCTTCAGGACATGCCCAGGACCTCAAGCTGTCAATGGCCTTCAGACATCTGAGGGTACAGACAAATATATAGACAGAGAGACAAACCACAGGTCCACAGCCATAGTAGAGAATCATATGCCCAACTCAGATCCAAACAAAGAGAGTAAAGAAGAAGCTATGGTTGAAAGGGATACATTAAACTGTCTGTGTCAAGAGCAGAGGGGAAATGAGCAGGATTCCAGGGATGCTCTATCTGACTACCACCAGACACAGGAAGTACATGTCCAATCACAACAAAGTGATAAAGAGAGCACAAGTAATAGTGTACCTGCATCGGATTCCACAGAGGAGATATTCAAGGTATGTGATTTCAAATAGAAAGTGAGTTGCATTAAATACCAGCCACTGGATTTTGATAAATGCACTTCTTAAAGAAGTCAGTAATTTATGTTGCTCAACTACTGTTGTGTTTTCTGGAAGTTGAATCATGGCAACTGGACTTTTTTTCTTGAATCATTTCACTACGTATCCAATTATCTTAATTCCTAGGGAAATCAGGCTCAGTTCACACCTCCACCAGGTTGGATGACCGGGATGACTGATAATCTTCACAGACATACTGTCGTGTTAGAAAAGTATTTTCGGATATAATGTGTCTCACATTTATGCCATAACCACATTCCATTGCAAGCTTTGTCTACATCATTAACACGGCCAGAGGCATGCATCATATAATTACTGCATTATATGCTTAAAATGTCATTTATGTAACTGTTTTAACCACGGCTATTCTTTTGCTCTTAAAATCATGAACAACCAACTGGAACGTAAATGGTGCTATTGTTGTTATTCATTTAATTATGTTATGTTAGGGCCTAGGCATGATTCATAAACTGTCAGGGAGAAACAAAATCCTCCAAGACACCAGCCTGTGAGGACATGATTTGGGCACCTATTCTACACTTGTCCTTTTGCCCCATCTGTTGGAGAGAAAAGGAAATAGTAATTATAGTGGTGGACAACATCATAAGGAGTTTGTCCTTTCCTGCTTTGCCAGCCACGTGTAGCATGCAAGGAAGCCCTTTTTTTCCCATCGAGCTGGCTGTGTGTGGCTGCAACAGCCCTAGAGCTCCGTGACGTCTGCACCTCATGACGGCACCCTTCCCTTCTCATTCCAATGGAGGCATTAGTCATGTCCCTTCTAGTCAGACCAACAAGTCTGCACATGTTGGCCCCAACTCCTAATAACAAAATGAGATATGACATCTCAATACTCAGCACACTTTCGTAGGGGTTTATTATGCAAGGGCAAAGGCTGTGGGAATCTCTGTTTTGGGAAGGGTGCTAATGTGCAGTGCTATAACAACTTGAGAAATGATGGCACCAGGAAAATCCTCCTCCATAATTAGTAACTGTTTACAAATCGAGGTGGAGTCTTGGCAACTGTGGGTAGTGCTAAAACTGCAATTAGAATGAAATATCAAGACGCTTTTAAAATCAAATATTAGGTACGTATTAGGTTTAGGTAAATATTGGGTATTAGGTACACTGTGAACCTATACAGTATATAGGAATTAATCTAATTGCATTGTTGCACCTTTATTTGGGCCAAATTGCTGAGTGTCTGTGCCAATCACAGCTGTGTGAGCAGATTGCCAGCCAGACAGGCTGCAGTGTAAGACAGCCGGGCCCAGCCGTGGCCCAGTCTAGCACAGAGAGGACCTCTGTACCTCCCAACTCCCTGCGCACTCGTCCTCGCCCGGCCTCAGCTGTCCTGGACCCGTGGAGGCTCAACCCAGAATACAACCATTACAGTGAGGTTGGCTCACTGTGCCGGCGGAGACGCAGGCCTGCTCCAACCATGCAACAATCTCCGGGGCAGAGGCGGATGGCTGCTCGCTCCAGGCCATGCTCTGTCATAGAGACCAGTGTTACTAGGGAGACGCAGTCCACGGAGCTGCACCACAGAGTAAGATGCCAAACAACAAATATAGGCATTTGTAACTTCAGTGAAAGCAAACATGCAAACATTGACATGAAAATCACTAATAACTAGTCCCATAAATATCCAAATACATTATTATAGTGAGTACATCAATGTATATGCAGTAGATGTAAATGTATCACATCCTGGTGTGGACAGAAGGAAAGGAGTGCAGAGTCTCACTAGTAGTCTCCACCAGCTCACTGAGAAATATTGCTCAAGTTCATAATGAATCAGACGCACACTACAGACTTTGAAGGGCAGCCTAGTACTAACCCAGTATTTATACACCATTCACTGTAGCTGCAACAATGCATGCACGCTCTGCCCCATTTATAGAGGCCTTTATTTCTGGATGCTGCTTTTCCCTCAGCTCATATCCTCCTCTCCCTCTCTTTTTCATTTCTTCTCTCACTTGTTCTTTCTCTCTCTTTCTTTGCGGCTTCTTCTTCTCTCTCTCTTTCACTCTCAGTCTTTCTCCGTGGCCAATTTTCTGCCTCATCGCTCCCATAAGCTCTGCCTCTCATTGTCCTAACTCAGAGTCAGTTCATTTTAACCTGAGAGACCGCCTGTTTCAGCATGATGTATAGTCTCTTGTGGTTTGCTGCAGGGCATGTACAGTGACCAGTGCACCAGAATAGACTTGATGGATGTGAAATACTTTAATTCACTGCAAAAAGGGGACAAGACAGTAAGGAAGAATTTTGTTTAATGCGAAGGGCAGGGGAGTGTGTGCATTCAACCTTGTGTGTGTGTGCACATATGTGCATTGAAGTAATGCTGTATGGAGTATTGGAGGTGCCCTAACTACTCAGTACCCTTTAGGCCCTGTCTCGCCCCCCTGGTGTGTCACCATTAGAGCCCCCACTCAGGGCATCTCTGCAGAGGTGCCGCTCTCTGCCTCTGCCCCACAGCACTGTCAGTGCCATGACACTGCTCCTCCCTCAATCAGGTACTATTACATGTTTTTATTTCATTATTAATACATGCCCTTGTGGCTGACATGTTTGTTAAATTGATCATCTGTTTGCCCATCACACAACAGGTCAGTCATCGTCGTCTGTGCGTCTGCGGTCTGGAGACTCTGGTAGCTGCAGGAGGAGGAGACTGTTAAGACCTGGTTCAGAACCACTGCAGGTCAACATAGTAAGTCACACACGAACCCTCATAAACACACATATACATGAACAAATAAACTCAGGTACAGGTTTATGAAGAAAATACAGTGACCACAGTATGTATGATATTATGTGCATATGTAGACCTGCACAGGCTGACATGTACCTACTGTACGTGTGACACTGAGTGTGATTACCTGATTTATATATGAGCAGATAATAGGATGTATAACCGAGCAGCAGAATGACTGATAAGTTCCTTCTTACTAATGCTGGTAATGTGAACATGACAGAACGCTGGTCAGTGTTTAATCAGATAATAAAGAAACTGATACATAAAGATGGTGGCCATGTGTCAACCATTAGTCTTAGGGTCATTACTCATCCTGAACACAGATGTTCTAAATCTGATGAGTGAACAGATGCTGACAAATGAAGTGGATTTCTAAGCAGGAAATAGGAATTAGATTAAACTGTTTCTATATACCTGGCGTGCTAGAATCTGTGAGAAGTGTAAAATGTCTTTGTCAGTTGTGTAAAATTAACTTCAGAGTACAATGGAGTAATACTACTCAGTAAGTGAACTCAGGCATTTCAGAATCGTTGCTTTGATGTGCAAGTGGCCTCAGGGATTCTAGTGGAAGGAGATGCACAGTTTTTCTGAAATATCCTGACAGGGTAGTGAATAATTCTGGGGCTCTGTCCAACATCTACACCTACAGAACTTAAATGCATACAGCTCAACACCATTTACATTATTATTTGATCAAACTAAATAAAATCAGTGAGTACCGCATGCGTTGAGTTTTAATACTCTGTGCCAGTTCTTTGATTCATTAAAGAGAATCATGCTGCTGTCTTATAGCATATTCCATTAAAAATATGAATACATATTAATAATCATCCAGAATTAGAGAGGTATTTTCCCACTACACTACTGAAGAATTAGGTGATCAATGTAATTTAACAATGAATATACACTGTATTATAAAGATATAAAGATATTTTCAACATTCAAACTATTTAAGGAGTCAGTGGGGATTTACCAGAACAGTAAATACTCCGTTTTCATGGCGTGTGGTGTCTACTCAACCAGGGCTTTCCATTCTGGCGCTGCTCCATCAGATTGAACACACACACAAATTTAGTAAACTGTGCCTTTGAAGAAGCGACACCACTGCATTTAGGCTTTGATTATAACTTTTCTTTACTGGTCTAAATAGTGTTTGTGAGCCACGGCACGTTGTTGCCATGACACTCGCTGGCTCCTGTTCATCTTCTTGCTTCTATCTTTAGGCAGCCTTTTTAAGTGTGAGCTAAATAGAGAAAGTGTGTGGGTGAGAGAGATGAAAAGGGGTGGGAGAGAAACAGAGAGGGGAAGAGAGATGCTCCCTTTGTATGTGCACTTTTGTGTTGTGGCCCTCCCCTGGGGTAGGGAACGTGGACACATAGCACTAGGAATGTGTTATGAGCATAGAGGTAACATATACTGTATACAGTATGTACATACTGAATACACACACTATGACATAACGTGGTAATGCAGCTGTAGTGCAGTCACATGGATGGATGATGCCTCAACATGAAAAGTGTGTGTTGCCGTCTCATTTCTGGTAAGTCATGCATTGTTTATTTGGTATGGATCTCATGTCAGGGTCGTGTCTGTTGTTTGTGATACAGTGCAGTGTATGTTACAGTCTTTCTGTTAGGATGACTACTGGAGCCTAGAGAGAAAGCATTCTCACTGCAGTGGATTAACAGCTAATGCTGACGCCTCTCTTCTCCCTTTCATTTAAATGGATTTCTCCCCCAGTCACTGCCCACTCCTCTCCTCTCCTCTCCTCTCCTCTCCTCTCCTCTCCTCTCCTCTCCTCTCCTCTCCTCTCCTCTCCTCTCCTCTTCCAGTCTTTGTTAATTCCTATGCATACGAGAGAACAGTTTCCTGTGTGTTACTAATGCTGTGCCCGAAGCTCTGCCGTCAACTTGTCAGAAAGTGGGACTGTCTTATTAAGGGCATCACACAGATTAAGAGTTTCAACTGAAATTTTATATGATTAAGTTTGGGCCGACCTAGGTCTGTCTGGTCATAATGATATTATGCAATGCTATCTACTTATTATGAATGCATGAGTCAGCAGTCAGGGGCTCTTTGGGCAAATTTTAGCGCAGTAATAAAAAGGACAATGTTGAGCTGAATAACTTTTTATGTACACTCTTTTACACAAACATTGGGAGCATCAATGTTTATATGTTAATGTAACCACATTTTACCCCTGTTTGAGTCTGCCTATTAGTCCTCAGCTGATATCATGCACTTTCCTCATAACACACTGGAACACACTGGCACACACAATTCACATGATCTTCTGATGTATTCAGAATTCATCTGTCAGGATGTATGAATTATTGCACTTTATAAATAATGAATAACTTTATTATTTGTTGAGGAATTAGTTGAACTGGCTAATGACATTTCTGTCAAATAAAATGTGAATGTGTAGCATTTGTTTCAACCCGCACTTTATTTTAGAGCCCTGTGAATAAAAAACATGGGACTAGGTATTATGACTTTATGTATGTACACTTTGCACTCGGACCCACGGGCAACCTAGAATCCTTTATCAGTGTTCATTCAACATCGTTCCCGTGCCAAGGAACGGGCAAGTGTCTGCTACAGCAAACCACCCTATGCTGTTTTGGTCTCCGATAAATAGTTTTGCTGCTGACTGAATCTGAGCAGGTGGTTGTGTCAGGGCCTCCCCAAGCAGTTTCTTCCGAAGAAGGGGTTTATGCCTGTCAGGTATGTGTTGTTGTTGTGTGCATAGGCGTGCAACTCCATGCTTATGTGTTTTTGTTAGGGAGAGACACAGAGGCTCAGGGCCTTTTCTTTTATATAATCACTCAGAGGGTTTCCTTTACTTCCTACAAAAGCCATTTCCACTTTTATTTCAGATGACTGCTTGTTCCTGGGAACTGGAGGAACAGTGTTTTGTGTTAATTCTCTGAGTCACTGGTGAATCCTGTTTTATAGTACCTCCACATTGTACTCTGTATTCTGTCAGGCCATGCATGCCTGTGCATGTACAGATTTGTTTTGAGGCTGTCTTGGAGCACATTTTACATTAAACCTCATCAGGGCCAGTTTTTCTATCTTTCCATCATCACTCAAACTATGCTATGTTGCTGCCACAGCAGGTTAGTGGGGCTGTATTGGTGGATAGTTTCAGTAATGTCACAACATGCAGCAATTTATGTTATGAAACTGTAAGGTCTGTGGCACTCCTGAACTTGTTATCCAGCATCAGGTATACCATGTGTGATAGTCTTCCCAGGCTGCTTAGGTGAATTTACCCACAGTGATCAGCTTCCACTGTTTGTGTGATACAGTGTTTATTTCCATGTTTTTGACAGGTTTATGTTAAGGATAAAGACATTTTCTGGTCTTAAGTCAGCACACAAGAATGTCACCTTGTGGCCAGTAATATGATCTGTTATTATCTGAAAGCACCATCTTAAAGCAGAAACCCTGCAGGCTCAAATGTGCTGCAGTTTTCCTTCTTGATGAGATATAAGTGTTTAATAATTTGACTGATAACATCCACTCTATATGTATTTTATATATCTTCTTACAAATTTCTGCATAGCTAATCACCTAACTGGCAGACTGCCATTAAATGTTAAGTGAGCTAATTTAAAAATATTTGTCATAAAATACAAAAAATGGCAAAAATTTAATTCTGTAATCCTAGAGTGAAAGTTTAAAGCATAATTTGACCTTGCTGTGCTGTATTTTCAGCTCTCATAACTAACAAAAAAATAATTTCTACAGATGGATACAATAGTCACCTTGGAGGATAAAAACAAAGCAACCAAACTGAGAGGTTTTATCAGTAAATCCATCGCATCAGTAGATTACTCAAACCAGATTAGGGTCTTGTCAGTTCTCTGCTTTGTCAACATACAGACTGATTTGTGCTTGATCTTGATCTTGTGTGTTCTGCATTAATAGTTCTAATAGTTCTCTCTGACTTTAAAATGAGACAAAACCAAAACAAAGAGGGATGTTGCTTTTACAAGGAAATGTTTTTGAAATACAGCGTCATTCCCTGTGATCAAACCTGAAATGGGAGTGCATAAAGTCAATATTGCGGTAAAGTCAATTAAAATCCACACACCACAGACAATCTGTAAGTCTTTATTAACACAGAAACTTTTTTTTCACCTTTACTGCACAGTCAAATTCAGTCATTCTTGACACTTTTATGAACAATCATCAGTCAAGTGAACAAAAAATATTTTAGATTTTTTACTGAACTATTTAGTTTTGCAAATTTCGAGACAACTGTGTTGAGCTACTCTTCATACTCAGAATAAAATACTTAGCTCCAGCCCTGGTCACTTTGTTCCTGCCCTGAAATAATGAGACAGAAGTTAACTGCCTGTACAGTGTTCTGCTATTTAGAATGTATCCTGCAGGCCTCTGTGAAAGATGGGCTGGATTTTTCTGGCAGCTGCCACTTCTTGTGTACATTATTTGGCTTAACTTTCTGCCTATGACCTCCCTGGCTCCCTGTTACACCACATGCGGTGTCAGAGAAAACCCTCCATCACATACACATATTATGCAACCCCCTCGCTCATTCTACGTCTTCTTCATTCTCCCTCTCAGTCCACCTTGCTTTCCTCCTGACCTCAGAGCTCGTCAGCCCTCCTTCCATCATTTCCGTCCCTGTTTTTTCTTTGCTTTCTCACTTCACCCCTCCCAATTCGCTTCATCCCTACATCCATTCTTTCCTGCAGTCATTTGAAAACACCTGCCTCCTGCGGCCTGTTTTCTGTGTGCGCGTGTTTGTGTGCAAATATGAAGCATGCAAGTTACTATTTGGCATCCATGCTTCTGCACAGTTATATTCTTAAGATGCATAGTTTATTATGAATCTTTGATGTGAATCATTGATATGAATCTTTGATGGGAGGAACTGACCTATCAACAAGACGTTAGGTGCTGAAAAACACAGAATCCCAAACAAGCCTACACCCATATATCGTTCGACTGCAGAGTTTTGCATTTCAATCCACTGCTCTGCTTTTGAACTCCCGTGGCGGGGAAGCAGTGAGAATTTAAAATCATTTTAGCTCAAAGGACAGGTGGAGCTGTAGATTTTCCTACCCACGCCCCCTCTAGAGTGAGTTACACATTTTTTCATTTTTGCATAGTTTATTTTGCAAAGAGTATTGTAGATTAAATTTAAATTGGCAAAAATTTACATTTGGTCCAGGTTAAAAAGAAATAATAATAAATTTACTATATAAATGTATATATATATATATATATATATGTATAATATATTCAGTACCTTGATTCATTACTTTGTAGAACCCCATTTGGCAGCAGTTACAGCAACAGTTTTAGTTTTCTTGGTGCTTTAATCTTTAAACCACCAGGATTTGGGTAGTTTATCCTGTTCTTCTTGGCTGATCTTCTCAAGCTCCATCAGACTGAATGGGAAGCATCTGTCAACTCCTGTCTCTGCAAATGTTCTATGGGGGTTTAAGTCCAGGCTTTGGCTGGGCCACTCCAGGACACAGACTTACTCTGAAGCCACTCCAGTGTTGCCTTGGCTGAATGCATCAGGTCATTGTCGTGCTGAAAGGTGAACAGTCGTCTCAGTTGTTTCGGTCTCAGGTCACTTGCACTTTGGAGCATGTTTTCATCACGGGCCTCTATATTTGGCAGCAATGGGGATCATGCTGTAGTTTGGAGTATGCTGAGAGACACCTGGTGGTTCCAAACTGCATCCATTTTACAATTACTGAAGCCACTGTGCTGCAGGCAACACTCTCAGATCTATGTCTCACCTTACTGTGGGAGCTCTACAGAGAGTTTCCCGGACTTCATGGCTTGGTTTTTGTACTGACAGATAATATAATTTATGGGGCTCGTCTGCATTTCTAAACCATATCCAGTCAGTTCACTTTGTCACAGATGAATCGTGTTGTAGATGCATTTCAAGGAAACAGCATCCTTTGACCTCAATTGGGAGAATAAAGGGTCTGGATACTTTTGTAACTGAGATATGTTGTTTCTATTTTGCCATCATGACATTGTGGATAACTAAGTTTAGATAGATGGGCGAATAGCTATTTTATTCATTTAAAATTAATTTAAGTATGCTAAATGAAGCCAATTCATATGGCACATAGTGGACATGTTGCTTGATTAGCGTGGGTGAGTAGGCTAATCATTGCCAACAACACTTTCTAAGATGATGTGACTAGCATCATTGTAAATAAAAATCTAAATATATATACTTGGCTCTCAAAGAGACACAGTATGAATATCAAACAAACATTGCATGCAAACATAGCACCAAGAGATCTCAGGCAGGATGTGGAGGCACTACTGCTCTTACATCCCAGTGTTTTGGGCCCCAGGTGGCTGACATTTCTCTGATGAATAGTGACACTAGCGTGCGCACTCTGTATACTCACAACCAGCACAGTACAAGTACAGTAAAGCAGGGCTGACTTGAGCAGCCAACCAATTCCTTGCACAGGTAATTTTGTTTTCAATCCCTCACCCCACAGCTAGGCTCTCAAATGACCAATCTGTGGCTTTTTAAGTACACACTGGCACTGATGCTGAACAGAAACATAACTAACATTTGTTGACTGCATTTTCAACAGTGCTCCTTAATGCTTCCTTTTTGTTACAGTTTTTGAAAAGCTACTATGCTGTCTTTGGGGAGCTTATTACAGTCTCTTTTAGTTTCCCCTCTATGGAAAATCTTACAGAAGTTTCAGACTCACCACAAACTCACAGAAGAATGGAGAGCCTTAGGGATTTCAGATTGAATATGTTCATAATTTTACTAATGTAATGAATCTTCTTTTTAGATACATCAAGGAAGTGGTCTAATGGATTTATAAAAGATTCCGCATGTTTACAAAATACAAAAATCTAGATAAGACGCTTTGCAGCAAAAGTAAATACAACATATCATAATACAGTATAATCTAACAATATAATGGTGTCTTTCAAATAAGCAAACAAAATGTTGCTCTATTCCTATACTTTTTTTATCAGATCTCTTGGTGAGAATCATAGATTAAAGTATGCACTGTCAAGTACAGGGATACTGTTGAGTTTGAGTTTATGTTGTGGTGCCACAGTTAACCTACTTTCCTTTAATCTAATTGTGAAGTTTCAGTCATAGAAATGTGCAAAACAGGTATTTATTAAATTGGCTTAAAACTGTATGTACTTCCATTGCAAACCTGTCTTCAAAAGCCTGTTTTTAATCCACAAGAGACTTCATATAGCCTAAATTCTGGCAATGTTCATACAGAGACTTGCTGTCTTCAGTTCCCCTGCTAGAATTGCACAATGTTATCCAGTCTCTCTAGGGCCTGACATAAAGAACAGTCTCAGGGCAGATTCGTCTTGTTCTCCACTTACACAACACACAGATATTGTACTGGTTTATCATTAAATAATAATTCATCGTCACTGGTTCCTGTTTCTCCACCCACTCTACTTGGAATGACCTCCCTCATCTATCTCATCTATCTTACTCTATTTCTTAAAATTTGTTACTGCTCTGACCCACTGACTGGCCAAATTGAGCTGAACGAATAAACAGCTGATGTCCGAACAATGGTGACAAACCTGTGTTCAGGAAAAGTCTACTATTTATTTTTAGGGTGCTTTGTGGCTGGAAGGACTGGGAGGAAGCAGGAAGTCAGTGTGGTTGTCATGGGGATAGGAGGGGAACAAAAGAATTGGAGCAGACTGGAGAGGAAATGGGTGTGGTAGGCTTTGCCTCCCATTAGCCAAATACCTACTGACCACAAACAGATTAATTTGCTAGTAGTGAAGTTTGTAGTCGTCTTTGAGCAGAGCTAACAGGGAGTAGTTCCACAATTAGAGTGAAAGAACTGATCTCACATCTGAATTTGAGATCGTTTGACTGCCAGAGTGGTAATGATGCCAATGTTTTGGCAAGTGACTATCACCAAAAGTAGCAGAGCTTCCTGACTACATCCTACCACGTTTCTGTTAATTATAATATATTGCCTGTGGCATAAAGTGGGAAATTAGTGTTCTGTGGCAATAGTGCAATTACACTAGATTTTTTGGCAGTATTACTGTTTGTAATATTCATTGACAGGATACTGAGGCCCACTCAAGGTCTGGAGAGAGTCCAGTTTGAAGACATTAGCATGGCCTGTGCTATTTGTGGATGATTTTGTTCCTTTGACTAAATTGCACCATGGTTTCCAGTGTGCACTGGAGCAGTTCTCTCACAGGGGAAAAGATGTCCCAATCAAAAAAGGAGTGAGCAGCTGCTTTTGTGGAAGGAGTTCAGGATCATTTTAACAAGAGCCAGTGACGTGAGAGATCACAAGACTGACTGTCAACTTGGTGCAGTGGATGCAGCTATAGACTTTACATGAGACTGTGGTGACAAGGACATGCAGTACATGATTTAAAACATAATCTAGTTACTGCACTGTGGGGACTACAATGCGTCATAACACAATAGCCCTGCTATAAATACTTACCCTTAAACTTTTTTTACAGCTGCCTTAGAAGTGTAGAGTTTTGACACAACTCTTTATACTGTAGTAGTTTACACAGTGCCTGTAAAATGTATTTAAGTCAAGGCAAAAACAACTAAACTGCTAGGACTAAAGAACACTCGAAAGAACTCTGCAGGAGAAAGGTTACTGAAAAGCATAAATCGGAGAATGGATACAAGAAAATTTCTGAGTCACTGAATATGCCTTGGGGTTCAGTTACTGCAAATCCACCATTAAGAAATGGAAGGAATATGACACATCTGGCCATCAGACTGGACACTATGACTGGTGAAAAACCCAGACAGCAGCTGTTCTATGCGCAGTCGCTCCCATCTCAGCTGAATGCGCTTATGAGTCCTTCAGAGGAGTCACAGGTGTCTTGGTGGCCTCCATCTACAGTCCCTTGTTTGCATGTTCTTTAGTATTTGGGCACATCCTACTGTAGACAGATTTACAAATGGGCCCTTCCTTCACTTTCTTATTGATCAATTAAACTATCCAAGAGATCCTCAGTGACTTTAGATTTGCAACTGTTCTAAGGGGCTGCATGGAGTATTTTGTGTTGTAGTTTTTGGGGAGGAACTTAATTAACCATTATTCCAGATACAGCCATTTAAATTATAGTCATTGCATACATGTCATCTCCATTTTGCTAATTGTGTGACTTCTAATACTATTTGGCTGCACCTCTGATGATTTAGATGAAAAGGGTCAATACTTACTCATTCACTTATTTTCTATTTGTATTTTTTTATTAATTTAGAAACTTTGTCGAGGTATGCTATAATTTTATAGTTTTGTCAATACGGACAAATGTAATCAATCATGATTCAGTGTTTTTTACAGGTCAAATATTTTACAGGTACTGCAGCTGATAAAGGCTGTGGGATGTGACTGATAAATATCCAGTAAGGACATTTTCATCTCATGGTTGAAATGGCCAAATTTAAAGATGTTAGGTTGATTGTGTCTCAAGCATCTTAAAACTAAAACAGTTGGTATCACAATTTAACTTAAATGCTTTAAACCCCAATTGGAATAATACCAAATCCCTCACAATAATGAGAATCCTGAACGCATCATATTAATTAGCTGCATCTTGTTGTTCCTTTAATTCATTTATAATAAGTTCAGTCTGATTTAACAGATGATTCTCCACTGGTGGGAGATATTCTGCCATTTTTACAAACTCTCTCTCTCTCTCTCTCTCCTGTATATGTATGAGTATATTAGCATTGGTGTCTGTGCAGATTTAGACTTTCAGATGTGACCTTTGTTGTCTAAATGTCAGGGAGGTTGGAGAGGGAGCCCACAGAGGTAGGGCAGGCTTATGTAATCTGCTCACTCTGCGTTTCACACACACACACACACACACACACACACACATGCACACACACACAAGCACAGAGCAGGAAAAAAGCTTGTTTGAGAACGGTTGTCATATCTCAGCTGTGATGCCTCGTACAGCTCTCTCCAACTCACTGAAAGCCTGGCTTTCAGGAGCCATCGCTTTTATCAGCACGTATGTGCAGAAAGTGCCCCGGAAATTATTTATGGCTTTAAAAATACTGGTATAGAGCATTCCTTTGGTGTTATTCTTTTAAACTTATTCTAGGCTCTTTTGATCCATACCAAAGCTCTCAACTGAATGTGAAGACAGAGTATAGTTCGGAGAGAGAGTGTGTGTTGGATGGTTGAGGTGGTGACTGGTGTGGAAGTTAGGAGACTGAGCTGAAGTGATTCTCCGGTATGAAAAGGAGAATCAACAAAAGGAGGCGTGGACACTATGATAACTGCTCCACGTTGGGATTCACTCATGTGTAATACCTTAAGCATCACTGTGAACATGCGGGCCAAAATAATGATGCGCATGCCAATGGCAAACATGTGCATCAGATGGGAACTGGGGCCGTCATGTTCTGTCACTCTCATCACTCACAACTGTGAAGCCTTGAAGGATTACTGCACTGAAAAACTGTGCTCTGTGGTCTGAATACCAAACATCCACCTTCTGCAGATTTGAAAGAACTCTGAAAAGTGTTTGCAGCTTGCTAATTTGTGAAGGACGTCATCTGTAGTTTGCATAGATTCACTGCAGTTGTGACTCTTTGCAAACTGTCCAAACATCCAATATCCATCCGATATCAAATTGAACCGACACTTTTTTATGTTGGCCCTTAGGGAAAACTGCTAACTGGGCTGGTAGTAACCTTATTATTTACCTGTTTAACCGCTCAGGTGGTTAATAAGGTTGAGACACTCCCAGAAACCATTTGGAATGCATTGTGCAAAAATGCCCATGAATATTATCTCTCACTGGTTCTTCTTCTACCTGTGTATCCAGGTTTTATATGTATAAAATTAGTGTTTGTGTGTATATGCATGTGTATGAGCTTTTTGCTTTTAAACACATGTAAATAATATATTACAACATAAGAAATAATTACTTAAATGCTCTAATGTAGTCTCATTACAATATACAAAGTGACTAAATATACAGTTAATGGACAGCTTTATATATTGGCCTCTGCTGCTAAGAGAAACACCTTACAATCTGTGCAGTTTCTGTCCAAACTTTGTGATATTACTCTGACATATAATGCCTGCATTGTGAATTGAGCAAATAAATTTATTTCATGCATTTTTCATTTACATTTTTACAACTTAAAGCAAGTGTGTGTTTTGCCAGGGAGTAAAAGTAAAGGTAGACCTGTGAAACATAAACTATAGAAATGAGGTGATGCTCTCATGTCCCTGTATTTCCTAAAACCACATTTATCTAATCCTTCTGATATGAACCACTGATAAACCTCTCTCACATAGAAAAACTCCATCTTTAAGTGATTGATGCGTGCATCACTGATGTTTGGCTGCTGCACATGGTGAGTGTAGATTTGGTTGGACAAACTGTATCTTTTTTAATATGTGGCCACAGACAAAATGACAGAAAAGGCTAACATGTCAATACAATTATAAGATGGTGGTCACTTCGAGGAAGCTGCATCCATTATTCTGACACTTATCCTCCTTCATCACGGACTGTTAATGATGAATGATAAATCACCAAGCCACTGTGATATTTTTAGATGGGGTGGGAGATGAATGAGGTTATGATTCTGGCCTCTGTGGCCGATGTAGTCAGCGAGGGGCTGGCTGCGCCCCTCCCCCCGACTGGAGGTGATGGCTGATTCTGGTAGTCTAGCAGTGGATCAGTCTTAATACAGGACCGCCTCTCTGCCTCACCGCCGATCCCCCGGGTCCCCACTCACCGGAAGGCAGCTCTTCAGCTGCGAACATCCTGCGCACAACCTCTGCCTTGTTGCTTTGAGAATCTATTGGCCTGAGAGTCGGTCGGTTTAGAGGAAGAGGCGAAACACCGGCAGGTGTTGACAAGCGGGGACAGATCGCGGTGCAGACTGATGACGATGATGATGGTGAGGATGATGCATCTCTTCCCGTGCCTTTGTGAATTACACCGCGTAGTGTGAAGAGGCGTAGGGCCATCCTTTTCTTCATTTTTCGCCTAACTGTAATGGTGGATTTCTTGGTTGCTTTGAAGCTACGTGCCTAGACGGGGGAGCTGAATACCACCCGTCACTGAGAGCGCATCTCAGCATCGGCACGCAGCGCTGCGCCATGGCCTTGGATGTCCAGACTTGCGCGGTGTTTACGGTGATCGCGGTTCTGGTGCTTGTGAACGTGCTGTTGATGTTCATCCTCGGTACTCGTTAAATGGATCTGCGCTTGGGGCCCGGTTCGCAGCGCACCACACTTTCACACAGGAGAGGAGAGAAAGGCAGTGCGCGTTGGTCGAGAGCGGGGACACCCAGCGCTCCATCACGGCTACGCGTTGAAATGAATGACGTTGGTACAACATAATGTATTTCTGTTACCC
Source organism: Ctenopoma multispine (assembly GCA_034779795.1). NCBI lineage: Eukaryota > Metazoa > Chordata > Actinopteri > Anabantiformes > Anabantidae > Ctenopoma > Ctenopoma multispine. Next base: position 5,781,384 of record JAUYWH010000002.1, read on the forward strand.
CCTCCCCAATCCTTCGTTGTGTCTTGTGTCCTCTCACCGTTTGTGATAGCTAGTGTTGTCTGGTGGTGATCGTAGTTGTGCGGGTACAGATCTGTGATGCTCTTACCTTTTCTGTGGTGACTGAAAATTCATAACCTCCGCATATAAACATGTCCCCCCTACGTCGTTCCCCTCTATCCTGTATGTTGTATTTTGTGGATTATGCGCATGGATTTATTCTATTCTATAATTATTCGATTTTTAGATGAAAAAGAAAAAGTAATGGTCCTTTTTAACCACAGCCTACTGCTGCGTCAGGACTTGTTTTTTCTATTGTGATCCACTGTAGCCACATCTACAATATGGCAGCTAATAACTGAGCAGTGATCTCCCCACTGAAGCAAATGTGATATTTGTAGCGAATAGCGGTGTAAGTGAGAGGTCTGTGCTGCTGTTCGTCTGTAGACTCTGGAGGATCATTGTAATCTCAGCTGAACTGTAGCCTAACCAGCCAACCAGGCAGGGCTAGGCCTAATAAAGGAGGGCCTCCATCACTTCAGGTTTCCCCCATTTTAGATGCAGCTAAACTCAGCTCCCATTTCATAACCCACAATATGCACACTTCTCCCACTGGAAACACTTTAATGTGGCACCTGTTTCTAAAGCCCATTATATATACATACATTATACATGTGGTCATTAAACAGGGACTGATAAAAAAATCTGTATATGTGGATATTTCCTACAGAGGAAAATGTCCTTTTAAGTTAAAAAGCTTGTCAAATGGGAGATACTAAATCTTTTCTTCCACATGCAGTGGTATAATCTAATAAATGATTGGAGGCATGTGTCATGAATGTTGAATGAAAGTCAGAAATAGATATGCTAAAAGCCTATCCCAGAGCTGTCCATGACAGTCCTATTAACAGGGATGGTAGGCTGGCTAGGTTTTTTTTGAAGATGTTGTATCACACTCAAGGCTGAGTGCTGTTTGGCTCGTGTGTGTGTCTGCTTAAGAGATAGATGTTGTGCTTTATGTGTAGAAAGGAATGTTTGATGGTCATGTAATGTCATGAGCACAGATACCTTCGTCATGTGCACAAGGCAGAAACATCCCGCCTTGCAGGGACCCCCCCACAGGACTGTAAACAGAGCATCGCAGTGTTGTGTATTTGAGTGCTTATCTGTGGCTGCCAACGGTAACTTCCAAATGTGTGTTCACATGTAAACATGTGAGTATGTTAAGTTGTTTGTGTGTGAGAAAGTCTTCTGTGTTATCTGTAGTTCCTCTTTGAATCTGAGTCCTGTACACGTCCCCAGTGTTCACACATTTGTAATCCCTTCAGGGCAGGTGGTGTCTAATAGAGTTCTGTTAAATGCTGTGCAGTCAGAAGTGTCAATGTGCGGAGACAACAGCGTGTGCGTGTGATGTGTGTGCATTTCTCTGTTTTTAGACAGAGCATCTTTGATTGGCTCCCAGACTCCCGGTATAAGTGTATTACATAACAGGGTTGGCAGACACAGGGAGGACGGACCGCGAGACTCACTCAGTGCGTCGGAAAGAGAAGCCTCTTTCTGGAATACAGCACCTTGTTACGCGACATCTCAGGCTCAGCTCCTACGGAGGACTATCACCTCGTCCACTTCCTAAAGGGATTTAATTATCATGAATGTATGAATCGGACTTCTCCATGCATACACTCTCTGAACAGTTACATGCCACAAACATGGTAAGGATGGGGAAAGGCACGTGTGTGTGTGTGTGTGCTCGGGGAGGCTGTAGGTGCTTTTGGTGCAGCTGTGCTAAGGCTAGAGATTGAGGAGGATGTTGGAATGCAGTGGAGCTGCCAGTGCAGTGAATGCTGATGTGTTGTGCTGCAAAGATGATATATGCCAGTGAATCTGCTTTCTGTGCTTACATGTTTCCTTGTTAGTCTCCATGTCTGTGCCTGAACATGAACCAGAGAGCATTGTCATATGCAGTGCAGCATGCCCATGTATAGGGGAAGGATTCCTCTGCATTCATTTGCATTGACCCAAATTCAAGTTTTGCAGTTTAAAGGCGGCGGTTTCACTCTTTGATCTTTGATGTTGTAACTGCAGTGTAACCACAGTGATGACACAGGTCTTGACAGCTGGTAGACACACAGGTAAGGATCAGTACTGTGACATGACTTGTCCGTTAGTCTACGTGTGTACTGTATGCTTTTTAATCAAACTAGGTATGAGGCTGTGCTAAGACAGGAATTGCAAAGATTGATTATGTAATGCTTTTAATTTATTCAGACATGCAGACGGGAAAAGGGATGCAATGTATTGAAGAGGGCAGTGCTGATCTCATTAGGGAGATGGAGGGATGATGGGAAGGAGAGAACTGAGCAGGGAGGAACATTGGCTGTGAATGGATCTCTATCTCTGTCTCTGTCTCTCTCTGTCTGTTGCCTGTATTACAGCAGATTGATGGGAACTGGAGAGATCTGGCTTTGGAAAGTGAAAGTGGCTCAAAAAGGAGTGGTGCTGAAGAGGGGTGGGGGTTTTGTGGGGTGGTTTAAGGCAAGCCGACATTACAGTAGAGGAGCAGGAAGCAAGACTGACCTCAGTGCCAAGGCTCGTCTGTTCTGTGGGTGCTGTTTCAGGCAGAGGTCCTCATGTCAGAGGGTGACAGTCAAGCAGAACTGATTTGGCTTCCACTAGTTATTCCTGTATTATTCCAGTGTTTAATCTATTTATTTGTGCAATATCTGATTTGAATCAAATTTCTGTACCTGAATCAACAATGATTTTTCAATTCTTTTTGAGAACTATTCATTGGCCCTGTTTCCATGGCAGCGTGACACATGTTTTTTGCAGTAATCCTCCTATCTTCCTGTAGTGGAAACATTTGAGATATAGGCTGGAGCTATTGTTACCCCAGCTCCCAGCTCTATGTGATAGCTGATTGAATCAGCCTACTCAGTAATATCTGTGATCTAAAACCATGCAGAGGCCTACAGTCACTCACTCGCTCTTAGTGTATGTCTACTCACACACCTAAATCTGGATATGTTCTGGTGCATCCTGAAGTGTCCTTGCCTCATCCCATCATTTTGTCAATACCAGTGAGGCATCCTCATCTGTCGCCATGACGACGACTGTTCTTTCCCTTCTAGGCATGGACGTCCGTCCCTGTGTTCACTACTCTGCCCCGATTGGCCATGAATCCCCTGTGGCTGTGTCAGTAACCCATCAGAGAAGTAGGCTTGTCCACAAGTTGAAGGGGCAGTGTAGCAGCAGTATGTGAGGGCTCCAGTCCCCATGGCGGGGTCAGAGAAAAATAAAAATGATCTGCTGTTTATGATGACATTCTTACAAACACACTGTTTCAGCAGGATGGTAAAATATTGTACTTTTTGGCTAGTGAGATGGCGTGATTTTCTCATCTGTGGATTTAATTTCATTATAACAGGCAAAGCATGACGATGATTTAGGAAAGACAAGTTAATATTCATACACACAAGTTTTATTACAAGTAAAGGACAAACTTTATGTCCATTCATGTGACAAACCTGTCTCCAGGCCTTTGGTAACTCCTTACCTAAAGCCTAAGCAGCTCCTGTCAGGCTTGGTTAGCACTGGCTGCTCTGCCTACAGCCCCAGGGACTGGATGCATGGTTAGCTCTGAATTGGAGAATGCTGATGAACACTACTTTAGAGAGAACAATTGGAACAAACAGTTGGAGCTGTGCCACTGATGCATACACAGGTTCAGCTCATTCGAAGTTTGACTCCACGTGTGTATGCATATGTGTATGTGTGTGTGTCTGTACTTGTCTCGAGGCAACAAAGCTAAGCCATCAGTGTGATGGACAGTGATGCTGTTTGGTAGATGGATGATGTCAGACTCAGGTCCTTCTCAGAAACATTGTCTGTTGTCTCTTGTCCTTTAATCAGAACCTTTACTCTCTCCAAATGCCACAAAGAATACTGATCACCTGACAAGGTTTCACGCCATACAGACTATACCTATTTCCTGCTCATAAAACAATACTCTACACATGCTCTTGTACATAGTTGCACAATATACACATTTATTTTTAGTGTCACTTAATGTTCACATTATTTATTCATGATGTTAAAATCAATAGAAGAGATTTGATGAGTCACCCTTCCATGTCTTGTCAAAGACTGTACTGCAGATAAAATAACAAGCCCTGGTGACAGTATGAGGGAAGGGAGATTATCCTTTCACATTAGTTTGCTCCTCATCATTTATATTACATTAACACGTGTAATTATTCTAATGTCATAACGGGCCAATTACTGTCCCAGTGTGGAGACCGGTGTTGTGTTGCCGAACGCTGTGATGTTTCTCCATTAATGGCGGTGCCTTTTTGTGTTGTATTTTGTTGTATTGTACTGTGGTCTGTGTTAGATATTGCGGTGTTCTATTTGCAGTCCCTAAGCTGCCGGTGGGCCCTGGCTTAAAGTGTGTGTATTTGCATCCATTAGTAATCTGAGTGAGTGTAACAACAAGGGTTCACGCAAATCAAGGCCAAAATGAGGCCAAATACTGTATTACAACCAGTTTTACATTTGTTTTACATCACATGGGTCCATATTTATTGGTCACTGTCTGCAATATTGTGTCCACGGGAGTGGCTTCACGTAATGAAAATAAAGGAAAAGATATTGCCTGTCTCTCGCTCCAATTTATTTTATTTATTTCAATTTATTCCCTCCTATTTCTCCAGTTGATAAGTGGAGGTTCAATCGTCAACGCTGAGGCGGTATGGGACCATGTGACAATGGCGGACCGAGAGTTGGCTTTTAAAGCCGGTGACGTCATCAAGGTGCTGGACGCCTCCAACAAGGACTGGTGGTGGGGCCAGATTGATGAGGAGGAAGGATGGTTTCCTGCCAGCTTTGTACGGGTGAGTTAGCTGCAGTCGTGGCTGGCCAGCGACCACAGACACAACACACGCCCACGCACATACAGAAATGGAGGCACATGAACATATGCACAAAAGCTGATAAATAACACATACTGGAAAGTGTGCATGTACAAGTATTCTGGCATACTCACAAAATACATGCACAAAGCACACACACTGATATGCTTTCTCCACACGCATACACACAGTTGAATAATGTTTTATCTAAATAATACATAACACCCCTGAGATCAGAGAACAGCTAGCTAAGTGTCTTTATCTGGTGTTCAGGGACAAGAAAACAAAGATGCTGATGAGCCCCTTTTTTGATTTGTCATTACCTTCAACTCCTACCCTTGAAATCCATTTAAATTTACAACGTTTTCCCGTTACATTGTGATTTCACTGTATAATGTCACCCATATCTGAGCTGAACTAAAGCCAACACTGTATTAACACAGATCCAGGACTGGTGCAGCTTCTGCATTATTCCAAACTTCTTTCACTTACCTTAATGTAGGAAGAATTAGCAGCCTTGTTGTAGATGGAGACTTTCACAGCAGCACACCCCACAGACACTCCTCATGGCCATTACCACCTCTCCACCCTTCCATATTCACTCCTGAGAGGGCAGGGCCAACAGGCTGACTGACTGTCAACCAAAAAGTATCTTTCTGTTCTGTCATTCTCTCTCTCCAAGGTGGAACCCCACCCTCCTCAGCCCCAAACAAAACAGGTTTTCTATATCAACCCCATAGCAACTCCACGGTTCCAAAACACCACGTCAAAGGTGCGTTTACCCAGCTTCATCTACCCATCCAGCCTGCCCGCCCACCCGCCCGCTCCAGTCTGTCCACGCAACGTACCCTCGACATTACCAAACATTAACGTACCCATGACGTTATCACATCATCCTAAACTGGGTCAATAGAGAGGCAGAACTGATGAGTCAAAAGTAAAGCTAATGTTTAATGTCTTTTTAATGGCCTATACTCAAATTGTACAAATGTCTTCACATAGAATTAGATTGATTTGGGGATCATTATTGGTGTTAATGTTCATGTTTATTTCTATTTCAAATATGGATGATTTTCTTCAGTATTCTATTTACTATTGACTCTGACTATTTCTCAGTCTTAATGATGCGCTACTAGTTCTCGTCTGCAGTCAGTGCTCTGCCACCTGTCACTCTGCTTGTCTGTGGCGCTGCATTTTCATCTTGTGTTTGGCATTCTACCTGTCGGTACTTTGATGTTCTCTTGGCAAACTGTGTGTCATCAGGTGTTGGCTGCTGGGCATCCGAAACCACGCTCACTCTGCCCTTTCTATGCTATGAGTGAGAGTGGAATACACTATGTGCTGTATGTGGATCTGGTGTGAGTGTGTGTTGGCGAGTGCATGCTTGTGTGAGGAAATCGTGAGATGGTGTGTGAGTGTATATGCATGCGTGTATGCAGAGGGGAGATTTCTTTGAGTGACACACAGTCAAAGTTGGGCATTGAATATCCTCTGGGCACCAGTCTCAGAAAAACACTTTCTTTTCTTTACTTTTTTTAAACTCAGGACTGTTTGGCAGCTTGTCCCACACCTTTCTGACATGTTGGACCAAGAGTCTTACTCACTGTCCAGACTACCAGAGACTCTCTTAATGAACCTCTGTGTGTGTGAGAGAGATATGTATTTATATTTATATATGGTGTGTGTGTGTTTGCGTGAAATCTGAAGGGTGAATCAGTTCAGTTGTACGGCAAAGATTTTGTTATCTGAATACTTAAATACATCTGTTGACTAATGTGTTTTCATCAAATGTATACACTAAACACTTTCCTGTGCACATTTCTTATTCTAATTTTACGTCTGTGTGACTGTTTGTTTGTGTGTGTGCGTGTGTGTATGTGTGTGTCTGAATGTATTTGTTCTTCAGCTGTGGGTGAACCAGGAGGATGGAGGAGCGGAGCCTGCAGAGGGAACCAGCGAGGTGCAAAATGGGCACTTGGACCCCACCAATGACTGTCTGTGTCTGGGCTCACCTCTCCAGAACCGAGACCAGATGAGAGCTAATGTCATCAATGAGATCATGAGCACAGAAAGACACTACATCAAACACCTCAAAGATATCTGTGAGGTACTGAAATACAAGCACACAGTCACCAATGCTTGTCCATACATACTTCTTCAGGCCATGTGTTCAGGCCAAGGTACAGTAGGAAAGGTAAATGTGTCAGAACTGAGACTTGCGTGAAAATGCAGCATTTTATACACGCAGATCTATTATGAGTTCTTCTGACGCATTTGTTTTATTTTAAGCACATTTTTTCTTTTGATTCCACAACAGTCCAAAAATAGTGCTCTTTTTCTTTGATATGAAAACACAATATGTCAGTTGTTCACTGTAGTGGCAGCAGCCACACATGGAATCTAGTCCAGATTAAATGTGTCATTATATTATGACTCATGCTGAAGTGACAAGCTAGAATTCACACTTAATAAAATTAAATAAAAACCTTCCCATTTGTGTATTTTAGCATGACAAGCCTTTTATAAAGACTGAAAGCATGACAAAACATTGCACACCCAAATTAAAATTAGCATTATTAACATTAGAATAATTTAACAATTTAGACATTTTTAATTTTTAAATTAAAATGTTTTTACATAACATACTATTAAGCACCGTAGTCAATTGCCAAGTAACTAGTCCAAGTAAGGCTTCATAATTTTGTTTTCCAAAAATGCTGTTTGTCACTAGCACAGCATAGGATTCTGTCTTGTGTGTTAGTTGCACACGCAACAAAATGCCTTTGCATCACATTGACTTTGCATGGACAAGGTTTTCTAGAGCATATTTTTGCTTATCTAATCAGTTTTCCTTATTCTGCTGTATAGTCTGTGTATTCTGGGTGCAGCATAGTGTTTAAAAACAGTTGCAATAAAGCATAAATTTTACCTTCTCATCTTTTTCATCTTGCCTGCGGGAACACTGCATTTTCCAACTTGCTATGAACATGAACAGGCAAGAAGTGCAGTAGAGTCGATTGCCATCTACACATGGAAATACCACTGGACAAGCCAGTCAGGAGATTTATGCTCTTTCATAAATATTTTCAGTTTCTTCCACTTTGGTAGGTTGGACATTTGAATGTCCTGAAAAATTTACCACAATACACAGATTTCAATTAATTGAAAATTCTCAAGTACATTAAGATCACAAGACAAAGATAATACAATTTATCCCATTTAAAAACATTATGTTTTACACACAAATAAATAAAAACTATAACATCTCAAAAAGTTTCAAGCACATTAAAATTTGACAAATACACATGACATATCCTACCAAAAGTCCAGTAATAAGGTATACTGCCATATCATAATATTAATAAAAATCATAATTCATATCTGATTATTGTTTTCACCTGTAAATGCCAGGACAATTGTAATTGTTTGGACATTATTGCAATATTATTTAGAGCGTGACATTAAGTACGAGTTACTCATTCAGAGCCTTTGTGGACAAGATTTGCAAAGTAAATATCCTTAAGACTTTCCTTCTTCTGAGCAACAAATCATGATCTCCACCCCTAGATGGCATTTTAAACCAAGTAATTCCACAAAAGCAGATGGAGGCCGTGGCGTGCCTCGTGACATTAAGAGCAGGGGTGAAGGTATCACAATCCACCATTTGACCAAGACGTCATGAGCAGAAATATAGAAGCCATACCACAAGATGCAAACATGCCACAAAATCAGAAACAGCTTTATTTGGATTATACAGAGTACAATGAAACGGTGTACTCTCCAATACAAAGATCAAAAGCTGTGACAAAAGAACATATGCCATAGTAAAAAGTTTAAATATATATATCCAAATGTCATCCGCCCAAAGTTTAATGATGAGTTCAAGATCAACCTCTAGCAAAGTGGTAGAAGAGCCAAAGTGTGGAAAACAAGTGCTCCAGAAGGTATTGTCAAAGCTTGGCCTCGCATAGCTTCTTCTGGAACTGGCTCACTAATATTTATTGATGTTATAACTCAGGATGGTGGCAGCAGTATGAATTCAGTAGTGTATAGAAACATTTTGGCTGCCAATGTACAGAGAAATATGTCAGAATTAATTGTGGTGGTACATAATGTGGCTGTCCAACCCAATTGAACATGCATTTCTTCTGCTGAAGAGGAGATTAAAGGGAGACAACAAGCAACATGTGAAGGATGCTGCATTAAAAGCCTGGAAGAGCATATGAAAAAAAAAGAAACCAGCAATTTGGTGATATCAGTGAGTCGCAGGCTTGATTCATTTAATGCAAACAAGGGATTTACAACTAAATATTAAGTTATATTTACTTTAAAACTTAACATTTGTCATTTTCCTGTCTTGAATGTTGTGGGATCTGATACAAAAGGTTCTATGTTATGTGTTGTTTAACATATGAAGGCGTAGATACCATCACATAAAATATAAAATTTTGAACTTTCATCTGATATCCATCTTTTGATGGATATGTCGAGAACAAATTTGGTGTATAGCAAACACAGATTACTTTGCCTTGCCATTCCAATACTTTTGGAGGCGACTAAATAATAAATTTTCCTCTCTCTGCTTCATGCTCCTCAGGTTGACATTATCTGGAGGAGGTATCAGTTCAGATGCTATCATCTGGTTAGGAAAGGCAAAGGAAAGTTTGATATACTTGAAATATCACGTTTTCTCCAAATTAGGAAGGAAGTTGAAAATCTGTGAAGTTGCCCTTTAAGGTGGTAATTCATGACTGTAAAAAAAGTTAAGTGGCTGCAACTATATTAGGTTTTTGTTTTAATTTTGATTATTCGCATTAAGCTTGACTTAAAGAAACAAAATAAAAAGCATGTGCATTTCACAACAAAACAGTAGAGAGAATTCAGGGTGGTGGAGTGTGAAATAGCAAAAACCTACCTCTTACAGAAAATCCTTCCCCAAAGTGCCAAAGCTTCAGGGCATTTAATTAACCACAAGAATTGGACTGACAAACGGGGGCCACAGTTCAAACTACACAAAATAGTTTCTAACTCTGCAAAAGCTTCTAAAGAGTCACAGTTCATTTTAATTAAGATGAATCATATTTAAAGAATGACTTAACATGTTTATTACAAAGAATAAACAGACATAGTTATGAGATTAAACAAGCCAAGATTGTACATTCCAGTAGCATTTCTGTGTCATACCCTTGCAGCCATGTGTCAGTAAACTGTATCATCTCGGAAAACCTCACAGTAGTTGTGACCCCTTTTCGTTCCAGGGTTACTTGCGCCAGTGTAGGAAGCGTGTGGACATGTTCAATGATGACCAGCTGAAGGTCATCTTTGGAAACATCGAGGACATTTACCGCTTCCAGATGGGCTTTGTTAGAGATTTGGAGAAACAGTACAACACAGAAGAACCACATCTCTCTGAAATCGGACCGTGCTTTTTAGAACACGTGAGTTCAAGCAGTGTTGTCACTGTTTTCCTCTTTAACACTGATAGAAATTAGGATGAAAAATAAATACACACGTACACAGTGTCCAGCCAAGAGCAGCCATAATTGGTAATAATTGTGTTAGGCCTGTTATCTCAAGATCGGAACTTAATCATCTTGTTATCTTGAGATAAACGTTGAGTTGTGAAGATAATTAAATCACCAGCAAACAGTTTATCTCAAGATAAAGAGATAATTAAGTCATGATCTTGAGAAAACGGCTCTCATAAAAACTTCAGCAACTGCAGCGATGTTTCTGTATATATTGGCTTCTCCCCAGCGTGATTCATAACTTATTTTCATCCCTGATCGTGTCCCTCTGTACTCTTTTACTCTACAGCAAGATGGCTTTTGGATCTATTCAGAATACTGTAACAACCACTTGGATGCCTGCATGGAGCTGAGCAAACTGATGAGGGATGGCAGATACCAGCACTTCTTTGAGGCCTGTCGCCTCCTCCAGCAAATGATTGACATTGCCATAGATGGCTTTCTTCTCACACCTGTCCAGAAAATCTGCAAATATCCGCTCCAGTTAGCCGAACTTCTCAAATATACTGCGCAGGAGCACAGGTACTGGACACGGTGGCCAAGATCACATTTATATTGCTGAATGTGTTTGATGGTCGCTCATTTGTTTCTATTAGTGATGCATTGTTGTGTTTTACCAACTCGAATGTTTTAGAGGCAGATATTTCATCAAAGAATTGTATTGGGGACGTCCTGCAATGCATAAGTCAAATTAATTTTGTATCAGTACATAGCCATAGGAGCTTTGCAAAGATTTCTGTATATAAATAGATTTCAGATTAAATATGAATTTGGGCTTTTGCTGGCACATACACAAGGATCAACATCCCACACGCTGCATACACACAGCACAGAAGCACAATAGACAATCTAAACATTTGCAGAAGATCTCTCATTTACAGATGCATATGCGAGCATCCAGATGTGCAAACTCATGCGTGCAAGCCCACAGAAACATGGTGTAAGCGATTCAGGGTGTCTCAGCCAGCTCCAGGTCATTCACAAACCACGCATTCTCAGCCAGAGAGGGACAGGTGCCAGCTCTGCCAGCGAAGCCTGCCAGATCACAGTGTTTCACTGTGGAGGATCTGCCAGATATAAGCCTGCACTCTGTCACACACACATACAACACTGTCACACACACACACACACACATTATCTTCCAAAGTGAGAATTGGATCCGTAGCACATTTAAGCCAGAGGGATAAATCCAGCTCAGTTAGCACAGACGCAGTCAGAGCTAACTGTGGGATAGAGTTATTGGAATTAAACAGTGGTGTGTTATTTTGACTGTCTTCCAGCAGACTTACTGCTGTTCCTTGAGTTTATAACCCCTGTCCTTAATAGGCTACTCTGTATCATTAAATACTACAACATTACGTGTGTTTTTTAAAGAGTGGCTGGTCTCCAGGAGCTATAACTTTACCCTGTAACTCCCAGGAGTAATTACGTGTACACTGTGTCCGTAGTGACTATCGATACGTGGCAGCAGCCCTGGCAGTAATGAGGAACGTCACTCAGCAGATCAACGAAAGGAAGAGGAGGCTGGAGAACATTGACAAGATTGCCCAGTGGCAAGCCTCTGTTCTGGACTGGGAGGTATGTGTATGCAATAACTGTGGAATAATTACCATGCATCTTATTTTCACTGATGTTTTACTGGCTAAATCTGATCTGGTCGGTTTAATCCATACACTTAGTTACAACACCCATTGTGAAAATATATAATGACAAATGACTATAATTCTTATAGTCATTTGTTGAATTTCTTAATTGTTAGTCTTAAAACACACTAATGCGACTTAGACATGCTGCTATTCTTGAAATTCCTTTAATTTCTTAAGTGTAAATCAGCACTAAATGACAAATAGTCTAATATAAGTTTCCTTATAAACATTATTCAATGGGATCTTCCAAAAGCTTGTGTTTACTTTACTTCACTTTTGAATCCCTTGTTTAAAGTTAAATAGCATTTTAATATTACCTAATGGTGAACACATTGTCGCACTGCTGAAGCTGAAATGCAGATACACATAAAGACTTGTTCTACTCTTGTCATGACCACCTTCCACAAATATTACATTTTGCAGTTGATTTGAACATGTTTGTTTAATTTCCAAGCACAGACTCATAGCATCACTGTGACACTATCGATGTTAATTTGTCAGACTCGACAGAGCCACAGAAGACATTATGCAACTATGTTAACAGGCTGAGACTTGCTAATCATAAAGAGTAAACTGGGGTTTTTTTATACCAAAATTCTTTTCATGTAATAACTATGTATCTGTTGATGCATTTGTGTCTAGGGGGATGACATCTTGGACAGGAGCTCGGAGCTCATCTACACTGGGGAGTTGTCATGGATCTATCAGCCGTATGGACGCAGCCAGCAGCGAGTCTTCTTCCTCTTTGATCACCAGCTGGTCCTTTGTAAGAAGGTAGCTGCTATCTCTCTCACTTTGTTCACTTTCTGCCTTTTATTTGAAGACTTAGTTTGCTGAAAACAAGCTGATGAGTTAGAACACACCCTCATCCTGTATCCTTAAATGTTTTGTATCACGTGCTTGATGACGGAGATGCTTTAAGACAATGTGACTTTCTCAGTGTTAGAGCTGCAAATGCATTACATAATGCTGCATGAGACACACCAGTCCTCAGTGAAGATGCGTCCAGCTCCTCAGCACCTTTCACAAAATGGAGCTATGGTAGATTGGGCTCTAATGCACCAAGGCTGTGCTCTCCCGTCAGACAGATGTTCATGCTCGGCTAAACCCAACAGTACATGCACACAGAGACACAGACAGAAATGAGGATAGGCACTTAACACACAAACACGCGCGGAGGCTGAATAACTGCATCATCACACGCACACACGTGTGTATACACAGAGGAACACTCATTTTATCCTTACACAGACAAATATAGAAAACAAAAGACATATAGATGTATTGTCTTCCTGTTTTTCTATCTTTTCAGTCTGTCTTTACTCCCAGCCCTCTTATTCTATCACAGCCGAGTATCTCCGGCACCAGAAATAAACTCCCGCATGTCTGCAGACCATCATGTGTGTAAGCTGTTCTGGTCCACTTAACAAAGTCAGCTCGGAGATGCACTAAATTATAAATTCTAGCCTTTGTTCTAAACTTCCTTCTCCGGTGTCCTCAGTACAGCATATGTAATGGCAGCCCTCAGGGTGTGTTAGTAGCACCTACATTGCATGTAGCCTTCTTCCATCGTTTCCTCTTAACTCTTCCTTTTCAGCACACAGATGCAGATGTATGTCTACACACTTATTAACACATGTCACTTTCTATTTTGAATTTTTATTTTTATTGACCTCATTTTGAAACTTGGTAAAGGGTCCACACTAATACAGTGCTTTCCTACCTTATTGGTACTCACAGCGCACATAATCGCACACAGACACACACATTTACACACCGATGGCAGAGATGCCATGCAGCTGACCTGACTCACCAGGGGCAACTCGGAGTTCAGTGCCTTGCCCAAGAAGACTTCAACATATGACAGGAGGAGTCAGGAATCAAACCACAAATAACATAATTGTCGTACGTCTGCTCTACCACTTGATCCACAGATGTTCTTTTCTGACACAGACTGTAAACCATATTTGCCAACCTTGGGTGTTGTGTAGTCTTGAGTTTTATGTGGTCATCACACTTAAATCAAATTAACAACGTAAAGTACTGGTGTAGAGCTGAAACTGTTAGTCTATTAATTGATTAGCTCATTAATTATTATTGTGATAAGTGATTACTATAATTGGTTTGACATAATGTTTTTAATAAAGATATGATTTACACTGAGTCTTATGCACTGAAGTTACTGCATAAAGTTCAATACACCAGAATAATCAAGTGCCGCCTTGGACATTACCAGAATTGAACAAATACCTTTATAACACAAACCATATTGCCGGCGTTGGAACCTATAAAATAGTGAAGATTTCAAAACCCAAGAGGGAAGTGTTACGATGCACAATACCACAATGAGTAGTAATAACAAAATAGTAGTGGGTAGTAAAAATGGGGAAATCAGGAGGGTTGGTAAGTACGCTGTGAACAGACACTGAGCATTACAAACATGATTCATTGTAAAGATGTTGTGTACTAGAGCGTTAGATTTTACTGGTGTGTAAAATCCACTGTTAAAATATTATTTCTTACCTGTTTGTTTTTGTGATATCAAGTGAGGAGCATATTTACAGAGAAATGTGGCATCCTGCATTGTGTATGGAAGGTGTTTGTATGTTTAGGCAGCAGATGGAAAGGGTTGCATAAGACAGACTCTCAGGATAGCAAGGGAAGGATTCTTTTTGACACCTCTAAGCTTCAGCACACACGTGCACACACACACAGACACACATTAATAGACATCTTCCCCTCCTCTTCCCCAGGATCTGATACGCCGGGACATCCTGTACTATAAAGGCCGCATTGACATGGATCGCTACGAGGTGCGGGATGCCATAGACGGGAGAGACGATGACTTCAACGTCAGTGTGAAGAACGCCTTCAAATTGTGCAACAGAGACAGTGAGGAGATCCACATCTTCCTGGCCAAGAAGCCAGAAGAGAAGATCCGCTGGCTCAGGGCCTTCCACGAGGAGAGGAAGATGGTGCAGGAAGATGAGAAAATTGGTTAGTCATGCTCCTCTGTGCACCTTCCTGTTTGGGAAGCCTGACTTTTTTATTCACTGAAGCTTCAGTTGCGTGTTGTATTTGCTGCAGAAACAGAACTGCAGCACAACGTGAGTGTTAGAAATCAGCTCTGAAAGGTTTCAGGATTCAGTTCAGTTTTCGTGCTTTAGTGTGACTTTTTTTTTTTAAAGCTAAACCTAAACTGTGTTTTACCTGTTCAGGAAACTTTATGCTATTTATTAAATCTTTTTTCTACAAAATCTACTGATCAGTAGATCTGTGTGGACCATTCTATCGGTCGTAAAATATTGTTGTTGTTTAGGTTTTGAGATCTCCGAGTACCAGAAGCGGCAGGCAGCCTTGACAGTGAGAAAGGTGACCAAACAGAAAGGTGAGGCAACAAGAAGATATCAGGTGATTTCCCTTTTTCTTTTCTCGCTGGTGTGCTCTGTCTTCTCATCGCTGTTTACTCTTCCCTTGCCCTGCTCTCCTTTTTTTACTTTCTATACCTTTTTTTAAGCACGCATACTATGTTTATGAATGGCTCTAGACTAGATGTGTACTAAGTAAGCTAGAAAAGTTTAGTGGATTGTCTGCTCGCTACTATTGCTTTGAATAATTTTCCTTTGAGGTAAATGTCTGTCATATGTGAAGGCATACGTGAAGATGACCTGATATAAGTTGTAAAGCAGCTGTTAAGCATCAATGAAAAGACAGAGGGCTGTTTGCATGAAGTATTGACTTTAAAGGGTGATTCTGGTGTTCTTGACATGTGGATCTTGTGTCACGCTTGTACTGAAATGATTTAATACCTTGAACAACGTTTTTTTCTATTGACTAAGGAGGTTGTCGTTGCTTTTACTTGATTATCGAAGTATAACTTAAACAGAATTGCCACTTTAGGCCAACAGGTGTTTATGGCGTATTGTTACAGCATCTAAATTGTCCAACGAGGAGTTGTTATATTGTGTAACCTAGCGCAATTGAAGAACGTGATACCATGAAGTCAGGAGAAACATTATGGTTCATTTTATGTTTTATATATATGTTATATATTTTTAATTCAACTAGACACGACTGATATCAAAAAGCTATGCAGCATCGTTAGCATGAGCAACATAAGAACATGGTAACAACATGATATTCTAGTAGCATTAAAGCATTAAAGACTCAGGACCCACATGTCGAACTGCTGGTATCATACTTTAAGATTTAGCCATTTTAGTGTTAGGCTAGATGTTTGTACATTTACCATTACTGATGTTCTTGCTACTGCCAGTTTCACAATAAGCATGATCATCCATTAAGGTATTAATTAATCAATGACCACTGCTGGAATGTTCTCTCTGATGTTAGGTTCCCTGTAGATGTCTGTCAGAAGTAAATGTTGTGTGTTTCTAAGTGCTGTATGTGTACATGGCTGGCACAAGGTGAAGTACTCTCTTGAATTTCAGATTCATTTATAGATTTCATCTTGAAAAAGAGGGCCATGTTGTATGGACATGGTTTGAAAATGATAAAGGTATATGCCTTAGAGTTCTCTTTAGAGCTAGCACAATAAGATGCCATGGCAACTGCTAAGCAGCATTGGGAGGTGTTGTGATTAACGCTGGCACTGGAGCATGCAGTCACTGTCCAATCTGTTTACAAGCATTATCTTGACTATCCAAGATAAACAGGTTCCACTAACACAAATAGATCGAACCCTTCTAATGGCTAAAACAGTGTTTGGCAAAACACCCCGAACAAAAGACACTGTTTGTCATCTTTTCATTTTTTCTAAGGTGCCATGGCAACTTTTGAATATTTCATCACCAAATATTGATTGTATCTAATTTTTAATTACATTAGCATAGTTGTGATGCTTGTAGACTGTAGCTAAATGACATTGTAGACTGTAGTTAAATGCATATTAACAGCTTTCTGTTGGCTCTATTTTCGCAACTCTTGTGTTCTCAAGTGTCGAGGGTGCTATTCAAGCAAACGCACTGTCAGCAAACATGAAGAACAGTGTCCCTTGTCCAAATGCCTGGTTTCATCATTATATCTGATGTAATCTGTTGGTTCCCTTGTTTGCCTGCTACAGAGTTTGATCGAATAGCATCTTTAGTTTCCCTTGTGTCATTGCTAGAGCTGAATTCTACCTTTCTCTAAATTCAGCTGTCATCATATGATCATACTGTATCATATCTCAGGTTTAATATGCAGGAATGTTAACTCGGAAGGCTCATTTTGTATGTCTACGTGCCTGTTTTCTGTGAAAGCATGATTCGATGTTGTGTTGTTGTGTCTGTTTCATATGAAATACTGACAATGTTTCTTTTTTTTGCTATCCACCTTCCTTCTTTTTTTCTATTGCTTTGTGCCCTGCACTGCCTCCTTATCCCCCCTCCCCTCACACCCTCTCCTTGCTTTTCTTGCACCTGCCTTCCTAGGTGTAAACAGGTGCACGCCCCCCTCATACCCGCCCCCCCAAGACCCCATCAGTGGGGGGCAGTATGAGGTAACGGAGGACATGGCACAAGGAGAGGTTTTTGAATTCAGTCAATCCAAAAGAGGCCAGGCTCCCTTCTGGCAGAATTTTAGTAGATTAGCTCCATTTAAGAAATAGAGATACACAGACTCTCCTGAAGGACCAGCTATTTTTCTTAGAAGCACTAAACACTGGATGATCGTGTCCCATGATGAAGAAGAATATGAAAACACACATAAACACAAAAGAGACTGCGAAGTTAAGGACTAATGTTAATATAAAGTGTGACTGGAAGCAGCAAGAGGACTGAAGACTTGGATTTAAAAAAAATAGAAAAAAATAAAAATAAAACTTTACAATTCATATATGTTAGTAACGTTCTTAGTTATCACGCTTCTCTAGCTGAGTCAACTGTCACGAACTCTTTCCCTCGGATTCTGCATTTTCACACCATCTGAATGTCCTGGAGTTACAGAGATTGTTACAGTATTTCATTTTTAATCAGTCATCTGGAAAGAAAAACAAGGCCAATCCAGGTCATTCCCACGGTAGTAGTATGATTGTGTCCCAAAGCTGAGATCCTGCTGTGCTGCTATGTGAGATTACTTGTTGCATTCTACTGAATGTGAGTTTGATAGTGACGGGCTTCATCTGCTGGCTGTGGCGTGTGAAGGAGCGGTGAAGCTCATAAGTCACTGTCTCCTCTGAGTTCCATCCATCCTGCCGCTGATCACAGACTGGTCGGGTTGTCTCTGTTTTACTGATGTTTGCGTCTTGATCTCCTTCTCACGCTCCATACTCTCCCTAGGTGTCCGCATAGCCCTCTCTTCACCAAGTCTGACATTCACAGTGTTTCCCTCTCTCTCTACATAACTCTGTTGTCCTCTATCTCTCTATCCACCTGCTCAGCCTCTGTGAGTCAGTGGCTCTCAGAGGAGGTGGTTCATTCTTCTGGAAACCTGCCATTGGCCATGATATGATGGGTCAGGGAACCAATCAATAGTCAGAACATCAATAGAATATTTACATCCTTTCACCAACCACTTTTGACAGGGTATTCATATCCGATCACGGCGAGGGGCTGTGGGTTACACTTGACTGAGAGCTTGCCGCTCAGATGAAACAGCTGGGAGCAGGAGATAGGCAGGCCACGGTCCACCTGCCTTGTGTCAGCGCCCCTCCCCCACTTTCCCCAGAGACCACCCCTGTAGCACTGTGCTGGCAGCTCACTGGGTGTTTAGAAAGAGCACAGCCTACCTCCAGAAATCCACTGAGAACTAAACGTGAAGTCGATGCATTGGCCAAGGTTTAAAAATAATATCTTTTTTTCATGTCAGCTATAAAAGAAAGACTTCTCAGTTGACTTAATTATTTTGTATTCCTCACACTGTAAAAAGCACAGCACATATTCAGTCTGAGGAGTATGTTTTCTCTCATTTGAGTGGGAGTGATGCAAACGTGCGATGCCACAGTATAAGAAAGGACCCTAATCAGCACAAGGGGAAATGGTCACAACAATGGCAGAGATTTTGAATGATCAGGACAACCATATCAGTTTGGTGTTAGTGCGTGCTGAAAGGAGGTGCCCTGCAGATGTGTTGGCCAGCACTGTAGGGAGACACAAAGGTGAATTAAATCTGTAGCATGCAGGTGTCCTCTGACAGATTCACGCGTCTCTAACGACTGCAGCTTGAAATCTTGGCACACCTCCCCTGTCAACGTTGTTTTCCTAGATCTGATCCATGTTCTGGCAGTTAACTCTGGCAATGTTAAGTGATTTACAAAAGACTGTGGCCTGATCAGATTGATTTGTTTAATCAACAAAGTCCCCAGAGCTGCTGTGAGAGAGAGAGATCCTTCAACAGAGGCGTTAGAAAAGAAAAGATCCACTGAGGAGAAGCTACTGATTTAGACGCGTTATGAAGGTGCATTCTTTTCTACAGTTGGAATGTAAGTGAAACATCTGTCCATGGTTTGTGATCATATTTTGACCTCAGATACAGAAGTACATCTTGTGTTGAATTTTATCACCCGATGGACAGTACATATACAGTATGACAACTTGTGCAATGTGATACATCATTATATATCCTCACTATTCACTACAGTGTGATATGAAAGAGTTCTATATCGTTCTATGTCATTTGTTTGCCTTCTTACAGGCCTTATAACATACAGAAAAATTGCTTTATATGTTGTGTAATTTATGTTATGTTTCAGTAAAGAAGGTTGAGAAGTGGGTGAGTTGGCTGCTGGTGTCTGTAGAGATGGCTCCCAGTGAGATTGTTTTGGAAGATAATTCCTTCGTCTGGCACAGCAAAAACATATGGTTCCCAGGCCATGATAACCTCAGGTCCCGTGCTAAGCACCCCCCCGCTTCTCCTCCCCATTGCCCCACCTTCCCTCCTCCATCACCACCAGTACCAACATTCAGACACAAGCATGCAAGCAAACACACACGCAGACACATAATCATGCGCACTTGCTGGCCCGTTCTGCTGCGGAGAAGAGAGATGCTATCTAACAGTGCCTTCCAGCATTCCACTAGTGATTATCTATTCAGTTTCACAGGCAGATTTGAATTAGTCATGTATTTTCCCTTCAGTGTGGGACTCGCATCTCTCTCTCTCTCTCTCTCTCGTTCTCACTTATACACACTGGGAATTCCTTGTTCCCCAGTGTGTGTGATCCGCTTGGACAGAAACTTAGAGGTCAGGCCTTTTCCATATGAGTAGATACTGTGCTGTCTAACTGAAACACTTAAAACACCTTATTATATTATGTCACACTTTACATAGCTGTAATTTTATTGCACAAAAAGACGCTGATTCTAATTTCAGACATTTAGAAGCTACATAGAATTCCTTTATTATTGTTATCTATTTAACATGCTGAAAGATTTAATTTGAATATATAGTAGAAACAGATTTTCATTAGTCAAGTTAGGTTTCACATTTCAAAGTATATTATTAACAGTGAGTTACCAATCAAAAGAAGAATCATCTATTTTACCTTTATCAGCTACACACTGTAAATACTGTAAAAAGAACAGATCATATATTTGGATATTGGTATTTTGCGTTGGAGACGAATGTTGTTCCAGTTCTAGCGTGCGGTAGACCTCAGTACCAGGTAAATGCATGCTTGTGGCATCCAATATTTTGCATGAGACTTAAGACAACTCTTAACAGATTGTTTAGTTTTATTTAACTTCCAATGGGACCATTCATTTGTGAACCCATACCATCTCACTAAAGGGAGTTCTTTTCTCTGTCCAACTGTCTCCTGCTCACTTTAAATTATACGTAGGTTGTAGCTTCTGTTTTTATTTATTGTCAGTCAGCATGGGAGCATCTTTTCTTCATGCTAAATCAAAGAGTGAACTGTTGATAGGTGAAATGAAAGGCACTACTGCTCTCTTTGCCCAAATATAGTATAATGGGTACTATAAACAATTAAAACATTATTTTAAAAAGTTCTTTTCTTTAACTCCAACCTACACTGTCACGGTCCAAACTGCTGGTTATTTTTTGGAATGCCATTAACTGTTGAGGCAAAACGGGTATAATTTTTCTATGACAACAGTGAACCAAATAGGAGTTAACACTGATGGTGAGCGTTTGTGTATAGATTTGTAGTCCAGCGGAGGAGCTGAATAAATACGAAACCTCTCCGGGTGAGCTAAAAATAAACATAATCCTCAAGACACACACGTAGAGTACTTCATTGCAATTCATATCATGCTCTTATTTCTACGTAAGAAAATATTCCTTGAAGTACAATGACTTGACAGTACAAATTAATTCCTGACTTGTATTTATTAAATGCAGTATTACATACTTCCATTTTGGCCATATTGTTAAAAGGGTCTATATATTGGTTTTGTTTTTCTTATATAATTATCAGTCTGACCTTGTACTGAGAGCTGAGAGGACAGCCTTTTGTGCCGTTGACTTTTTTTTTCTCTCTCTCAATCCGGTCATAAAACTAAGGCAGCCGAGTTAGCAATCCATCAGAGGTTGCTCAGATTTGTGTTACTCCTCTTAGTCCAGGGCGTACATGAGCCAATAACCACATTCACTCACATTCACATAGCGACATCTTCATTAGACACTCTTTGCAGTTGGATATTCAGTCCTGTGTTGTTTCAGAATAGTCAGGGTACAACAGAGTCCTCAATGAGCCATATATCAATGTGGTGTTCAACGACAACAAGGTAAACAGAAGTCTGACAGCCCACGTTTCCAATCTGTTCATTGTATAATACCATCTAGTTTGAGGTCTGGATTTTTGCCTATCACAGAAGAGTTTACTCATAGTATTTTTTTGTCACCATATGCAAACATGTCATTTTCTTTCTTGCTGGTCTTTGAGTTTGATTATTTGTTGTAGAAATGAAAAACCTGAAAATAATGCCTATTCAATCCAGAAACTGTGAATGGGAGAGTGGAGATGTCAACTGTATGTACATTATATGTTTTGATGTAATCAGAAGCACTGGGAATATGTTGTACTTCGCTGTAAAAATAAATCCATATCTGATATAGCTGTACTTTTGTTGAAAATAAAACCTCTACAGAATTATGTCTCAAGGCGTCAAAGTATGAGTGAGGGCATTGTGCTGGGTTTCCTGCTGTGTGACATAATTTCCTGTTTGTTGGGCCCCATTCTCAACAGCTGACACATTAAAGGCTGGACATATTACAAATGAAAGGTCGTACTTTAAAACAGCAACACGACATTGGAAAAGAACCATCATTGTCATCATAACACTGAAAATCACAAGCCACAAAAAAACAAATATTCAACTAATACTTTTTCCGCAAATAAATATGCTGTAATAAATACTGAGACTTATGCAAATACATTCTCCCAGCTGGCAGTGCTGAACTGTAGGCTTCCCAATGTTTTGAAGTCCACAGATGCAAGACTGTTGTTCGGGCAAGATCTAAGACATCCTGGTGGGATGCAGTCGAGTGCCTGCGTTTGTGCGCGTCTCCAGTTGTGTCTGAGTGTCGGAATAACTGAAGCGAGACTAGATTTGATTGTATAAAAAAGAAAGAGGTAAAGATGATGCAAGGAGGCATTAACAGATGCTCAGTGATGACTCTTCATACTTGGGAGAGGGGGGGCAAAATGTAGTGCTACTGTGGTCTCTAGTGGTCAACTGTGGTGTTACACTTCCCAAACTGCCAATAGATCCAGCATGTTGCCCTTTCAGGATGATCATCTGTCTCTTTGTAAAACACGTTGGTACCAGCTTTGTATAGTTTAAATAACTATTTAAACTTAAAAAAAAGGTGTTCACAAACTTCAATCTTCACATATAAATAATAAAAAAGAAGAATTTACGCCACTGTGAGAGGACAGTGACCTCTAAAGGAACCAGAGAAAAATGGTACACTGTGTTCACATTGAGGTTGGTTGTGTAAGTGTCCATTATCTTGTCCTACTTGCGGGAACATATGGCAAAGTTTCAAACCAATTATTTAGTCGTACGTCTACAGCAATGAGGTATAAAAATGTCACTGGCCGTATATCTTAATGCTAGCGTGAACATCATATGAGTTCAGAGGTTTCATGCTTCACATAGTTCCTCAGGATCAGAGGAATGTCCAAACTCTCAATGGCAGCCTCCTTAGTTGACGAAGGGATGCTTCTTCGAATCACCAGTCGAGTCTGCGACATCAGTGTTTTAGGACAAACTGAAACAAACAAAGTTAAATCAACATTAGCGAGCTGAGACATTTCACAGCAAACCTGTCGTTGAATCTACTGTAATAAGTGTCCAACCTCTCTCTTTGAGCAACAGAGCCAGAGCTTCATTCTGTTTCGTTGTCTTGTCAACGATCAGCGTAGGCAGATACACGTCCGCCCCAAAGTCTATCAGAAGCTGGATGTACTCCACCCCACAGCCATAACGGAGACAGACCTCCAGAACTGTCTTCGGCTGCTTTATCCGGGTCAGCATCTTCTCATCTGTGCAATTGTAGTTGGGGTTGGCCCCATATAGGAGGAGCAGTTTAAAGCAGTCTAGGTGTCCATAAACAGCTGAGATATAAAGGGGCCCTCTGCAGGCCGTGGCATTGGAGGCCCAATCTGGGACTTTGGGTCTCACGTCGACCTCGGCTCCAAAAAGTAGCAGCTCTCTGAGCACATCTACATCACCCTCCCGGGCGGCAGTCAGCACTGGGGGGCAGTTATTGTACTGGCTGCCGTTTGGATCAGCACCGGCCTTCAGCAGAGCAACCACACAGTCCAGATGTTTCCCACTGACGGCTGTGAAGAGAGGCGTCTGGGCCTTCACATCCAGGCTGTCAATCTGGATTCATAAGATAAGATAAGATAAGATAAAGATAAAAAACAACAACAACACAACATCAAACACAACATCGCACCAACGCGTCTTAACATCGGGAAACAAAAACCTTAACTCCACTCGTTTAACGGTGTATTCATATAACAGTATCAGATTCATGACGGACAGGTTAAAAAGAGATTCAAAATCACTGCAGTAAAAACAGACATCACTTTTATTCCACATATTCGTTTTCCTAGTGTCCAATGAAAATGTGGTCCTTATATTACTTGCAATGCAGTTCAAAATGCCCTGTAGGTCTCAGGAGAACCACAGTCAATCATTTTGTGCGGGCTTGTCACTCCAGTAGTGACTTTCTTTTATACTCTTTCATATAACAGTCACACAGCCATTTGATCCGCTGTTTATACACAAATATTGATTTAATGCCCAAAGCAGTCGAACACAATGGACATCTCACCTTTCATTGCATATTCTTCATTAATATAAAAAAAAGTCCTCAATGAACAATGTCAGAACCTATTTTGGGATTGAAATGAAATGACTGTGGGCTGATTGTATATATAAGGTATATATAATGAGACCCCCCCACACACACACACACACACACACACCCTGAAAAAAAATCCAATCCATCATCATTACCTGAAAGTTGTACAACAAAATGCTCTCTCTGTAACTCACCTCTGCACCATGCTCCAACAACAACTCCAGGCATCTTAGGTGTCCCAGAGCAGCGGCGGTGCGCAAGGGGGTGACTGGGACCCCCCACCCGCTTCGAGCATTGATAGACCTCCTGTAACTCTCCTGAGACAGGAGCTCAGACAGCAGAGCCACATCGTCTCTGCTCACCGCGTCGTTCAGGGCCTGACACTGTTCGTTGTCCTGGTCCTCATCCTTAGGCTGCAGCAGGGAGAAGATCTTGGAGATGTCCATCAAACTCATGTTGGCAGCTTGGCGCAGGACCATAATGTAACTCCGGGCTAATGCAAGTCAAAGCTCTTCCATCTGCCATTGCAGAAAAAGATCATAATAACACACAAACTTGTACACAGTTGACAGACTCTTTTGTTATTTTGGATCACTATCGTTAGGCATGATTTTTATTCCACAACAGCTCAATAGTACCATCTTAACACAATGCACTTTCTGTAAGGCTAATCACTGCTAATCAGTACAACTTAGACAGATTAGATATATGAATGTGCATGACATTAAAGCGTCATATGGATGCATTATATTACCAGACTTTCAATAAGATCATCAAATAAGAGTTTGCTCGATGGAACCAAAGTTATAAGATTTATGTCAACAGTAGCAAGTGAGGCCTTTAGCAGGACTGTAAGCAGACACTTACCTCACTTTGTTTCTTGCTGATGTTATTTCCAAAGAAACTTTAGAAGAGAAGTTTAGACCTGTCAGGCCTCCATTGTAAGTCAGATGGAAAAAAAGAAAGAAAGGTCTTCCAGAGACTGTGGGGTGTTTCCACAGGAGCTGAGAGTAGAGAAAAGTGCAGTAGAGCATGTGTGTGTATGTGTGTGTATGTGTGTGTATTATCTGACAGAGGGGCCAGAGCTCCTTTCTGGGGGGGGGGGCTAATTTTAGGCCACAGATGGGCCTGCCTACACTTCCATTCTTGGAGAGTCAGGGTTCAGATTTATAATTAGAAAGGTGATACAACTGTGACACACAGGCATTGATTGCTGAGTGTCGCTTTATCTTCCCCTGTGTCATGACTAAAACAAAAACTGAAATGGACACATCCTCATCGTCTCTGTGTCAGGATGCAGCCTGTTATAATGTTATAATACCTCTCCTGTCGTTTCACCTACATTGTACAGCAGCATTTTCCAGCAGGACCATACGTAATCCGTTTACCTCTGAAAAAAACAGTTGTCTAAATGTTTCCTGTTATCAGTCTGTTTCCCTCATTCACACCAAGGCAGCCATTTTAGTAGGTGTCAGCTGCATGACTGTCAGACACTTTACAGGAGCAGCCAGCCAGCTGTTCCCGCGCCAAACCCAACTGAGCCTTCATACTGCCCCATGTTTAGAAGTGCCACATCGCATTCTTTCAACAGATGACACGAGAGGCTGGATTCCTGGAATTGCATAAATAAAAGAGGATGCTTTGTTTATTGCAGCACACAGACATGAAACAATCGAACAAGGACAACCATCGCTTGGTTTTCATACAATCTTCCTCAGTCTTGACCCAAGTTCCCAAAAAAAAGGTGACAAAATAAGCATAATTAGCAACTGCAACAGGTCTATTCTTGTGTATTTTTCACATTTTTACTTCTCACAGAAGAATAAGATCAGGTGCTAAAATACTAATAACAATACCAATAGCAAAGTTTTATGCAGGTGTCCCAGTAAGCCATGGCAGTGTGACAGTGAGCCAGTCAGGACAATACCAGGACCCTGAAATCAAAGCAGCAACAAGGAAGGTCAGTTATCATTTTATTGTTAACATTTATGCTATCTGTCATGACGTATTAAAATGTATTCTTTAAAAAAAAAACTCTTAAATAAATATAAAGGCACTTTAGATTTGTAGTAAATTATCATTTTACACAATTAATGTGATTAATTTAAAACACATCTTTGTTCCTATTATTATTAATAATACTGGATACATAAAATTAAAAAATTAAAAAACAACACTGAAGCTGTATCACTTTCAGGTAATGCAAAACCGATACATCACCAGATCTCCAAAAAAGGTTGCAAAAATAGCAGTCTCTACTCGTAACATTACAGCTCATAGTAGTGACAAGAAGAAAAACATTTTAAAATGCTATAGGATACATTATATAATAAAATGTGGTGTTATTGTAGTACATGAATTCATAAACTTGATGACAACAAATTCATTGGTTTGTCTGTGGATTATTTCAGTGCCTCTTGCTGGTCGCCAGGTGGCGGTAACGATGGTAAGAACAATATAATAATGGCAGTTGTAGTAAACAACACACGAAGAAGACGTGTAACCACCCACGTTAAACAGAGCTCGGTGAAGAAGAAGAGAAAGTCGTTTTTCAGTAACATTTGTCTCCAATTTAAATTCTTACTTTTCCAGTTTGAGAGTTGTTGTTCGGCTATACAAAGACGGTTTTTAATGCTCGTTATATTTTGCCGCACAACAATGAAAGGCGGTGTGTATTGTAGTTAGGTAACGTAAATAACTAGCTAATTTTTATTAACCTTATGTCAGCAGTTGACTGATGAAGAACACCTACAGCTGTGTTCTCGGGTGCTGTGTTTCACACAAAATGGAGGAAGAGGAGGAGGAAGCCCTGAGAAACTACTGCAGCACGATGATTGTTCGTGTCCGCAACAAACAGCCGCAAACTGAGTCGTCTGATGTGAGGAAGAGGAGGAGACGCAAACACAAAGGCGGCACAGGCGAAGGGAGGGAGACGACTGAACCTGAAAGACACGTTGTAGCAGGGGACGAGTTTAGAGATCAAAGAGGACGTAACCTCCCTGTGCGAGACGGCCGACCCCCCCTCCGTGTCTCTTGTCAGGGTCCTGAAGTTCAGCCCGTCCCCCTTCAACTTGTTGCGATGCTCAGGCTCAAAACATTCAAGGAGGACTAAGTCATGGCAACTGGACTTCTTTCTTCCAAGTAGAGACGTTTCGTTCTGCATCCACAGAACTTTATCAATCTGAG
>JAUYWH010000002.1:5809029-5863821 GCA_034779795.1 Ctenopoma multispine
GAAGAAAGAAGTCCAGTTGCCATGACTCAATCCTCAGACTACTTTACCTGGATGACTGAGAATCTTCACAGACATTCAAGGAGGACATGAGGCGGGTCAGAGGAAACAAGCTGGCTCACTTTTACCATGTGGCTGTTATTAACACAGAGAAATGCTCTTAATGCTCCATGTGTTTTTTGTCTTCCGTGGCAGGCTGCAGATGTGGAGCTCCACGATCCAAGTGCCTGCAGTATTTGTGTGAGAGAAAAGGCTTCTCTGGCCTTGAGAAGTTTTATCAGGAGGAAGGAGACACAACTGCAGTTCCAAGTACTGAAGGGCAGACTAAACACACGCTTGATCTATGGCGTAAGTGATTTTAAGGACGGAGCAAATTAATATTTCTATCAAGTTACTGACTAGACTGATTGTTTTACGGCGTTGCAACACTTCTTTGTGTATATATGATTGTACACAATTTTCCAAAGTTCTTCGGTGCCTCTAACTGGATTTGGGAGGAACTACTTAGTGGAAATATGCGGGTCACAGCAACCCGGGGTTGCCTTGGCAACCACAAAGGAACGTGGAGTTGCCCTGGCAACAGATGAAATAAGGGGTTACCCTGACAAAAACGCTACAGGAACTAATTTAGCAAGATCTCACTGTCCTTTTTCAGACAGATAGCTGCAGACATGATGGGCACAGTGTGAACACAATGAAAGGGACAATGTTGTGGTAGAGTCAAACATATTCCTGCCTCTTTATTTTCACACACACAAGCTAAACCCACCCATTTGCCCGGTAAACACGGATGCATATGCCAATAGCGTTGTTGTCAGTTATCCTGCTCCGCTGCAGCTGTGTTTAGGCTCACACCAGCAACTAACAGAACGTTCGGCCATTGTTATAAGCATTAAAAAACAAACATGCTAACAAGTTTATTACAAAACAGCCATTTATTTTCTCATTACTGTATTAAAGGTAAACACACAACACTATCCAATCAAACAAATCTGGACATTTTCTGTCCAGTCTGTGGTCACTCGAATACTGTAAACATTAAAACAACATTGTGTTTTATTTAACTTCGCAATTAAACCTATTAGATTTCATATTGGCACAAATAATACACAACACATAGTCATGGAAGCACGCATGCATTGCAAAAATTAGGAAGTACAGTACAATATCTAAGGCAATAAACAATAGCAACATGGACCAACTTATTTGGAAATTTCACCAAGGTCCATTATTGCAGTTACAATGTTTAGGGGCTAGTAAATCTACTATGGAAGTCACACAGTTGCATATAAACACATCCAAAGCACTGATTTAAAAAAACACTATAACATTATCAGATCATCAATCAATTAATGACAGGTCATGACCAAGTTACTAAGACAATTTGTTAAAGTGGACACTCAATCGCCCTGAAGCACTGATCTGCTACTTCAGTCATATATTGTGATGTACATGGCTGATCTTCAGTCAGTGTGCTGGATCAGTTCCCTTTAAACCCAGCTGAAGCTAAAGTAGGATCTACTCATCTGGCTTCCTCTTGGGCTTCTTCGGGTTGCGGGAACGGCTCTTGGCTTTGCACAGTGGGCAGATAGGAGCGTTACGATGAATCTGCTGGTGGCAGGACAGGCAAGCCTGGAGGGAGGGGGATAAATTTGACGTTACAGTATGTCAATCTTGTCTTGTATACAGAAGCACACAACACTGTCTACTGGTATTTGGCAAAGCTTGGCCTTTAATTTATTTTAATTCAGGCTAATTTGTATTCTTTCAAATTTCTTATTATTAAATAAACCAACACTTCAGAGTGCAGTGTAATTTAATTTCAACCTAAAACACCATCCACTGACTAATCAAACGTGTAAATTTGACAGTTTTACACCTTCAGGTCAGCGGGAGCCATACCTTCATAGGTGGAGGTTGCTGTCTGAAGGTGGCTGTCTGGCGGGCGTCTTGCTTCCGAGAAACCTGAAGCTGCTGTGCTGCGGCAGCAGCGGCAGCAAGGGACTCTGGGATGGCGGGCTCATGCGGCTCCTTCTGCCACTCTGCTTTCTGCTTCTCAAAGTAACTGTTCAAAGGAAACAGAGATAGGGAGAGGGAGATCGCCGTCTGTGATTCTTCGAGCTTATGAATCATATTACAGTTGAGATTATCCTATCTGCACTGTGTATCACGAGATGCGGAGTGGCAAACCCAGACACAAAGGGGCCTAAATTGGAGAACATTATAGTCATGCTTGCACATTCCCTTTTTATGTACAACTCTTAAAAGTACAGTCCTTGTGACTGATAGTGGCTGTCTGTGTGCATGTGAGCCTGTCTGTGTGGGCAAGGGAGGGTTGGGAAAGAGATTTGGCCTTGGACTTTATGCCTGACTGGCCCATTTTCAAAAATAAAAAAAGTGATATCCCATTTCATTACGCTCTCTGGTTTCTCTCAAAATAGGTTTGTGATAGAGTAGAACTTTGCACATCCAAGTAACAAATTTCATGTGTTGTATTCCCTGTGATTCAACTGAATATTATAACAGAATATTAAACACATTTACAAACTACTACACATTACTAAACACAAGTTTACAGTTAATAAAAATGTTATTCTTGTGATTCCAGTTTTCATGAGTTTGTGTTTCAGCTTAATCTTACTGTTATTACTGAGGCATAGAGCGCACATTTTTTGCTGACATATCACTCTCACAGAGTAAAATGTACCTAACACTCCACAGATGTGTATGTTTTCTCCAGTGTTGCTCCATCATACTTTGTAATACAATTGCAATAGGCACTTTGAGTATTACCTGAAGTTACTTTAAAATTACTTTGTTGGCAGCAAGAGAGTGAGAATGATAGCTTTAAATTCACATATTACTGTAAATCTGTCTCTCTCTGAGGAGTTCTGTCTACTAATAATGACAGTGATAAGCCACAACTTTCTGAGTACCTCATAAACACGCAGAACACCAGGGAGCACGCCACCAAGAAGGAAAAAGGAGACGACTACCACCTGGCCAGAAATGAACTCATCTGAGCTTCCCCAGTGAACACGGCCAAACTGAGAAGCCAGTCTGCCAGCAATGTGGTCAGTGTTCAAAGCACTGTATTTGTGAAGACAATTTCTATTTGCTGTACATTCAATTTTCTGAACAGTCAAAAATAAAAATTGCTTTACAATCAATTTATACAGTTTTCCAAAAGTGAAGAAACTTAACTTCCCTCAATCACAGATTCATCAGTGAGTGAGTATGTATTTAAAATGTTCTTTAGCCTGTACAATGGAACTATTTTTTAAGTACTTTTCTAAACTCCCTAGAGTACACTGGACAATATGAGTGTGATCCTTGAGTCATATATCCTCAGGTCTGATCACAAATGAGCCAGATGCACGTCTAAACCACTCCAGGCTAGTTGCCTTGTTGGAGTCTTTTGTAGTTATCTATATGAAAAAATTGTTAAATAACAACAACACACTGGATTGCGATAGAGTTTTCAGGTCCAGTACTTGGATCAGCTTC
Source organism: Ctenopoma multispine (assembly GCA_034779795.1). Classification (NCBI taxonomy): domain Eukaryota; kingdom Metazoa; phylum Chordata; class Actinopteri; order Anabantiformes; family Anabantidae; genus Ctenopoma; species Ctenopoma multispine. Next base: position 5,812,534 of record JAUYWH010000002.1, read on the forward strand.
ACTTTCTAATTCTACTACCATCAGATAAGCCTTAGACCTTAAGATTTCTCCTTAGTAAACTGCATTTATCCACTGCTGATGGATGTCAGACTGTGGTTTGTGCACTTGTCAGCTATTAGTGATAATCAGAGACTTTATGAAGCTTGATAATGAGTCTGCACATCACCAGCATCCCTGCCAGTTTCTGTAATTACTCAACCTGGGCAAAGGAGAAATTTTGTCGGACCTGTATTTCTAGACAGACCTGTCCTATCGAGAGAACATCTATCTAAGTCTTAAAATATTCAAAGGTCTGCCACATTACCACCTGGACTTGTTTAAGACGCTACTGAGGCTTTTATTATACTTTTAAAAATCACATAGCAGGTCTTTAGATATTTGCTACTGAGATTTCTGTTGCCACCTCAGTACAATGGAAGTGAAAGAAATTTTGCATATACATGTAGTTTTTCAATCAAATTAAAATGGAATTTTACAAGCTTATCTTTCCAGAAATAATGTCTCAATTATATTCTACAACAATCCTGACTTTACCCTGCTACCAGCCAATTAAATACATCACTGACATCATTTGTATTCATAGTACTTAGCAGAACTGTTATTAAAACTATTAATTGTTGTTTTGAACCATGTTTGTGATTTAACCATGTGCAACAGCACAGTGCTGCAGTACTTCTCTTGTCTTGTAAATGTATCAAACAAGCAGAGCGTTAACTCATTTTATACCAACTAGGTTATAATAGTGGATTTGTAAACATATTAAATTTATTGTAGATTCATAATTTACTTACTCTTTTTGTGTTTGTCATGAATATGTCACATCTCATTCTGAAACATTGACAAAACACTGCAACTGTGCAGTTCACTGTTCTTTAATTATTACAATTGTAGTCACTAAAATAACAGCATCTTGGACTCTACAAAATTATTATCTAATTGCTTGTATGGACTTTGCTCCTCAATCTTAGATACTGTTGCTCCACCAAAATATAGGTCCTAAACCATCCATATAAAAATACTACTGGCTAATTCCTGCCTACTCTTGGCAAGTCAAACATTTTTAATCTTGACATAAAGCTAAAGACATCTGTTCTAGGATTTTTTTACCTATTTTCCTTTCTTACAGTCACTGTACTTTAAAAGTAAAGCTAAAGTTACATTAGTGCTGTCTCGCTTTGTGAACTAGATTTTTTCCCCAAATATGCTGCTTGTATCACTGCCCTCTGTGCTCTTGTTTTGCCTAAATATTTAAAGGTGGCTTGTGTCAAACCACTTCTAAACTCTTCAATGTTAATAACATATTCATAGGTTTGGATTGTGTTGTTGCCAAATGGCCGTGACATGATGAAGATATTAATTATATAACTTAAATTATATGTTGTTGTTGTGAGTGATATTCCAGCCTGTTTCTGCAGCTGCTGTTTGGCTGTAGACCAGCAACAGATACAGAAAAAAAGCTCTATTCTTGGGTCATTTTCTTTGTACACTATATGTTACAATTATCTGTTTTTATCACCCATTGAAAAAAAAAAAATCTAACAAACTATCAAGTATGTTCCAGCAAGCCTGATTGAGTTCAGGCAATTTCAACTCATGGTTACTGGTTTTACCTCTTGTGCATAGCACTTCATGCATCACATCGTGTTCTGTAACACTATGTTGATTCACATTGAAATAATATCTGTTGCTGTAATCACTTTGTCAGGCATGCTACTCAAATGTATGTCGACATCAACTGCTAAATATTTATGTAGTCTGCTAGCTGCTATGTTCTCTACCAATTTTCCTTTGCACAGGTGTTTCTGCTGTTTTCATCCTATATTATATATCTGAGATTCTGTGTAGTCGTACACCTTTGTACAGACACTATTTTACACTGTATACTTATGTATTTGTGCTCATGAATTTAGTTATTGTTACTGTTGAAATGTAAAAAAGTGCAATATTCTGTAAAAATAAACTCTGAGATAATCAAATGATATTAAGACTAGTGAAAGTGTTGTTTTTCATCTCCAAAAATCCTCAATGATAACAAGAAAATTTGAAAAGAAAAACTTTTAACTATATTAAAATATATTAAAAAACATCTGTGCAAAGGAATCTCAGTGTAGCTTGCATTTTGTGAGTGTGTATGTGTGAGTGAGTGTACTGACTCCAGGGAGAGCTTCTCCTCTTCTTCATTCAGGTTGGGAAGTCTGTGTAGACCTAAAGTCATCCTGAGGGCATCAACGTGCTCCTTCAAAGGTTTGTACTCATCATGCAGACGACGAGTTGTTTCTAGAAGCTTATTTAGATCATTCTCCGACTGCTTGATCGTGCTCTCCATCTGAAATAACAGGATTAAAGAAATTGTATATATAATATTTGTACGTATTATGGCATAAGCTATTCGTGGTTGCATAAACATGTCTTTTATTCTGGAAATGAGAGTTAAAAATTGAATACAGTATGTACTTCTTATGGATTTTAAATATAACATTGCTGTTCTTTGAGCTGTTGCTAATTTAAACTCCCCTTAAAGGTGAATTGACATTTCAGTAACAGAGGCTACTTATCTCTGAGATTAGTACCGACTCACCACATTGATATCTGCATGAATGAGCCGCAGCTCCTCCACATGTGCCATTTTCTCCTGCAGAAGTAGATCCATCTCTTGTTTGTACTCTTTGAGATGCTTCTCCTCGGACTCCAGAGCCTCAAACTCTAACTTCAGACGAGACTTGATCTTCTGCATCTGGATAGTCTTGTTCCTGTGAAAAAAGTGAGATGTCCTCACATATATGAGCATTATTTTCCATCTGTTATACAAAGCTTTGAATATGCATAGAATTTGTATTTGATATATTGTCTAAATGAACGCTCTGAATAACAAGCAGACAGCTGTGATTGTTGTACACACGCATTAGTGCAACTGTTAGTCCGTTATCAAGTGTTGCTGCAAATAAGACACCCGAGTAAACAAACACCATCCTGCCACCGCTGTTATGTGGCTAATGACAGACTGCTAAGCCTGGTAGCTAACTAGCTAGCTCACCCACAGTAGTTATTAGCAGGGCACATCTGGCATTTTGTTGATACACATCTGGACAGATAATGCGTGTGTGATCCTGATGTGCACCCTAACCTCCAGCCTGTGTGTGTTTGTCTCTTGTTTGGTTTGTAGCAGACGGTTGCTTGACAACCCAGCTGGGGACAGGATTACGTAAATGGTTAAATAACAATCCTGCTGAAGAAAGGCTTCGCAGCATACCGGCTAATATTAGCTAGCTCGGTGACAAAAGCGAAGCCAAGGGGCTCATTGTTGGCTGCCAACGTTAGCAAGATAACCACTCTCAATCTCAATACGTGTCCAACATCTGGCAACGATTCGTTCTGTTTCACATTCCCATCTTACCGTATCTCCAGGATGTTCTCTAATTTGCACATTATTTCTTGTTCGTCCGCCATGGTTACGCAGTCTTTTCGTCGTTCAGCTTGCTGGCTCAGTTACACGTAAGGCCACGGCGGTGGTCTCCTTGTTGATAAAATCACAATAGACCGGTGCGCGCGCTCACAAGCACGCGCCCGCAACGTGTCACCGTGGTTACGTGCGGTGAGTGACACGAGGCACGAGCTCGCCACGCACGAGAGCCACAGGTTCAAGATGAAGCACTCAGTCCACGCTAGCATGAAATATATGACATTAAACGAGTACATGAGGCAGTGGAAATAACAGAGAAAAACAATGTTATGAGGTCTCAGAAAAACATAGTCATTTTCTTTCTATTTATCTAACAGGCCCTATTGGGAACCTTAGGTTATAGTGAATATACAAGGCAGAAGTTCGTACGTATCTTACTCCTGGGTAGTTTAAACAGTGACTTGTATTTCACATGCTAATGTTAAATAGTAATCTGATATTTTAGTGACTAGTAGGCAACTGCTTTCATATAAACAAAGTGAAGTAAAAAAAAATCTGTATTATAGTAAAGTAGGAGTATTATATAATATAGATTACAGTAGTTCAGAATTACAGTACCAGAGTAAATGCTAATGCTGAGTTATGTTTCCTCACTAGCTGGGTGATCATACCTCAACTAGTTTTGTTCAGAAATGTAAAGGTCTGATTTACATTTTGTAGTTTATGTTGAAAATTTTATATATTTGAAACATATACGTGAAAAAATACAGACAAAAAAGGACAGACAACTTTTTTTTTCCAGGCCAGGAAAACAACAACAACAACAAAAGTTAAAATAATGTATAAAATAATACAGTTAATTGAACAAAACAGTACAAAGTAAATTAATAATATGGCTTTCCAGTATCTTAAAAATGAATGATCTTAATGATCATACTACAGCCACAAGTGCAATTATTACAATATAGACATTTGACCAAAGGCCTACAAACCAAACACACAACCACATCAAGTGCAATATTACTGTAAGCCATAACAACTTATACATAAAACATTACCTCAACCAATTATTAGACTGAAAGGTTTGGAATATACAGATAATGCCTACGTACTGGGATGAGTTGTACACGGTTACACCCTAAGCCTAAGAGGAAAAGTTTTCACAGAAATCATGCCTCAAATGCAGAAATGCACGGGCCCCGGGCTGCCCGGTGGATTAACTGAGAGGTACTTGAGAACAATACAATGGTCCATTCTCGATCAGTATAATCCATGTAGGTATTACAAGCAGTTTCATATGACTCTGCAGAGAAAAGGCTACTACAATCTCCCTGAAGAAGTGTTTGGGCTCCAGATTAAAAATATGTCAACTGTAAGTAGCGATCTTTCCTTGTTTAAATATCACTTTAAGTTTCACTGTGTTTCATATTTGGTTGAAATGTTTAAATTGTAACTGGTTGAAATTTATAAACCTTTTTGTTAATGTAAGGTCTACAAGTAGGCACGGCTCAGTTGTTCTTAAACCTGAACATTTTTAAGAGCAAAACATGCTCAATTTCCAGATGTTTCTAATTTGTTGTGGCAGTGTTCATGGGTTTATTGTAATGCGGTAACATTATCTACATAATCAAACCATTTGCAAAGTTAGGCTTTCTCTTCATATTTACATAAATATTCAGTGAAACAGTCTATTCAGAGAAACAGTCTATTATAACCAACTACATTATTATTAGTAGTATTGTAATTATTATAAGCATTAATGGAAGCCTGCCTTGCTTATTAAATTTCAGAAAAGAAATGGAGCAACCAAATTGCCCTCTATGCTTCTTTTTTTCTATTAGAGTCAGTCTAACCAGCAACTGCAAATATGTACTGTATATGATTTGATAATTCTATGTAAGATTAACATAAAATGGGTGTCATTGGTTTCACCCTTCAGTTAATACTTATGCATCATGAAATGGACCCTGTGTCCTCTATTAAGTCTAAACTATACTGTGGGCTTCATTCTTTGATTATAGTCCCCACCAACCTCTTGCGATTGGATGCTGCTGGTTGAACAGAAGAATGTAAGGAATCCTCTTTTTGGTTATTTTGCTGTCAGAACCAACGGAACAAAGCGATTTAGCATTGTTACAGAGAACAAACAGCTATTACAGAATTGTTACTGCCTCTTTTCACTTTTCACTGATGCTTCTCCAGTGACACAGATGAATGAACAGCATGGAAACTTTTCCTCCTGTATCTCAGTGTGAGTGTTTTCTCTGGCAGATAAATGTCCGAGTTACAACCATGGATGCTGAGCTGGAGTTTGCCATCCTGCCCAGCACAACTGGTAGACAGCTTTTTGACCAGGTACACTGTGCATATCACAGTCTATATATGATTCAAGAGTTTTTTTTAAGTGTGAAATAGAAATAATGATGATGAAGTATTACAAGTAAACAGACAGGACAAGGTACAAAAACAGGGAAATGGCAAGAATGATACACACAATGATCTGACAAGGAGCAGGTTTAAATACCGGCTGGATGAATTGGAACACATATACTGTATGTTTGAGGAGGCAGAGAAGCAAAATAACAGGACCAGGGCAGGAATCATGGGAAAAATATAGTCATGTACTCATTTGTGTTGTATGTTAGGTAGTGAAGACAATCGGGCTGAGGGAGACCTGGTTCTTTGGCCTCCAGTATCAAGACAGCAAAGGCTTTTCCACCTGGTTAAAGCTGAACAAGAGGGTGAGGAAAAAAATTGTTGTGTCAACCTTGCATCCCTTGATGACATAACCTAACTCATCTGACACATGGATGTAAATAAACCCACTGAGGCTAATTAGTACTTATTTCTTACCTGTGGCATCCCTCTGCTGTTGGATACCAATCCCAGGTGACAGCTCAAGATGTGAAGAAGGACAACCCTTTGTTGATTAAGTTCAGGGCAAAGTTTTACCCAGAGGATGTCGCAGATGAACTGATCCAAGAAGCAACACAGCGCCTTTTCTTTCTGCAGGTTGGAGATGACTACACATACGAGAAAAAACACTATTTTTAAAGCGCACCATGTTGCAAATGTGCACCCCTGAAACATAGGATCATAATGGTGGACTTTCCTCAGTAATATTCTGAATGAAATGACACCAATGCAAATATTCCACATTGTTAAATTTACTGATACATGTTGAAAAAGAAGTAAAGTTCACCTTGACAAATCTAGATAAAGCAAACCAACAATGCTGACCCTGTCTTAATGACAAGTGAGGGTTTCATTATGAGTCACGCAGATCTATTAATCCTCATGGGTTTTCCATAAGGGAGCACATGCACACAAAATCATTTCCAGGTGCACAAAGTAAACACTGGAAAGCATTGGGTTTCTCTCATTGTATCTTTAGTTCATCTTCCTGCCACACTAATACCATCATGTATCATACCTTTACACAAAACACTATCATAGATCATAAGCAATTTGTTAAATGAAACAGATCTGTCTGTGTTTTTTTTCTGTTTTAGGTAAAAGAGAGCATCCTAAATGATGACATATACTGTCCCCCTGAGACTGCAGTGCTCTTGGCTTCCTACGCAGTTCAGGTCAAACATGGAGACTACAGGAAAGATTATCATGTGCCGGGGTACCTTACAAGAGAGAAGCTGCTGCCACAGAGGTAGCGGGCTGGGTAGTTCAGATAGTTCATCTTAAATCCAGTTTCAGTCATCTGAATTCTAACTGGTGCGTCCTCTTTGCTGATAAAACCAGGGTTTTGGAGCAACACAAGCTGAATAAGAATCAGTGGGAAGAAAGAATTCAGGTGTGGCATCAAGAGCACAAGGGAATGCTGAGGTAATGCAGTCTCACAAAAAAAGCAATTAATGCATCTTTTGCAAGCAGGTGTCATTTAGCTCATTAAATTATCCAATACCATAGAGAAGATGCCATGGTGGAGTACCTGAAGATAGCCCAGGATTTGGAGATGTATGGAGTCAACTACTTTAGCATCAAGAATAAGAAAGGATCAGAGTTATGGCTGGGGGTGGACGCCCTGGGTCTCAATATCTACGACAAAAAGGACAAGTAGGTTGAAGTTTAAAATGTAAATGTCTCTGACAAACATAGAGTGAATCAGTGTAATACTATTTTGGAAGGCTTGCGGCATGGCTCCAGGAATGGTGAGTCACTGTTTTGGCCAGTTAGTTCACCACTTTATTCCAGATAGTAATTTCTATAATACTGATTGTAAAGATATTTTATGCACACAGTTCTTTAGTGAAACACCTCAATAATTATTAGACTATAAACTACAGTTAACTATACAATAGACCATACTATAATTGTAAACCATGCTAATATCTTACAGGATGACCCCAAAGATTGGTTTTCCCTGGAGTGAGATCAGGAACATTTCCTTCAATGACAAAAAGTTTGTCATCAAGCCGATTGACAAGAAGGCTCCGGTATGCTAAAACAGCGTCATTAATGATCCTTAATAGTGATTTATGTGTTGCGTTTGCAAAATTCTGTGGAACTTTTCTGCAAGGTCATGTTAAAGGGATAGTTTATCTTTGGAATAATTTACTAATCTGGCTACTTTTCAAAACTCAGACAAACAGGATGTCTGTCTTTGCAGCTGGATGGTATGTTGGACAGTGATCTCATTTTAGCTTAACTCAATTTATGGATACTTGTGGTTGGGATTAAAGAACTGCTCATTCTCTCAGCGCTTAGGGATAAATACTTTACACTAATTATCCTGGCGTTAGCAGTTTTTATGAAAACAGTCTCGCAATTATACACATACACGATCCTACAAATGCTTCCTCAAAAATATGCCTATTCATATGTATTCGCTGTAGCTGTAAACAGGAGGAGTGAGAGAATCCTACATCCTTGTTACTTGAGAAATTACCAATTTAGCTAAATGCATAAATTATAGCAGTGTAATGAGAGCAGCTGGTACTTGATCTTGTTCACAAACATGAATTTAGCCTCTCGGTTCAACTTGCCTTCTGACTGCATGCACAGACTTAAGGAAGACAACAGGGAGTTTAAGAAAACATGATAAATTTCCCCCCAAACTGAACTTTCTGAAACTGAACCAAACTGAAATTTCTTTAATGTATTTAAGTTCATGTTTAACTGTAAAACAGATTATATGTTAATATATGTGCTCCCCAGGTAATGCTTCGTGATTTTTGTGTTAAAGGATTTTGTTTTCTATGTACCTCGTCTTCGCATCAATAAACGTATCCTGGCATTGTGTATGGGAAATCATGACCTGTACATGCGCAGACGTAAACCTGACACCATTGAGGTGCAGCAGATGAAGGCCCAAGCCAGAGAGGAGAAGAACAAGAAGCAGATGGAGAGGTAAGAAAAGAGGAAAGTAATGATGACTTTTTTTTTTTTTTTTAACAGTTTACAGTGTGTTCTCTCTGCTTTAAGAAAGAACTGTCAGGGGACATAGTCCTTTTTTTTCTAGACGTGTATTTATGCACAATTCTCCTGTCAGGGCTCTGCTTGAGAGTGAGAAAAGAAAGCGAGAAAATGCTGAGAAGGAAACAGAGAAGATTGCCCGTGAGACCATGGAGCTGATGGAGAGATTGAGACAGATTGAAGACCAGACAAAGAGAGCGCAAGATGGTCTGAAAACTTTCTGAAGACAAATATTTTTTCAACTTGAAAGAATGGCTTAGTCTACTGAAATATTTTTGACTGTAGGCTCTCTGTAAAGCTTATCCTATATCCTGTACGGACACGTCTGCATACTGTATGTGTGTTTGAGATTTGTGTGCACAATTTCAGAGCTGGAGGAGCAGACTCGCAGGGCTCTTGAGTTAGAGAAGGAGAGGACAATTGCTCAGGAGGAGGCTGAGCGCCTGGACAAGGACCGCAGAGTTGCAGTGGAAGCTAAAGCAGCCCTGCTGCATCAATCTGAAACCCAGATCAAGAGCCAGGAAAGCCTGGTATCTTTGCACGACATATTTTAATGTTCATTTGAATATATTCCTTAAATCGAATAGACAAAATACCTCGTAAAGTCAACATTTAGCCTGAGACCAATTTGCCTATAAAGGGAAATTTACATATGTTGATCGAGTGCCCAGTGAATTACTGATGTCATTAAATTACAGAATTCTGTTTCCTTACCTACTTACTTATTTTAGCTTTTTATGTTGAATTGAATAAAATGAAATGGTTATGCTGCATACAAACATATACACACAGACACACACGCGTATTCTTTCAGTCACACCTGCACACGCACAGACAGAACACAATGACCTTAGCTCAGGAGCGCTCTTAACTCTCTCTCTCCATTTGTGTGCCTGTGTGTATAGGCCACTGAGCTGGCAGAGCTTACCTCTAAGATATCCCAGCTGGAAGACGCCAAGAAGAAAAAAGACGACGAGGCAAAGAGATGGCAGAAAAGGGTGAGAATTAATGAAAGGACCACGAGAGAGATAAAGGATGAATCAAACATGAGCGAAGAGGGATGTCTGACACTGCTAAGTGTTAGGCTCAGGTGAAATAGAAGCAACATGTCGACTACAGCAAAGTATAGACTTATCTACACTTTCAAACTGTGGTTGTGCAAATTTTTTGTAGCTGCATTGATGAATCCAGTGTCAACCTTGTGAAACCAAAGTTGGTTTAACCATAACTTAAAAACATGTGCAAATTTTATGCAAAAGCTTAGTTAAAGTATATGCAAATCTTTACAAACAAACAAGGAGTGCAATACCTGAATTGCTTGTGGTCTCTGCATTGTTGGGAATACCGCAGTGTTATTCTTACTTTTGTTTTTTAATGAGCATGGGTGACTTTATTCACAGTGGATAACAGTTTTGGTAATTAAATATTTGTTAATGTTTACAGAGAGAGATTGTTTTTACATTTTCGGTTAGATGCTTCTTTACATAGCACTAATATGTAGATGTAAAACTGCGGAAAAGGATCTCCCAGTAGTCAGTGTAGTTGGATTTTGTTCTCGTGCAGACACACAAATCCTTTTGTTTTAATAAGCACCTGATGTTTCAAATAGTGCCTATCGTAATTTGAATGAAAATCCAGTGGGCTACTTTTAATATCCAACCACAGCGCTTCACTGCAAGTCATGTGTGTCGACAGGCAACGATGGTAGAAGCTGATTTGGAGCGAACCAAGGAGGAGCTGAAGACTAAACTCATGGTTGTCCACATTCAAGATTCAGTCCACCCCCATATGCATGAGCACGATGAGACAGATGAGAGCAGCGCAGAGGCCAGTGCTGAGCTGACTTCTCCAGGCATGGTCCGAGATCGCAGTGAGGAGGAAAGAGTAACAGAGACCCAGAAGAACCAGAGACTTCAGAAAAACCTCAAGGTAAAATTAAGTGAATAGAGCGAAATGTCTCCTTTTAGGGATTTGCTGTACTTCTAGTCCCTTTAAGTCAAAGGTTGTGTTCAGCTGGAGATTAGATGTCCTGGAGCACACTTGGGCTTTTAAGAGTGTGGAAAAATACATTAAGAAATATTCAATATATTACAACACATTTCACTTTAAATACGTAGTAAATAGCACTTTCTTGTGGGCCCCAGCTGAATGCAAAGGCCAATTGTGCCTATTGGCCACTAGGTAATTCCTCCAACATGACAAGACTGTACTAAAGTTAACACCCAACTTCTCTCTCAAAATAAAAAGATCATATATTTTTAGCCAAGCCACTGTCAGCCCAGACTATAATATCTAACAGTTACTGGATAGATTTCCATTGACATTTTATTCAGATATCCTTGATACCCACAGGATAAATCCCTTGGTGATCCCTATTCCAATAAGTAAAGAGAAGTAAGAAGAGAGAAGTAAAGTAGAGAAATTTGGTACATATAGCATACATTACCGGTTTTAATTAACCCCATCAAAATTTCAGTTTGCCCAATATCTTGGTTTATGTTCAAAAAAATAAATAAAACTAATAAAATTCTTATCAACCTCCTCATCTATACTTTATTTTAGCATTTAGTCCAATCTCATGTTGTAATGGTAAGATAGTCAAATACTAACTACACCAGCATATTAACACTGTTAGGCACCACCGTGCCTTAGTACAGCTTCACAGAGCGACTAGCATGGAAACAGAGTCTTGGTCTTGTTTTCATAGAATCAGCCACTGACTTCACTTCTTAGAAACTGTGTTTTTATAGCCATTTTACCAAGTAACTGGTTCATTTAAAAATATAAGCTTTACTAATATTTATTAAGAGTACGTTTGAGTGGGGCTCAGCTATGGGGAAATTTTGGTACATTTGCTGTGTTTTCTGTTGACAAAGTCGTATAGGGGCTTTGACTCTGCTGAAAATTTTGCAGCATAATTGCCACCAGAAATTTTGTCTCACTAAGAACTAAGTGCACTCTACATAATTAAACATGGTTGCAGGTACATTATCATTCTGTTGGGTTTATTCAAGCCATAACTCAACAACACTGTAGCTTATTGTAGCTGGAATAAATATGGTCTGTGTCTCACAGCCAAAACAAGATACGATGTTGCACAGAGGACTCAACACAAAAATAGACTTAATAACTGGTAGTAATATAGTGTTTTCAGATGGGGATTGAGGGGCGTACATGGGCGAGAGGACGATTTCTGAATAGTCTCCTAAAGAGTCTCAGGTAAGAGGCTTTCATTCATTGTGTGTCTGTGTTCTCTTTCAGTTCCTGAGCACTGAGCTGGCTGGAGCTGTGGACGAGAGCAAAAAGACCCCCAATGACCTGATCCACGCTGATAATGTGAAGGCGGGCCGTGACAAATACAAGACCCTACGTCAGATTCGTCAAGGCAACACCAAACAACGTATTGATGAATTTGAGTCCATGTGAGACAGTTTGCTGTAGGCCTGGATAAGGATAGATGGTTAATTGGACACACTGAAGATTTTAGAAGCATAGGTGCAAACTGCTTAGTTAGTAACTTAACCTGAATTAACGGGCTGCATGTGACAGCAAATGATATTGATACGGTGCTTTGATGCCATAAAGGCCTATGATTTAAATATTATTTCACTGGTAAATAAGTCGCCATGAAAATACTCTCCTTGGAAATACAAGAGTAATTATAAATGACTTTTTAATCTTCTTTTCAATATGCCACCTAATGAAAATCTTATTATGATGAATTAAAGAAAGCAGTGTCATTTGTGACACTTGCTATGCAATACTGTTAAAGCCTTTCCATTGCGGAAATAAAACACAAAGAAACATCATCAGAGTGTTGTGCATGCATCAGCTCCTGTACGAATGACTAAGCATCACCTTAATGTGCCCAGTGAGGCAAACGTGGTGCAGCACAGAAATAAGTGAGCTGCAATAAAAAATAATAATAAAAGCCAATTATCACATTCAAATAGATGTTTGTCTAGCAAACATAAATAAACTGAAAAGGAATACATTGGCACGGATGTGGTGTGTATAGCCTAATCCAACATCCCTCTATTTCAGCTCCCATCGCTGCACCTGTGTCACCTCACTTCTTCAACTGCTGCAGAAAGCAGGATTAACAAGAGCCCAACCCATATGTACAGCACGTTTTATGTCAACCATTTGTACATTGTAGGCTTCTCCAGGCTACTCCCTTCTATTGTGTCTGAGTGCTGATCAGTTACATAAAAGACAGTTCGAATATTTTTTCTGGTAATATATGACTTGGGTGTGAATTAGGCCGCCATCCAAAAAAAAAAAAAAAAATTAAACTAACAAACACAAAACAATGAACTGACAGATCAAACTGAGACAATAATTAGGTTATATAGCTATTTGATAGCTTTGGGAGGGTGTGTCTGAGAAGCGTGCCAGCCTCTTCTCACACCACATTAAGGGGATTTGACGTTGATAACGGGGACAGTTTGGAGGAAAAGTTGAATTCACTGTTTAATCCTGATTATTCTCGCGAGACGCGGGGCTGAAATTCCAATTGAGATAATAAGTTACGTTACAGTTAGTGTTCACTGGGCTTCATACCTGAGTGCAAAGTACACCGAGACATGTGCCCTACAGTAATTATTCTCGAGGTTAATTTTAGTCACGCGGAAACCTCCGTCAAGTCTGCGTAAAAGCGAGCACTTAATTAAAAGTTCATCACATCGACGGGACGTCCCTTCCCTTCAGCAGCCTACGTCTGCGTCTACGACTCGTCTGAATTTCCTCTCCGCTGAGACATATGACCGGAGTCTCGTCGAGTAGGCGTTCTGTCGCTCGGAAAGTGTTTTTGTTTCCCCGTGAAACCAGCGCACAGCTCTAACTGTAGCGACGCCAGCCGAAGATGACCTTTCACTCGAGCCTGTCCGACATAGAAGAAATATCAAACTCTTTAAAAATGAATGAGCGGGATCAGCTGGATAATGCGGACGCCTATGCCTGCCCCACTTCTGCTGAGCTCAGTAAGGCAGTGTCAGTGTCCTTGGGCTTGGATTCTGTGTATTCCCCGCTCAGCGCGAACCAGTGCTCCGCCAGCGCGTTTGCAGACAGCGATCCCGGCGTGGGGAACACTTCCCGAGCAGTGCCGGAGTTTAAAGCGGCTGGAAATATGAACTCAGAAGGCAGCAGGCTTCCACTGACTGACAGGACCCTAAGAAAGGACGACTTTGGAGAAGTGTGCCATGGCATACAGCAGGTGAGCTGCATGGACCTGCTCAGATCGGGCGACACGGACAGCGCGCAAACCCTGACGCGCGGCCCGGTGATATCCAGATATGTCTGCCGGGAATCAAACTTGTTTATCAATGCGTCCTCTCAAGTGGATCAGTTCTTACCTTTGAAACCGTATTCTGCCAACACAGGCCAATACAGAGATCCTCCGAGTTTGTGGTGCGCAGACGAACGCACGTACAGCGGCCGATCCGAACCAGAAAGAGGCGGATCGAGTGGACATAATTTGTTGTGTAAATATTGTAATTGTGGGCAAACCTCTCTTGGGACCAGGCAAGAATGCTACTGCGGCTGGTTCATGAGGGGTGAGCAGGCTGGTAAAGATGGTATGCGAGCAGCGATGGCACACGGGTTTGGCCAAGTGGAAAGGTACCAAAGTGCATTTTCTCAAGATGAAGCCACTTTTTCCACTGTCAAGACCGAACCCTCAGTTTGGATGAACTGCGCGGAGCGTAGATTCAGGTAAATAACTATTTCATAAATGATTTGCTCTGAAAAGCTCTGATTGTATTTATTCTGTCTCGTCGCTGTTGATTAAGCAACAAAAGAACAAATGGAGCGTGAACGGCGTCTCTCTTTAGTGACCGTGCCCCGGTGTTGGATTGTCATGTTCTTTCAAAGGAGTGTAATGAACTAAATGCTTTATTATTTCAATTCTGTGTTTTTCTAAATCTTACATTTGATCATAGTTTCTTGATATTTTTTTTTAATGCAGAGCACAAACAAGTTAACTCCAGCAAACAGGGTTTTTATGTGCTTTTATTTTATTTGCCATTACTTACATGGATACATTGTAGAATCATTTTCTATTCAGCTACACAGGCAGCTGTGCATCAGCATAAATCATTTGTGCTCTAACAGCCCCATGTGCTTTTCTTGGCCTTGGCCAAGTTGTGTTTCAGCATGCTTTCAGACTGCAATCAAAGTTCACCGTATCCCTAACTTTCCCGATCTGTATTCATTTGTGCCGTGACTGTGTGTGACTGTACACGTGTTTTCTTTCTTTCTGTCTTTTTTTTCTGTCCGTGCCACTGCAAACAAGAGATACAGCACCTGTCACTGATCCTGTATTTGACGAAGAAGAAAATGTTCTGTTTCCATTTATCGATTTTTAGAAACACTAACTCTGGAATTCCACTTCTCTTTTTGGGAATTCATAAGATTACTCGTCTGTGAACTCGCCTCACATTGCCATGTGATCAGACATGTGATAAGGACATCTGTTAGTTTAATTGGATTAGATTTAAAGATTTAGTGCCCCGAGCATTGTAAGGGAACGACTTAACTCTTATTAAGGGCAAATCTTTTGATCTAAATGTGTTGTTAATATGTATGTTTACTATTTGTTTACTAGCAGCAAGAGATAAACCTGCTTTTCAAATGTTTTAATAGTACCTGTGGCCACTTTTGAGTCTATTAAAAATCTTTTCCATATTACATATGTTTGTACATTTCTTTTGTGCCCAGGCATGAGGATTTGTTTCCAGGTGTGTACTTGTCCGAGAGGAGAGTGTGTCAGGTGTGCGGAGACGACGCCTCGGGTTGTCACTATGGAGCTGTCACCTGTGGCAGCTGCAAAGTATTCTTCAAGAGGGCTGCTGCAGGTGGGTGTGACGCACACACACACACACACACACGCATGTGCTACAGTGAACACACACAATTACGCATCTGTTGATTTCATTTGTTACGCCCACTCACTTGATCATGCAGGCAGGGCACAGTGACCTACCACTGTGAGGGCAAGTAATTTGTTGTCAGTAAACACCCACATGTTGTTGCCAAGAGTGACAGCGTAGATATACAGTTGAACTCGAGCCCTCATCCCCCTGGATTTTTCTGTGCCTCCAGGTAAGCAGAACCACCTGTGTGCCAGCCGGAACGACTGCACCATCGACAAACTGAGGCGGAAAAACTGTGCCTCGTGCCGCTTAAAGAGGTGCTTCATGTTGGGAATGAGCCTTAAAGGTGAGGAATTAAAGGTGGCAGGAAGGGAGAGAAATGAAACTCTCTGTGGTGTGTATTTGGATGGGGTTTTTATACTGGACTACTCCTTACTAATCAAGTGTTCCCTCTTTAATACAGTGTAACAAATGCGTTTCACCAAAGTCCAAAATTGTTGTTTTTTTAACTTAATGAAAAATGATCAAAATCATTCCCACATATTTATGATAAGAGCCAGTTCATGTCCTAATAAGTCATTTAAATGTAACTCTAATTATTACAAATATTCCCGATTTTTCCATCTATTTCTTGTGTAATAATCAGACATAACAACTTGGAATGGAAGCTTCTTATCTCCTTTTGGCATTTTTGTCTGTATCGTCTATGGCGGCTCTAGGTCGCAGGCTGAAGGGAGCCGGACAGTCGAGAAACGTGGAGGAGGAGCAACCTCCAGCTATGTGGGGGCCTGGAGAAACGGGAGAGAATGCTTGGAAGAAAGATGGCATCTTGGACGCCGGGATTGCAGCTTCCAGGGCTCAAGTTGGTAAGGACTGGTGTTACGAGCTCACGTACAATAAGTCAACATTAAAGCATTATTTTGCTTTTTGTGCTGTTCTGTTGGTTTGTGTGTCATTCTGTCTGTATATCTTTATCAGCATCCCAGGCCTTGACCCTTAGCATCCCCCCAACCCTGCGCTCCTGCCTGTCCCTGCTCAGCGTCCTGCAGACTATTGAGCCAGCTGTGGTCAATGCCGGACATGACCCTGCCCAACCAGACAGCCCTGCGTCCTTGCTCACCAGCCTCAACGAGCTGGGGGAAAGACAGCTGGTAGCCGTGGTGCGCTGGGCCAAGGCAATACCAGGTAAGACAGTTTTGGGCAGAGGCAATATACTGCAATCTGCTTCATACTACATGCAGGTGTTTCTGCCAAGGTTGTGTGGCCTAAATTGTCATGGTTGTTTCATTCTGAGTATTATGTGTGCAAACCATTCAGACTTGCCAAGCAAAACACTTTCAAGTGCAGACTTGTCAACAATATTGAGCAAGAAAGCGGATGCCATTGTGGTGGACAGAATAAGCACAAAGGAGCATCACTTGTGTAACCCTTAAGTTCACAGTATTTCAGATCAGCTGTAAAGCTATCAGGAAACATATCTAATCCCTGTTGGCTTTGGATGAAGGCTGGCTCTTGTTAACCAGATACCGGGCCTCGCCAGAATTCTGTGCTTATTCAACTCCTGTGTAGGATCATCAGTCACAGGAAATGTATACCAGCCTGTTCAAATATTAACCACTAGAGGGGAGTATGTTCATATTTAAACCAATAAATTAAACTGCAAATAGCTAGAATACCCCTTCTACTCAATCTGTTGTTATCAGTTCACATTTATTCAGCTGACCCGTGTAGTATTATTCTATCATGTATTACCTGTTCAGCTTAAGCAGGTGTTGAACATGAGCTCTGTTAACAGGTTTCCGTGACCTGCACGTGGATGATCAGATGTCAGTGATTCAGTTGTCGTGGATGGGAGTGATGGTGTTCGCTTTGGGCTGGAGATCCTACACGCTTACTGACAGCTCCATGCTGTACTTTGCTCCAGATCTGGTCTTCAACGAGTAAGTCGTGAAAAATACTCACTACATGTAGCACGCTTTTGTCGAGTTGTAACACTGAAGTTAAAGTTAATTAAACTTTGTCAAAGCCTCTATATCAAACAAGGAAAGTTTGTTTGAGATTCAGTAGCTTGTAATGGTTGTGACATAAGGTTTGCTGAGAGTTTACCTGTCATCGTGATTGGAAAGAAAGGCACAGTGGAATAAAAGCTTCAGAGGATGATGGAAAAATCACGCGATTAACGCTGTCTTGTTAGGCGAGACAGTAAACAAGTCTGTTCTGTTCCCACCGTTTCCTCTCTGTCTGATATACATGGCCGCAGAGGGATCACCTCAGATCATTTATTCCATTTCATCTTCACAAAACCAGTCATCAGTCCCTAAGAACCACTACCACATTTCGTTTTTTCTTTTTCCCTTTTGACAAGTTTGGATTCGCGCCGCAACCTCCTTAAGCCTCTTTCAGAAATGTTTCTGACACCTCAACTTGTCTTTTTCTTGTACTTCGTACTTAAAAAAAAAAACTTAATGCAGAGTTTAAGAAGCAAATCACACTATACATGATAAACATAAATAACTATTCCACCAGCTCTTATCAGTAAATTGTCTTGGGTGTAAAGCTAGGCCTCAGGCCCTCAAAGCGCCTTTCACTTGGCTGCTATTTGGTGCAACGTTAGCAAAACACTCATTCTATCTGCATTAGACCTCTGTCACTAGCTTCTGACCTGCATGGTAATGGAGACGCCTGCCCTTGATGCTGACCCTCATTTTTCTCTGCCTCTCTGTCGTTCTCATTACCTATTATCCACCTCACTCATTTTTCCTCACCTCTGCCGATTTTTCTTCTTCCACTGTTATTTCTTCTAACATTAATTGTGTTCCTCCTTTGCATATTTCTCTCCGCCTGACCCTCTCTTGGCTTCTCACCTCTCCTTTTGTCACATTTTGTGCTCTCTCTTCCCTTCTCACGCTATTTCTTTTCTTCGCAGCCAGCGGATGCAAGTATCCAGTATGTATGAACACTGTGTGAGGATGAAGCTGCTCTCCCAACGATTCTGCATGCTGAAGGTCACCCAAGAGGAGTTCCTCTGCATGAAGGCCCTGGTCCTCTTCAGCATCAGTGAGTCAGCTGAGACCACATCTCTGATAATAGCTTGAATGTTGTCAGAGCCAGTGAAATATGACTATAATAGAGTGCAGCCATACTTGAGAGAATTGATGGGATGGATAAAGACTGTGAGAGTTATTGTTGTGTTCTGGCTTTGTGGTCACAGTGCCAATGGAGGGCCTAAAGAGCCAGCGTTGTTTTGATGAACTGCGGACCTCCTACATCAAGGAGCTGGACCGTTTAGTCAGCCACCGTGGAGAGACCACCCGTACACAGAGACTGTTTCAACTCACAGAGCTGCTGGACTACCTCCAGTCGGTAATACAAGCAACTCTGTTTCACATACAAAAGCACGCCACACTGTGACTCTGAACTACTACACAAATGGCATTTTAGTTACTGTCACATAACCACTTGAGCATGACAAAGTGTAGGTCAAAGTTCACCTCGCAAGTACACAGATACTGGATTTGGCTTGCAGCGGTACCTAGGCTTATTGTTAACTCACTGTGCTACACCAAGAATTTATTTGAATTTTACTGGTGATAACTGGTGATTATTTAAAGCTATTATTGTATTTAAATCTTCTTTAAATCGTTTTAATTAGCTGCCACTCTATTCTGTGCATATTGTTTGATAAAGTCATCCAGACATTTTTATATCATTCTGTATTCTATCAAGTCATGATCAAGAGTGCACCTGCAGCATGCAAACACATGTCTCGCTATCAACTAAGGTTAAACACAAAATAAACAAAGTCATGTCATTTCTCTCTTTACTTAATGTGTCCTGTCTGGAGGATAAATGATAGAGTCACCCTCTGGTGGCAGCATTGCTACATCACAAATAACTGGAAAACTCGAATTCAAAGGAATTATAAAGACACACACTGTCAGTGGAGCAAATAACAAGAAATCCCATATCAGCAGATATCAACCAGTAACTGTGCTTTGCCATTTACAGTATCAGCAGCAATTCACATATGCTGATGTCAACATGAGGGGACAAAGACAACAATAACTTTAGCAGTTTTCTCTCCTCTAGGCGATGAGCACTATACCTACTATTTTACTTTTACTTTTGCACCTCTGGGTAGTAAACTGCTCCTTAGATACACTTCACCTATAGGCTCACCCGTCGTTCAAGAACAACTAGTTTAACATTAAGCCTAAAGCTATTTTAAAGCCACAAGGTGAACTGCATTCGTATGATTAATATCTGCTGGAGGATAGTCTGACAAGGTGACTTTCCATTTTTATAAATTGTTTTATATTTAAGTATATATATATATAAGTCTAAGGTCATAGGAGTGGTAAAAGTAAAGCCTAAAAAATAATAAAATACCATAAAACAAACAAGATTTTCAGTAAGTATTGTTGGGTAGTGTATGTATGTGTCACCAGCTAGAGTAAATACAGTCAGTAAAGGCTCAAATATATAGACATGTCTGACTATCCTGTGATGTTCTGCTTTTGAAACTACAGGCAGGTACGCACAAGTATTTTTTTCAGTCATGTTTATTATGGTTAACAGTTTATTACTGTGTAGACACAAACGTGTGTTACTGCCAAATGTTTTTTTTTTTAGATTTGGTTAATAGAGAAATACATGAAGAGGGTGTAGATCAACTACTTTTCTCCTTAGTACCTTTAGAAACTAATTGGTGAGAATAATTAGACTGGTAAGAAAAAAAGTCATCAGTGAGAGACCAGCAGCACAACATGCTGGGAAGTTTCCTCCTGTAGAGAGCAGCAGTCTTAGCCGTTACTTTCACTGTGGATTTACCCTTAAAGGCTCACTCTGTGTCCCACTCTCACATCTTCTAATGCCTTATGGGCTGGAGGGCAGCCAGGGATTGTCTGACAGAATCCTTTAGGCAGAAGACTAAAGTTGATCAAGACTTTTCAGTCTAGACCCCTTCATCTTTACTCTGCCTGTGGGGCTTAGAGTGGCACAGTGACTGTCATCTTTTTAAATCACCTCTTAAAGCTGGTGTCAAACGACAGGCTTCAGTGCCATTTGCTAGTTCCTCGTTTATCTGCTTTTTCAGTGCGGTAAACATTTCAGTATCACCTTTCATTAATAACATCTGTGTGTTTATTTTTCCTTGTTCTACCTCTATCTCTTCATCGCAGATTGTGAGGAAGCTGCACCAGTTCACCTATGATCTCTTCATCCAAGCTCAGGCCTTGCAGACACATGTGAATTTCCCAGAGATGATTTCAGAGATTGTGAGCGTTCATGTGCCCAAGATCCTCTCCGGCATGGTCAAGCCCATCCTTTTCCACAATACAGCCTAGAGGGAGGGGCCTCAGTGACTGTCCCATGTTGTCACTTGAGCTCCCGCACTGAGTCCATCAACCGTTTCTGGTAAAATCGCTAGAAAGGTTTACCATTTTCTGAGCCCCTTGTTACCTACAGTGTGTGAGTGGGGCACAGCGAGGCTACGAGTGGATATTAAATGAAGGGAATACAGCACATTCTTCCAGTCTAATGTAATCAAGATAGAGCTACTGTGTTCTTCTTACTGCCTGTTCTCTGTATCATGAAAACCAAACGTTTCTGGAGCTATTTAAAATACTTTTTTAGCATGCATTCCTCCACACAAGCCCATGAATGGCCAACTGCCTGGCATGTAACTTCTGCAAGCCTTCACTGACATACATACTGTAGGTAGCCCTCAGCTTCACCGTAGCTTGTCTGCGCGCAGGCGTTTGACGCTCACTTTTTTCACAAGGAATGTTACTGTGTGCACTGAGATGAACAAAGTTGTCGATTGACGGTTGTGGCATGCATGCTAAAAAGCAAAGGCGTTTTTTAAAAGCTCTTCGCATCCATATAAATAATATTCAACTGATAGTTTTAGATGTCGACAGAATAAAGACATTTTTAATATTGTTAAGAAAATAATTGGACAACACACAGCATACATGGATGACTCTTTTCTTTTTAAGTTTGCTTGTTTTTGGGTGTCAAATATTATTCAAGTACATTTTTTTTCAGAGTGGAGATTTCATACTGTTTTTACAGTTTCTATAAGTGTTCATTGCAGGTACATTGTTGTATATCAAAGCATTGTAGCTTCTGACAGTTTTGCTAAATGTTTAAGGTCCAGCCAACGATATGCCCTTTTTTTTAGCAGCAGCATTTACAGCTAAACATGTAATAAAAGTGAAATATGAGTGTGTATCTGCTGTCATTAAAGTGTGGTTTCTTCTGAGTGCATGCAATGGATAAATAGATTAATTTGAGTCTATGACGCATTCGAGTAGACAGATGGGCTTTAGGAAACATCACAAGTCTTTCGTACTGCTGCATCATCACTCTCCGTCTCCAGCAGTCATGTAGTAGATCATAGTGGGAAATCAGAAGGTATCACACAGTCAAATGAGGAGACCTGGCTGTTTTATTTCATCTATTTCTCCTGTGAGAAAAAAACCATGGCTACAGATCTAAAATCGCTGGCTGTGTTTCAATACCATCTAGTGGCGGCTGTCGAACCAGCACCACTAAACTAGAGCTTAGCTGTAGTGAAGTAGAACATCTGTCAGATCCATTGACATTTGCGTAGTAATGTAATTGGACACGGATTCGCTCAGCTTTTGAATGAGGTTACCATTAAATAGTCAGAGTCACGAGAGGGGATTTGATAGCACTGAAGGGTAAGAGTAAATAAATAATGCATTTTAATAAAAGAAATGTTCAAACAAAATACATTATTTGGAAGTAAAAGCCTCAGATTATTAGAATAGAATAAGGCAAAGTATATCAGCTTTTGTTTAATAAATGTTATTCCTAAAAATATATATATTTAAATACAAAAATAATTAAAATTGTTTGTAGGTTGGGACAGAAAATGACATTTCTTTGAGAGCTGGCTTATTTTAGTTAGATGGTGCATTTAAAAGCCTTAACCCTAAAAGAAAAAAGAAAAAAAAAACCTCGGTCTGGGTGACCTCTACCGCCATTTTAAGTCCCATTTCCTGAACAAGCTCTTTCAACAAGTATTTGTCTCTCTCATAAATGAATTGAAGCCGAACGAGGTCGGGATTGAAAGACATGATGAAATATCACTTATTTCTAAATATATATTTCCTGCAACACATGCTCCTGTGGCTTTTCTTAAAAGGAGTGGCGTCTTGTAGGTTTGCAATGATCAAAAATGTATGCGGTGATGTCGACATTTGAACTTAGTTTAGATTCCATTTGATTTGTGTTTCTCCGAGTCTGCTCTGCATCAATATTACATGCCTACTCTAGCAGAAGAGGGGTTTTTCTTGTTGGGTAAGGACAACCGCAGAAACGCTGGATGCAAACAACAAACGTTCAAACTGCTTCCTTATGTGTAGATGAAGGAAAGATTAACAGACGTTTTAGCTTAACAATTGACTTTAAATATGTGAGCCTAACACACACACACACACACACAAAAACCAGTTCACAAACTAAAGGCGAAATGGAGACAATAAAAACTGTACACTAGAGCAACTGAACACCTACAATACTGAGCTCATGGGAAAATGTGTTTGGCACAATCCACAATATTTCTTGCAGGACCTTACATAAAACTCCAGCAATGATGTCTTTAACACCAGGTTACTGCACCTTGCGGCTACACTGACCGGAAAACAATTAGATCGTGGAGGTGGTAAGATGACACCTCTGAATGGGTTGTTTCGGTGGCCTGTCTAATGGAGGGTGATTCCTGCCCAAGCACCAGTCCATTAACAACCAATTAACTTCCTATTAATATTTTACCAGACAGGGCCTCTCATCCTGACGTGTTTTAAGGAGCTTTTCCCGGGAGTGTTTGAACATGAGCAGCTTTTAGCACAGCATAAAGAGGCCTGTGTAATGGGCTAGAGGAGAAGTGGCAACCTGATAGCACTGAGAGCAACGGAGGGAAGAGATGAGAGGAGAGAGACTTCTTGAGCTGGCCTGCCCCACGCCGAGCCGAGCCTGAGCGAGACCAAGCACGCGCACACACACACACACACACACACACACACACACACACACACACACACACACACACACACAGGGCCTGCAGCATTAGAAAATCCACGATTCTCTGACTCTGCAGTGTGATCAGACATGAATAAGGAACTTGGCATTGTATAACTTTCACAGACAAAGATGTGACTAATGAGGTTTCTGTTGTTTACTCAAAATTACAGCAGATATGGAAAAATGGCAGTTTAGCCTGCGGGAGTTAACAGGCTTTTCACAGTCCCGTTTAAGAGTTTATCACAAATAAGTCTTAAAACAGGAATATCCACCTTGGTCATGATGTGTCCTGCATTAACTTTGTGCTGCAGAATGCTGTTTTGTGTGGACATTAAAAAGTACTTGAGGGAAACTCCCTGCCTGGAGAGAAAATGAAAAAAAAAGAGGTAAAAAGAAAGAGAGAGAGAAAGAGAGAGAGAGGCCATTATGACTATAGCCTGAGGCTACTCCCAATGGATAAGGCATTTGTCTTCACTTGAAGTGTATTTTTCCGCCAGTCAGAAGGGTTATGTTTGTCACTGCACACTCTGAGGACTTTTGGAAAGTAGCAGCAGGAGCTGAAATGGAAAACAAAGAACATCCACTGGTTTTTTAATGCGGTCTTGATGTTTTCTCAAAGACTTCCCTTCTATAGTTACCTTGTTTGAGATCAGTTTCAGTCTTCATTAACTTTAGTTAATCATACTGAAACTTGCGTCTAATTTATCAACGAGGTCAGTGTGTGTGTGTGTGTGTGTGTTGATGATTAAGAGAAAGACGGGAATGTGGGAAGAGAAAAGATGTGGTTGTATCAGGTTCCCTCCACTGGGTGTAGATGTGGTCTTAGATTTCTCTCTGGGCTGCTGATTAACAGTGTGGGTATATGTGTGTCTGTGTGTGTGTGTGTGTGTGTGTGTGTGTGTCTGTGTGTGTGTGTGTCTGTGCGTGTGTGTGTGTGTGTGTGTGTGTGTGTGCGTGTGTGTGTGTGTGTGTGTGCGTGTGTGTGTGTGTGTGTGTGTGTTTGTGTGTGTGTGTGTGTGTGTGTGCTGGGAGTGCACTGAGGAGGAGAGGAACTTCAGCTTTAATTTCCCCCAGCTCCAGATATTACATCCCCACTCTCTCTGTTTTTATTGGAACAGAGACCAAAAAAAACCAAGTGTTTATGATGCATTAAAACATGATGGGGAACTTGAGTGTGCAACTGTAAATCTATACATTTGGCTCTGTCCATTAAAAGCAGAATTAATTCTTTTATTGTGATTTTGTGTGCTTTATGAAGACTGATGATTGTGACTCACCGTGAAATCATGTTTATCATCTTGATGTGGAGGACAGAGCCTGGAGAAAATTCTCCGTGAAGGGGAAATGAGAGTAAAATGGAGGCAGGAGTTTAGAAAAAAAAAGATTTGCAGAGGGGCACAAGGAAGGTGGGAGGAGTTATTGAGTTTTGGGTTGAAGCACAGAAGGAAGAAATTATTCTGCATTACCCTTATGACCATTTGAACAAACGGATGGGTGAGGAGACCACATTACATTCTATTACCTCTGCTTTTGTTGTTAGTGAACTGTTAATGATGTACAAAAGGAGCCCTGCACTGCTCTCCTGGACAATGCATCCTCTGTGCTTGTAATTCTTCTCAGCAAAGTGTCGACAGCCTTTATACCTGGAGACACATTAGCTGGCTCTAATTAGAGTAAATATTCTTCTGGTATAACACTGGTATTGCTTCGTCAATCCGACAGCGATTAGCTCTCTGTTTTGCTGCGGGGCTGCTTATGCATTCCCAGCCTTCTCTCTGTGTCTCATTCTCTCTGTTTTTCTGTCTTGATCATTGCCTTTGCCCCTTTCTCAGTCTTTTCTTCTCTGCACTCAATTTACTTTCTCTCCTCTGTCCCTCCTCTGTCCCTCCTTTTTCCCTTATTTTTGCAGCAGCAGCAGTAGGTGCTCCACTAACTGTCACAGAATCACAGTGTCTGCCCATGCTCCAGCCATCTCCCAAGTTCATTATATCCGTACACAGTGGCCATTCCCCCCACACCCCGCCCCTGGTATCCCCTGATAGCGCCTCATAGCTCCTGTGTCCCAGCCAAACACAATGTGACAGCGCCGCCACAGCCCTCATTTACAGCCATCACAGGACAGATTTCCCCTTCCAAGGCTCGCGTCTGCAGCCTGATAGATGGCCCCCTGCTTTTTTTCCTGCGCGTGGATGTGAGTGTGTTGTTATTTTCTGTGCGCATGCTACTACGCGGGCACTCACATCTAACCATTCATCTCTGTCCACATGTGTGAGAGCCTTTGTGCTGGAGCAGGCCTAAGCTGGCACAGTAACGTTACCTCTGTCAGTAGTGATCCCTAAAACAATGTGTTATGATATTACTGGGCTTTGTTTCCATTCACTCACTCACTGTGTTTTTATATTGAATGCACTCTGCATACATTGCTCTGATTTTCTGCTTGCACTTGTAGAGTGCTCCTCTGTTTTAAGTGCGTAGTTTGTGCAAAGCCTTCCATTTCTGTGGTGTGCTTATTGGAGCACCCTTGGGGCAGGCACATCTTTAGTTCGGGAAGCACCGCAGCACACTTCAGCTGCAGTACACACACTTTCTGATATCTTGTCTCTCCTCTCCTCTCTTTTTTGTTTCCTCTCCCCTCTAAATATTATACTTGTAGTTGTAGCCTCAGGCACCAGTTCTGTGTCATACTGGGAAGGTCAAAACAGACACGCCACACACAATCATAGACTTGAAATATCTCTATCAGTCCACAGAGGATCAGATTGTTTTACGGGAAATCATGTCACGGGTCAAATGATTGAATTATTAATGGAAGTGCTGTGAAATAACAATCGGCCCCTGTCTATTGTGATTCAAAAATGATATTCTTAGACCCCCCTTAGCCTAACTTGATACTACCATGTTACTATCCAAATCCAATATTGCCGACTCTGCAAAAGAATGCCCCCCAACCGTCTATTGTTTCATCAGTCGAAGAGCGTCTGTAGTCTGTAGTCTGCATATTACCCAGTCTGTAGAAATATATCGACTGCTGTGCCACATTTCCAAGGACAAGGCAATAGATTTTCGTTGAAACAGTCGTGGTAAAATACTGGAATTCTCAATCATGGGACTCTTTCTGGACAGGCACTGTGAAAAACATATGTGTACGTGTGCCTACTAGTAGAGTATGTGCGTGTGTGCGTGTGTGTGTAATCTGGCTTTTCTTGCAGAACTCTAATCTTTGTTCCTTGTTGCAGAGCCAGTATTTTGTTTCTGAGCATAGCTTGAGATCAACCAAGCCAATCGAAGGCACATTACATGATTCACATTACAGAAGTGAAAGCAGACAATTCGTTATTCTCACCATTTGCATATGCAAAGAGCCACACTCAGTAAGGTACAAGTATTTTAACCTTATTTAACACATGAGAGATTCAATTGAAAGCAATATGCTGTGTTATGGTATTTTAAGAGGAGTTCACCACCTACTAGAGGCAGTTCTCCTCTTTTCCCTCAGGGCTGCTTCTCACAGAGCCAGTATGGAAATGTGTGTTATTGTAAAAGCTCTGGTGATGGATTCTTGACCCTCAGTTCAGGAGGATTTTTCTGTCTGTTTTGAGAATGACCATAGAGCAACACAGGGGAAAGAGACGTAAGGTCACCCTTTTAGCATTTATTATCGGCCGGTGCCAGAAAACACAACTCTTTTAGACATCCTAAACATAGCACACTGGACACATGGGTTGACAGCTTCACTTAGGATGAGGAAATCAAACAGGATTGTTAATACAGCTGCTGAAAACAGTCCCATTAGGAGCAGTCAGTTCTGTGCTTTGTTTTTGTATCATTTGTACTTGCCTTTTTATCGTCTCTCTCTCTCTCTACTGGACTGTAAAGAAAGGATTGAGTGAAAAAGATATGAAACATGTACCCTTAAACATTTAATGAAGACCACTTACACGCTGAAATGGATATCACGGAAAATAAAACAAGAAAAGAATAAAATTGTCTTATTCTTCTTGCTTCGTATTGTTCGGCGCTGCCGTGTTTAACTTCATCGAGTTTGTTGTCGTCATTATGCATTCCCACTACAGCTTAACAAAGCTTCCCCATCTGGAGAGGAAAAGTCCCAGTTTACAGCCCTCTTTTCTCCTTCAATTTCAAACCCCGTATACATTCTCTGAGGCCTAAATGAGCTTGAAAGGACTAAAAAGGCAACATGTAGTGTCTTTTTTCTTGTAATTTGCTCTTTCCCTCATTATGCTTCCAATTTCATGGGAAATAGGAAACAAAAGACGACATACGTAATTATAGCATGACTAAGGCATAAACATGTCTTACAGGACGGGGCTATGCTTACAGCAGCAGGCTAATTGTAACTTTCCCCTTCTCCTTTAGTGCCTGTGTTAAAGCATAGCTCACAGTCAGACACGTGAACGCGCATACATGCAAGCACACACCCACACAGATGCACTCATGCTGTGTGTGCACCTAGTTAAATTTCACTTTCTTTCTTTCAACAACAGGATGTTTCCCAATGTTCTTTTACAGCCTTTATTGCTTCACAGAGCGAGCTAAGTGACAAGCAGTGATTTTCCTGCTATTCTCTCAAGCACCTGACTGCCATTTCTGTTTTTTCTGCACTTTGTTCAGGTATGAAAGGACATTGAAATACATCTTTTTTTTTTTTTTTTAATGCGCAAACAGCACTTAAGATTGCAGCAGGTTTGTGAGTTAAAACTACCGTGTAGTCAGAGCCTTAAAGCCTCCTCTGGCAGTTAAACCACAGCGCTAAAACCATGAATGGCATCCCGGCCTTGGTCTACACACACATCATTCCACACATTACTCCCCTCAGCTCCCCTTTTGATGTGTCAGAGAGAGAACTAGCCACTGTTCCACTGTTTTTTATTGCTCACACAGCAATGTCTCTACATGTGTGTGTGTGTGTGTATGTGAGAGACAGAGCAATAGAGTGTTTGCTCTTCAAAGGCAGCCGAGGGGGTGCACTACTTAAGGCCTATTAAACCTGGAGCTCTGTTCATTGTAGCTGGGAGAGAGAGAGAGCGCTGCGTGCTGAGGCAGTCAAAACGGCGAAGACATACCTTTGAACTGGAATCATGTGGGAGCTCACATTTTCACAAGTCCTGCAGAAGTGAAAACAATGTTTTGGCGAGTCCCCTGATATGTGTTTTTTTTTTTTTTTTTTTTCTGCTAAGGGCCAGCTAACGGAGAATCTGTTAGGGCTTTGCCCTGACGGTGTGGTATTACAAGCCCACAGTACATAATCCAACATACTCTAAGTTATTAAAATATGACCATAGCAGCTCCCCAGGGCTGTATAACTCACACATACACTGTCTCTCTCTCTCACGCACACACACTTTGATGCACATTCCTGTGGTATCCATGCAAGCACTCTGTCCATACCTCCGTCTCTCTCTCCTGTGCAGACACCCAGACATGAGCATACAGTTTTATTTAAAGATGCACACAAGCTCATATCTCATATCACAAACCTCACACATAAATCAATACTTTAGGGGGTGACAGTGGTGCAGCAGGTAGGGCAGTCATCAGCGGTCTACGAACCCCGGGTTGGTGGTTCCCTTCCCGGCCCCCTCTCATTTCCTGGCCACAAGTGTTTCTAGACAAGACACACTGAACCCTTGGTGCTTTAAGGGGAGCTGCCTGCCCACAGGAATTTTCAGTCCCTTCTTTTTCCCTTTTTTTTTTGCAGCAGCACTAGGTGCACCACTGTCACAG
This sequence comes from Ctenopoma multispine, assembly GCA_034779795.1. Classification (NCBI taxonomy): domain Eukaryota; kingdom Metazoa; phylum Chordata; class Actinopteri; order Anabantiformes; family Anabantidae; genus Ctenopoma; species Ctenopoma multispine. The sequence goes on from JAUYWH010000002.1 coordinate 5,842,033, forward strand.
AATCACAGTGTCTGCCCATGCTCCAGCCATCTCCCAAGTTCATTATATCCGCACACACTGTGGAGTTTAATACATTCTACATCAGACTTACACTGCAGTCAGTTGCACTGCCAGGTGAAGGACGCCACATCTCAAGAAAAAAGCTGCATCTTTCTCTATGTCACTGAGGTACAGCAGATAAGCACGGCAGAGTTCTCTCAGGGAGCAGGAAGGAAACGAGTGAGACGCGCTAAATCTGATCAATGCCACAGACTGCAGTTTATATACAGAGAATCTGAAAACAGAGAGAAATTATCATAAACTGCAGGGTGGTTTGTGCAAAGCAGAGAATGGTTGGATTGATTTCCAAAACTCGTTCCAAATAAAAAGAAGCAAGCTGAGTGCATGTCCTGTGGTAATGATAGATATGCCAGTGTTGGATTCATTTATAGAGTAGGAGTGGAACACTATTGTTAGATCATAATTCAAACAACCTGCTTCTTTCAACTATGGTAGATGAGACTCCCAGGAGGATACTGCTATAGTCATCTGCATTATGTGTGTGTGTGTGTGTGTGTGTGTGTGTTTGTATGCACACACACCTCAGGCATGCACTTACACATGCACACACAGATTGTAGATTCACACAGACTCACACAATTTTGGTGTTGTGCATTCCCCGGGGCGCGGAGCAGGACAGGAGATTTATGTTCTCTGTCGTCCAGACACGGTTCTCCCGGCTAGCTCCCCGCTCATTAGGGCTCCTACATGGTCATACGTGTTACTCTAACAAGCTATATAGAGCCCCCCTCTAAAGCCTGATGGATTCGAGGGGTGGAGTGAGCAGACTCCCTGCAAGAACCCAGAGGAGACGTCACAATGTATGAATCATCGAAGAAACATCTTACCCCCATCGAGGCAGGAAGAGGGCTATGAAGTTGTTCAGCCATCCATCATGGTTACCTGCATTTATTAGGCCTTGCTTTGATGATCCTCTTTTACAGACATGAGGATGCACTAACATTAAAATGTTTGCACTCCGTGTGTGTGTGTGTGTGTGTGTGTGTGCAGAACTGAGGGAGAGCGAGCGCTGTTATTAGTGCTGCGATGGCAACTGAAGCAGAAGAGCATGTTTACTAATCTCTACAGTTACCTGATATGAAATGAGTGTCACTCTCATTCTCTGTTGGTTACAGAGACTGGAGTAAATATGAAAGCCACATAAACAAACAGATGACTTGTTTGTGAGCTGCTCTGCTTACATGGTTTATCAGTTTTGCTTCTAATCCGTTTGATAATGCATCCAGACTCTTTTTTTTTTTTTTTTTTTTGCAACACATGGCTGACTGATCATGCAGGTGTCTGTGCTGTGTGCCTACACTCGACTGTGGGTTGTTCACTGCAAAGGTATTATACCACATCTTCCTGTAAGATTGTCATGTAAATTGTCTTCACTGGAAAAAGGCGAACTGATAAAAATATCATTTCTTCTCAAAGCTGAGGCAATAAATAGTAATTTCCCTACCAATGAAGCTCATTTCATCTAAGTCTGCAGTTTGGGATTTAATCAAAAACCCTGTATCTGTTCACTTACGATTGGTGTGACGGGGCTCTCCACTACTGACGATTTCGGTGATGGATTGCACATTTTCAGACTAACCAGGAAATTAGATCAGAAAGATAACTTGCTAACTCAGCTAATAATCTCCCAGAGGTCATTTGTTTTTATGGCAATAAAGTTACACACAGGTGACAGTGATGAAGCCAAATAGTAGGTAAAGAGAGATGGGAGACAAGCATTATTTACAACCTAGCAAGCGTAAGACAAGCTCCCGCGGAAGAGCAGCAGAGATGCCACTACATGCTCCACGCGGATCATATTTCAAGCACAGCTATCAAGAAGTGACAAATAAAATGTCTGCAGTCAAATTTTACAGACCAGTAAAGTGTAACTTAATAAAGGCGGTGAAATGCCTGCTGTATTGACTGCTTGTGCAACAACATTGTGATTCCACAATGATGGAGGATGCCATTAACAGCATCATTAATGAGGCAGCTCGATGCCTTTGTAATCAAAAGGTTCCGTTCAACAGTCGAACTTATTCAAACAAACAGTGGGGAGCGAAAACAGTGGTGATAGCACAGGCGCAGCCAGCAGTTCGTTCCTCCCAAGCTTTTCCTGATTAATCACGCTGCAGTTTTTGCACTTTAGGTCATTCACCTCAGCAGCTTTGGCAACAGCAAGGAGTTTGATGGTTCTTGGAAAGTGTCATTTTATCATTGCACCAAGTGCAGGCTTTTCAAATGCAGGACAGGTCAATTTATTCAGTGTAAAGCTGTTTAAGTTGGCATGCTGTATAGGTTTTTAAAAAGATATTTGGGTGATCTGGAGAGGGTTTCACTTTTCTAACACAACATCCAAAGTAAACCTTTTCATTTCCAGTGATACATAACCAGCGAGGCAGAGACAGAGTGCTGTGCCACAGTAAATTAATCACCCTTGTGAACCAGAAACAGCAAAAAGCATTCCTCAAATTAGACAAACCCCAGCCTCAGCTTGATGTGGGCAAACCCTGGCTGTGATATGGCCAGCTTCCATGCTTCATACGGAGCCAAGGCAAATTTAGAGCTGATAAAGTTGGCCAGGTCTGTTACAGTTAACCTCTGTGTTATCGGTGCTCTTGCTAATTATGTTTTTAGATGCCTCCACTCATGCATTGTTGCATCTCTGCAATGCACAGATGAGAGTGGATGAGTGGCATCGTGAAGTATTGTTCATTTAGGGAAATAACAACAAAGCCAAGCTGTGTTTTTGGGTTTTTATCCAGAAGCATTTGCAATGCTGAGTCGCTGTCAGATTTGCGCCTCTTCCTCTGATCTAGGAACACAGTGGAGACTGTGGTGTAGTCAGTCCCCATCCAAGCTGCTCTGTCTGGGGGACACCAGGCCAGCCTGGCTGCCTGGCCCTTTCATAGAGACAGTGCTGGGTTTAATTATCCCCAGCTGTGCTTCATCTCCCTCCCCAGCTGGGCCGTGTGTCCCAGTGTCCTCTGCAAGTAAGCCACATTCACACAAAAGTCAAGGTGAGACACACAGATGAGTACGCACACTTACACACACACACACACAGAGCATGTGTGGCACGCAGCCACACAGAGAGTACAGCATGTATGTACAGATTACATGGACACAATGATATGAACACCTGCGCAGTATATCACTTTAATTCAATCAACCCGCAAATAATTAAATAAATACACCAGGAAAGCTGTTCATTCATATTCTGTACCACTGTTTATTAGGAGCCTGCGTTTCCTGGGTAAACCTGAATACTTTCTGGGTGATTTTTGGCAGGTGAGGTCTTGACCTTGGACTCATGATCTCACCACTTGTAACATCCTGCATATAAAATATATATATATTATGACATAATGAGTGTACCGTTTTATAGTTGTTCATGTTCATGTTGTGTTCAGTGTACACAGGCATAATGACACATCTACTACAGACACACATTTACGGTTGCTTAAAACAGATGTGGCTTGTGTACCGCCACCCCATGCTGCTTTCAGAATGAGACAAATGCTTATGAAAGCTGTCCCTGCGTGAAGCTTTTGCATGACCACTAGTCTGGCAGTTTTGATTGAATCCCAATCTGACTGGGTTTGACTTGGTCCATCTGTGCGACTGTCCTTGGCCTCGGTTTTAGGGTCTGGGGTAGAGGGGGCTGTAGAGTTATCACACTGAGAGGCTGTTAGGGTCATTACAACCCTCTGCTCCGATATTTCCACTTTTTTGATGGGAGCCAAATGTTGTGCTGGAATCCCTGTGTCTGTCTGTCTTTGTTCCCGTCTCTCACCATCCTGTCCAGGGCTATGCCAGCACAGCTGTGAGCGGCAGCGTGTAATAAAAGTCTAATGCAAGCAGCTGCTGGGGGTTTAAACTGTAATGAGATGGTGTGTGAGATTACCACACTTTGCTAGTTACTGAGAGAAAGCCTGGCACCCCGACAGCACTGTCCCCCCCAATGGTACAATTACACTTTAGATATGGCTAATAGAATATCCACACAACGCCTGTAAGCAAGAAGCATAATGAGCTTTAGCTTGGTTTCTTCCTGTTCTTTTCTTCTGTCTCTCCGTCTCTCTCTCACATGCCCACAGCTGCACAGAGCGTCCGCCCCAAGGAACTGCTGTAAACTGCGAGGAGCTGATGTAGGAAACAGAGACAGTGTTTCTGAAATCAAAGGCACGCCTAGTCAGAAGATTCCCACAGAGGGGAACAGCTTTTTTTTTTTTTTTTTTTTTTTTTCAGGACTTGATCGCTGGAAACACAGTTTGCCTGCTTACATCAACCCAACAAATAATTCAGGCCTCAAGTCATGAATAGCTGAAAGCCCTGTGTCAACTTCATTAGTCATCATGGGGGGAGTTTGTAGTGGAGGATGTATGCATACCCACATGGTGCCCGTACATTCAATGGTAGGGTTATAATGGAAAGGAGGCTTAGTTTCTTTAGGCCTGCAGTAGAGCTTTTGTCAAGCACTACTTTATCATGCTAAATCTTTCTTTAGTTCCACCTTTCTTATTGTCTTGCTTATTTTCCATTATTGTCCCCTACTGTGCCAGTGTCATTTATTTACTTCTCTTCTCTCCTCTTCTCTTCTCTCCTCTTCTCTCCTCTTCTCTTCTCTTCTCTTCTCTTCTCTTCTCTTCTCTTCTCTTCTCTTCTCTTCTCTTCTCTTCTCTTCTCTTCTTCTCCTTTCTCTTCTCTTCTCTTCTCCCTTTTCCTCATCCTATTACGGGAGCTCTATCCCGGACATGAAAGGATGGATGTGGGAACATAAAACTCCTTGTTATGATTCAGTTCAGTGTGTCTGTGTGTGAAGCGTCTATACCTGTCATACCAGTGCTGAGATAATAGGCCCAAAGGTGCCACAGCCTCATTGCGGTGGAGGAGGGACTCTTCTGAATGTGACTCTTCATTACCACATGCAGAAGGCTAAACTCTGGATTCACAGCTCTGTGGGGCTGGATATTGTGAATGTGACCCCAGGGAGCAGAGCAGTGGAATTTCAATATGCCACCCGGTTAGTATTATTCCACACCTGAATGCAGAGCCTTCCAGACAATTAGCAGAGAATTATAGAAGGCGAGGCGTTGGGTAATTTACAGAGTCCATCTCGCCTCAGCCCTTGCCTTGGCCTCGCCAGACAGCAGGGATATTTCACATTCTCACAGCAGGGGGGCTGTGATGCCGCTGGCAGGGAGAAAGAAAATGGATGCTCTCAGAGAACTTAAATGGGAGCAAACTCAATTTCTACAGGTATTTAGGAGATGTCGAGTGTGGCAGCTCCAACCATTTGATTTCTAAACCTTATTGTTAAGTGTCTACGTGTCAGGGTGGCGTCTGCCTCTGTCGCTGTGCTTGTATTTCAGATGTGCTGTGTTTCAGAGCAGGTACAGCTGTGAGATTTTATGTTTAGCTAATGGCCTGCCACTGTTGCACACTGTAACTGTTTTATCAACCCGGTGCAGACAAAGCCTGCCCTATTATAAATGCAAAGGACGATCAAGTCATTAAAGTAATATTTGAGCATGGACTGTGACTAGGCAGCCTTATCAGTGTACTCCACCATCCCTTTTATTAGCCCACCTCATCTTGTTATTATCATCAGCAGCAGATATAGACTGGCGGAGATAACAGTTGCCATTTAACTGCACAACTGACGTTGATTAAAGTCTTCTATTAAGTGACACTCGTGTTATTTTACCACAAATCCACCTCTTCGTCTGCCCATAAATTTGACTGATCACGCGATGACGTGAGCATAATAGGCAGCCGAGCAGAACTTCCGATCAGTTGATAACATCAAATTACAAAACACCAAAACAAATGATTTAGTTAATGCATCAGTCAGTTCACTTCTGTTTTCCTTGTCATCTGCTTGTCATGTGATGCCGCAGCGCTGCAGCCCACCGCTCACTGAGGAATGCTTATTGCCACATGAGATCTTCATAGTATCCCAGCTCCCTCTCTCTGAAACGTGTGTTCCAGCTGTTACCACTCTATGGAGTTGTGAGGTTATAATGAGCATGGAAGCAGCTGCTTCCTCCTACAGTAGAGGCCCCAGCCTCTCTAATCCTGATCATTAAGAAAGGGAAGGGTGTGGGGAGCCAGAGTGCACAGACTTGTGGGCCTCAGCACCCCAGGACACACTGCAGAGACTTGGGTTACCCGACCGTTTTATTAGTGGGACCAGCAGGTATGGACCCTTATTGATCCTGCTGAAGTGGTAAAATGGATTAACTTATGCAAGACAGCTGGAGCAAAGACTACAAAGAAGTGCAGCAGTTCCATTTTTCACCTGTCATTGTCCGGACCATGGACATTCAGCAAAAAAATGTGCCAGTGATTTTCCAACCATCACAGTGTGAACTCGCTTAGCTAAGATAAAGACACAATTGCCTGATATTTCTGTATTCTCACAGCCTTAACGTCACCATGCATAAACTCAATCTTACATAGAAAATATCAGATTATGAAATATTTATGTTCTGACCTTTCTCAGTAATGATTTCATGATTTAATTTTCTCCGGCTTTACCTTAAAGTGCTGAGAGAATACAAAACAGACCCAAGCACCAGGCACGGGGGAGAAAAGATGATCTATAGAGATGATGACATTTGCATTCAGCTTGTAAATATCAACAACACTCAGGAAGCTTATTCATATGTCTGGGCTTGCCTGACCCACTACTGTTTTTCCCACACTGGCACAGACATCTTTCTCTGTTTCTCTGTTTCACTCTACACTTTGAGCTGAAACAGTTGAGTGAATGAAGTTTAAAATGAACTGGTATTCAATACGAGAGTTGTAAATCACAGAGCATGAATGCACCACCGTTTACATAATATATGCAGGCATATACCATGGAACGTACCAGTGTAAAGTTAATAGTGTTCAGATAACAAGCCCACTCAACCTTGTCACAGTTGAGTCAACGCGATACTGCATTGAGAGCTATGACTCTAACAAGACTATGTCTTTGGAGTAATTTTATGTAGATTAGTTATATGCTAATTTAAAGCATGAACCCACTGTTAGCCAGAGAAAATCTGTCTCTTTTTTGATCTGCATATTAATGGCCAAAGAATAGATGGAAGTTGAGACATGAAAAGGTTTAATACAATCAGCAGGTAAAAGGCAGCCTCATAATTAATCCAGCAAAGAGGAAGGCATTCACAGACAATGGCCGTACCTCAAATTCATAATTGGGCCCTTTATTGATATTCCACAGCCCCTCCAGTGCATCTCCTGAAACAGTAATTAATTTTCCACAGTTGAAAAAAGAAAGAGAAAAGAACTGTGGCGAGACATGCCTAGCTTCCTTCCTCCGGTACATGTGGCACAACTGGCTGAAGAAGTCAGAGCCCCAAATTATTTCTGCCAGAATCATCCCCCACGGTGATAAGTACACAAACTAGCAAAATTACTAACCAAACTCATTTTTCACCAAGAATCACAAGTGTAGGTGTAGTTCACGGGACAGGCCGTGACTTTACGTGTGATGAGCTGTCATTGCGTTTGCTCTACCTAACCTCTCCTGACACCTGGAGTCAGGGACCCCCCTCTAAATGTGTAATATTCAATCTTCCTGACAGCTCTGCTAATGACCAGGAGGAACCAAAACAGAGGTAATAGGTGAGCCTCAAAATTGCTTTCAAATTATCCCTGATAATGATTCCCTTCCAAGTAATAAACTCTGTGGTGTGTGTGTGTGTGTGGTTTTGTGCACGTGTGTGTTTGAGTGGCAGAGTGTTTACGTCGAGAGAATATAGAATGGCAGGCCTAATTATCAGCACTATTAAAAGTAAGTACATCCAGCTGCATCCCGGACAAGTCCTAATGAAGGACAGCACACAGACTGGACTCTTTCATCTGTCATCTGTTGTTGGTCGATATCCACACCTCTGGATCTACTCCTGCTTTGATTTGGCTTTGAGCAGAAAGTAGCACGAAGTGGAGGGTAACCCCACCGAAACTGGCCCAGGTTTGCATTTGTGGGAACAAACCTGCTCCAGTATGAATCTAAATGATAAACTCAGATCCAGGAAAGTTGTATTATTTTAAGATTATTACATATTTATTTATTTTTCTTCTTATCCAAGATGAATATTCTTGTCAAGCACCATTTCCCATGAATTATTAACAAAACACAAGTGGTCTTAATTAGTCTTAGAAAGACATTCAATTTATTTTTCAGCCAGTGCTGACTAGAAACAAACAGTCTGAACTGTTTACTGCATGGTTTGTCACATTCATATCCTAAACGTGCAACTACGAGAAAAAACTTTTTTTGCCTAATTTAACTCAAATTGCATTTTTTTCTCTGAAACAGTATCTAAATAAATCATACTGCTTGGGCAGTTTTATGTGCATTGTTTTCTGAGAAAAGACACTTTTGTAAGTACAAACCAGTCCAGCATTCGATAATTACCAGATGAGCATTTTTAGGTAAAACGTGAACTCAAAACAAATGTAAATATGCTGTGAGTACAGAGCAAATATTATAATTTACCACAGTCTTTTCGCAGTGCTTTGTATTCAGTATTGTGTGGGTTACGCAGATGTTTGTGTAGTATTAAATCAATTCAACAAGTCCTCCGACCTCAATAGAAAAACAACTCTTTTGTCATTTTCCCACCAAAAATAGAGTTTTTTGATTGTTCAACCATTTCAGTATTTTCTTGACTTTTACAAATGACTGTTTTGTGTTTTTGAATTTAGACTTGGTTAGGTTTGGGGGGAAAACAACTATTATAGCTAGATTGTGGTCATTGTTAAAAGACGCCAACGCAGACTCTTTGTAGGAGACAGGAAATGAACAGTGACCTTAGAGTGTAAAGGCAGATTTTGCAGACAGCGTATCTGGCTTTGTTTCTGTATGCTAACCGTTATTCACAAAAGTATATCTGTGAGGAAAAATATGTGGCAGCATTGTGGGTAATTTCTTTACCTTTTTCCTTCAACTAATTATTTAGTTTGATGCTCTCTGTAGATTGTGCCATTTACATGAATATGAGCAGCATTTCTCTCTTTTTATTACTATAACATCGCTTTATAAGACATAAAGATTTAACACACACTGCACAAGAAAATCTGCAGATTGTTTCCCTAGATCCCCTTATAAAGTGGGTTTAATGCCAAACACTAGAATTGGCTCCCTTAGACCACACTCTTGTGTTACAGCAACTCAGTGCACTTTGTCAGAGTGCAACATATCAATCTCTATTTCTCTTCTAATGCATGTAACATAGCAATTTGTACATTTCTAATCAGTGCTCCGTAAATACATCACTGTCAACACGTAGCACTCAATCGACTTGTTTCTTCTCTCATATTACAACCATTGTAAGTGCTCTTAATTTTCCAGTGCTGGTGAATTATGAATGATATAAAATATTTAAAAAACAGCATAGAGCAACAGCAGAGAGAGTTTCATAATCAAGCTAAGTACGCGGTGGTCCGTACTTAACTAAATGAGCTCAGAGCTGTGCACTGCATAACTGTTTGACCTCTACGCCACACATTCATTTTCCAAACATATGTTGGCTATTTCAGCAGCTCTGGACTGTGAAACTGAGACAGGAGGAGAGAGGTCTGTCGTGCATGTGAGCATGATCTAACTGGCTGTGAATACGGGGAACAGACCAGCGGTTAGTGGTCGGCAAGGAAAGTTAGCAAACTGAATGACATGTTTGTGTGATCTGATGCAGATTTTTTCTGAGGCACTCCAGTGGAATGGGGTAGCCTGGGGCCTTCGTGTTATGAACTTCAAATAATTTCCAAACTTATATGAGCACACACAGACACACACACACACACACACACACACACTCAGCCGAACGTAATCACGCCACCAATCCCCACCAGCATAAACACTTGTACGGTACAGCTATTCTACTGTGTCTGATATTAAATGACAAGGTGACTTGGTGTCCTGTAGGCCACCTGAGAGGTAGCGCTCTGCCAGGGGGACACAGCAATCTATTCTCCTCTGTGCTGAGAGGAACTTACTCAAGCAGAGCAGCAGTTATTTCCCCACTCTGCTCTGCTCTGCTCCCAATCCCTCCCCGTTTGTCTTCCAGTCTGCACCAGTTAGAAGTGTGTGCGTGTGTGTGTGTGTGTGTGTGTGTGTGTGTGTGTGAGACGGTACACCAGGCTAATTTCCAGCATGATGCACTGCTGTGCGCATTCTCCAGGATATTGATGCTATGCATATTAGGCAGCAGAGTGAATCAGCTGTGTGTGTTGTAAATATACTATTGTCACTTTAATGCCTCTGTCAATGGCTTTGTCCTGAGTAATTCAGTCTGCTGGTGTTTCTGTCCCCTGTAGCTCCCACCAGCAAAGTACCTCACACACATCTGCGCACACTTCTTGCACACACATGCAGATGCAGCGTGAGTGAAACTGAGAAAATGAGACGAGAGTGGAGCGGGAGATAGAGAGGACACACACATCTCACACACACACGCGCACTCACACTTTGCCTCGGGTTCTTCTTGCCGTCACAGATGATCAGGCCCAGTTTTGGCTTTAGCTCAGCTCTGACCAACCCCTGGTCCTGGAGCCAAACTGTTAAAAGACATTAAGTCAGCACAGAGACGCGCCACTGCTTCCTCTCTCTGCTAACCACAGGACACATACACACGTGTGCGTATGTGCACACATATGTATGTGTGTGTGATGGAAAAATAGTGGCTGTGGGCTACGATCTGCATACATGTGTATCCTAATGAGTCTTTGGATGTACAGGCTTCTCCTTGGTGAGGTCAGGTAGAGAGGGAGAATATTTGGAGCCTTCCGGTCTCTCTGGGTGCACCACATGCCTGTCGCAGCTCAGTGAGCAGACTGTGAAAAGCTTATGTAAATGACGAGCCGCTCAGATGTGAAATCAGCCCTGTACTAAATTGTTTTGTTCCACTTGTCAGAGCTGATTAGTCCAAAAGCTCTCAAAAAAATGCACAGGTATTGTGTTGGTTGTATTCATATAGGGGTGCGGGCAAAATAAATATATAAATAAATCATTCATAGATCACCTCAGAAAGGGGTATCTGTGTAGGTAGGAAGGTGCAATTGTTTCCTGAAGTGTAATCACTAGTCAGTTATCCCATGACAGATTAGTCTGGTGGTTTTTGAAGATGCTAGATAGCCCTTCAGTGCTGCACACTGATTGCAGTCCTACTCCACAGGTATCCAGAAACACTCTACTCTCTTCAAAGAAGACTGTTCTCGCTCCATTTCAAAGGCCAGATCACAGATCCCATTAGTCTAACCTTAGTCCACTTCTGTCTGACTGTCATAGGCCAGGAAATCCACCCCCTTACCCCATGTCGCACACACACACACTCACGTACACAGATATCTCTGAGACACAGCACAGGTGGCATGGTATCTTCAATTCTGAGCTGGAATAGTGGGGGGGGAAATTAGGGTGGAGGAGAGAGGGATGTGAGAGACACGGTGAGGTGGAGGGGGCGGTGAGAAAGAGAAAGCAAGGAAGCAAGTTTGGGAGATGTGTGGGCAGAGAAAGAGATAGAAAGAAAGACAGAGAGAGAGAGAGGGAGAGAGGCAGTGGGGAGATTGCAGCTCGACGGCTGGAGGGCTCCCAGCATAAAGCAGGTCTTTGAAAAGGGCAGACAAAGAGAAAAGGTCTTGGCCAAATACCTGAAAGAATGTTGAGAGGAAAGAGGAGCGCGGCCAGAGGGAGATAAGGCAGTTAGCCGCACACTGAGGCAGCTCCTGTGTCATTGGATCAGGTTACTTCTGCTCACGTGTGTGTGTATGTGTGTGTGTGTGCGTGTGCATGCGTGTTTGCACGCTCTCATCTGTGCACTCGTCCATTTGAGTCTTAGGTCGATACCGGCCCTACCGACATTCCGGAGTGGTCTGTCTGCATTTATGGTCCAGCGAGGTCGCTGACAAAGCTGTGATGGGCGAGGCCGTACGTGGCGCCTCTAGGGCGAGCCCAGGTTTGTGTGTCAAGACCTGGACCGCAGCATCCAGGCCAGACTACAGGGTAAAAGAAGAATAGGAAAGTCTCAATATTTCTGTTTGACTCCAGAGAATTTAAGTTCCCATGCTTCCCTTTTTCAAGCTCTTCTGCTGGGCTTCAAAGCATCTTAAGAGGAGAGCCTCCTTTGAAAGTGATTTTCGAGTCTGGGCTTTATCTGTGTGTGGGAAATCACCCTCTAGCTATTTTGTAAGCTTAGCTACCTTTGAATAGACTAACAGAGCTTTAGGATAAAGGGATCTCCTGAGCTGCCGTAGCAACAGACTGAAATGAGGTGCAAACCACCTTCGCCCCTGTGTTGGTGCGGAAACAACAACAAATCTGTCAGGATATTAGAAGTGGATAATATCCAGTATCGAAACAAATCCAAGCAGTTATTAGTTGTGATTGAGGTCTGATAGCAATTAGTCTTGCTCCGACACACAGACTGACTCCTGTCTAATGATGTCATTGACCTTGTCACCTCCCGGAGGTCAGAGTGTCCATGTTAAACCATGCGTAATGGTTCCGTGTTTAGACTACAAGGGGCTGTCTGGCTAAATGGTGATGGATCGCTTCTTTTTGCTGCCGGTGGTGTGTGTTGCATCAGATGATATGGGTCTCAACATGATACGCAGTTGATTAAATCAATACTCCAAGGAAATGTGTTGTGGGCTCCATTTCAATCCAATAACACAGAGGCTTTAGGTGTGCGCACGTGCCCTCACATGTACGAGTGTTTGTGCGTACCCTTGAGGAGGATTTTCACAGTACACAAAATAAAACACAAGGACACCGTGTTTGTTTGCAGTATGCTTTTTGAAATTAGGTCATCAATAGTAAATGCACGCTTTTAAAGAGGTATTCATGATCATCTAAAACACATGAAAGCAGAAATCTCTTCCCTATCAGCGATGACAGACTGGATGATAGTGGCCATTTACTGCCCCAGGTTCCTAAATCATAAGGGAAAGATGGAAAATGACAGACAACCCAGCAGGCTTATGCAAAAAAAAATAAAAATTGCAGAACATTTTCCTATTTTCCTTGGCTTGTTTATTAGATTTGTTCATTGTGGAGAGGCCAGCTGCTGCTAAGGCAGACAACTCAACAAGGCTCATGGAGAGATGAAGGATGGCAGAGCTGAATGTAGAATAATATATATGAAAGAATTTCCACCCATATGGCCACTGCTTTCCACATTATGTCAAGGATTGTTTGCAGGACAGGTGTTGCCCTCAGGCTGTGCGCATTAACAAACGCATGCACACCGTGTATACACAAACACAAACAGGAAAGCCAGAACTTTAAAAAGAGTCTGTTCTAATTATTATTGCAGCTATTTTACAGCCTATTTTCTCCTTCTTACTCTTTTTTTTTTTCACTCTTTCTGTCTCGACCTCAGCTGTGACCCGTAGCAACCCCCAGTTTAATGACCACTGCAGTGTGACACTCATTAAAGGTGCTCAATTATCCAAAGGTTCCAAGTCACTTTCATTAGACGATGTGTAAAGGTCCATTTTAGTCTGGCTTTAAACACAGCGAGGGCAGACAGGAGGGTTGCCGGGTACCTAGGCTATGGGTGCTTGTAGAAACGGAAGAGGGAGGTTTAAAGCTTGTGAGAGGAAGAAATAGAACCTCTGGAGAGTCATTTGTTTTGTTTGTTATTTGTTTTGTTGAAATGGATTTTGTTGGTGTTTTATGGAAACAAACTCAAATGGTAAAAAAACAGTGAAAAGGCTGAACAGAGCATAGAAAATGAGATCTCATGAGAGGCTAGATGAAAAACAGAGCCATCTGCACTGAGGGTTGGCTCTCTAAAGACAATCTGGTCTCATTTCAATCCTTTGTATCACTCCTTTACAGTAAATCAGGGGAGAGACTTTTTTTTCTGATCACTTTCGTGCATGTATTCTTACAGTATAACTGCATGTGTGCAAACACAGATGAGAGTGCACCAAAGGGGGATGTTTTTCCCATTGTGATTGCACTGTGCTGTAACATATCTTAGTGTGTGAGTATCTGGTTTTAGGCAGAAAGCGTCTCCCAGTCCCAGGCCTCTGGAGTCATCAGCCTGTGAAGGTCAAGTCTGATTCAGAAAGAGACAAGGCCGATTGGCATGGAAATGGAATCTGCTGTCTCTGTGCCAAACGTCCAGACTGACTGACTGCCCTCAGCCTCTCATCACATCCAAGTCTATCCTCTCATCGCGCCGTCCACTCCTCCTCCTATCGCAGCCGCCTCTGCATACCAATATCGGAATAACACGGAGGAAGAACAGAACCGAAACGGGCCTGTTTAATAATCACGATGTCAAACAATGTCTGCGTGAACGGGAAACATGAATCCAGCTGTTACTTGCAGCTAGGAACCATCTGCTTAAAGCAGAGCTGTCTCCTTTTGTTTTGCATATGGCAGATTTAGCCTCAAGTCATTTTTAAGCAGTTATTTTATAATGAAACAAGAAATGCACTTATTGAGTTAATGGATTCATAAGCAGCTGCTGCTAAGAGATATTGTTCAAGTGCTTATTATATCTATATGAGAGTAGTCAAGTTAGATGAGTTGTATGATGCCTAATGTTTTACTGTGTGTGTGTGTGTGCGTGTGTGTGTTCTGCAGTTGTATGTAATGAGCATGCGCTTTTGATATGAATGAGTGCAGTGATGCGTGAGATGAGTATGTGCCTGCTGGTATGGAACAAGTCCTTGCACTTCTTCTTCTGTGTGTATGTGCGTGAGAGAGAGACAGACAGAGAGAGAGAGTGAGAGAGAGAGTGAGAGAGAGAGAGGGAGGGAGTGTTCATTGGTCTGAAATGGGTGCCTGCCCTTCATGAATATTCAGTTACCCCCTGCGTTCCACTGATGTCTCACTGATGTCAGCTTGCGTGTGGGAAAATGAGTTTCCCCAGTAACAATGTTCCCCCAAAAGCTGCTGTTGCCAAAAAAAAAAGTGTACTGTTGTTCATCCCCAAAACACAAAGCGTGCTAGTCTGGAGCTAGTAATAAAATACAGCAGAGAGAAATCTTCTTGATCTCATGTGGCACCCTTAAAACTAGGGCAGCACTTAGGTCACATGTTTAGGTCAGTCACCCTTCACTGAGGGATTCTCTAATGCATCCTGTCAACCTCTGTAGCCACAGCGTCACAAAGGCATGTCTGCGCCGGCTCATGATGCTTTCTGACTGCTCTTCTTAGTTTTAATTTGTCAGCTGGGTATTTGCTGTGTGTTTGTCTGTTATCCTGAAAAGCTCAGGTATTAACGTTCTGTTTTGTTGCATTCAGGGTGACATTAAGAGCTCCTTCATTCAGCGAGAGATGTTATTATTTTGACACCGTTAAACAGACTAGCAGATACGCACACACACACAAACACAGAGGCATGCACAGGCACAGCCACAGTCACACACGCACACACACACACACACACACACACACACACACACACTCTATCTGTCAGCATTCACCATCTCTGCCCCCACAGATGTTGCCCAGTATTTAGGTCAGTTAGTTTGCAGATGGGTGGTCAGCAAAGCTTGTATTAGCTTGGGTTTCCAGGAACTGATACAATGGGCCAGTCAGCTCTCAGTGGCCACCCCGGAGAGGCCGGAAGTGCAGCCCTTTATAATCATAACGGACAGTGTTCATTTACTGATAATGAACAGCATCATGGCTCCGCTAATGAACGTAGCTGCAAGATTTAGACCACTGTGAAAATGCAGTTTTCAGACGAGTAGCTGTGGAGATATGGTTGCTTTATTATAGCTGCCATTTATTTTATCAATATTGTCTGCTATCAGGAACAGTACAGCTGGTACAACGTTTTCAGTATTACTTTTACTACTACCACCACTGTCGATAAGATTCTCAACCAGCATTTTATTGTGACTGTACTTGGAGCAATAACTGCAACAATCACGCATCAGTTATTTCATCAATATGTAAGATTATTGAATGTCAACTCACTCATTCATACACAATATAAGGTCTCACAGTGTATTACAATACATAACGGAAACAAAACTTGTTGGCAACAACATAACGTTAACAGCTTGTGTTATACACACATTACACTGCCACCTCCGCGCTTGACTGTACATATAATGTTTTCTTTTTTCGTGGTCTTGTGTTTGGTTTTGCAGCAGATGTAATGGTTGTACGTATGTAACAGTTTCAAAGTTTAAACACAATTGACTGCGGCGAAAGATTAAATATAAACCCATCGACAGATCTGTCTTTTGTAGATTTATTTCCTTGCAAAGAAGAGGAAAAAGAAAAGCAGCATAGATAGTGTGTAACAAACATTTATACCCCTGCGTACAAGTGGGAGGTTGTGACCCTGAAACAGTGCACTAACAAAGAGCACTGTTTAGACTCCACCAGAATCTAGCTAACAGACTAACAAGGTTTGCACCTTAATTCAAAGTGATGTGAATCCTATGTTACAAGAAGCAGGACGTCCAGCATAAGAGTGATATTATTGCAAAACAACAAACTACAATTACTTATAGTTTCTAAACTCAAAATCACACCCATCAGTCCATAGAGGAATGAGGGTATGAGGTACGAGGTACGAGGTACGAGGGTCATCTAGGTGGGTTGTGGAGAGATCGAGAGGAGCCCTGGTGTCTTCTGGGTTAGCAGTGGTTTTCACCTCACCACCCTCCCATGGATGCCATCTCTACTCAGTGTCTTTCAGATAGTGGAGTAATGAACACTAACCTTTTTTGAGGTAAGAGAGGCCTGCGGTTCCTTGTATGTTTACCTTGAATATCCTTTTGTGACCTCCTGGCTGATGAGCACCATGCTCTTTGACTAATTTTCGAAGGTCTTCTCCATTTACACATAGTGTCTCTCAATGTGGATCTGTGGAGCCTTAAAAATGCACAGACCTACCCTTCAAACACAGAACAATGCAGTGTGCTGACTAACTAACTAAATATGGGGGGAAAATACTTTTTCCCACAAGACTATTTAGTAACATCACTTGTTGCACATTATGGTCAGGTAAGATTCTGTGTTTTTCAGTATTCTCACATTTTTATACAACAACCCAGGTGTTTGGTTAAATATTTTATAAGCAGACATCAAAGTAAAAATGGGATAAATTTGAAACTCATTTAATATTCTGAAGATTTTATAAAATATTATCAGGTTTTCATTGATTAGTCTGAAGTTTTCATTCAGTTTTCTCAGATTTTAGCTCAGTAAACTGGTTTTCATTTCATTTCATGCAGTTTCTATTCAAAAGAATTGAAATTGATTTTCAGGTTTTATTGACAACATACAGTACAGAAAGAAACAATACATATGCAAACAATAGATACACAAAGCACAAACACATAACACACCCCACCCATTCTTAAAGACTGTGGTGATCTGTGTCTCATATACAGTCACTGGCAGTAACTTATGTCCAGGAGTTATTTTCCATTGATACCAAGATGTTTGACTATAAATTGTATTTTATTTTCCAAAAGACATAATTGAACTGCACATTTCCAAAAAAGTGTCTATTTCCCCCAAACAGTTATTCCATTGCCAAGCAGCAGGAGACATCTCTTACCCACTGATTCTACAGTCAGAGTTTCAGTATGTTTCCCACAGACAGCAGCGATGCTCGTTCAGCATTCTGAAATATCCACTGAATACAACCTTTTCATCACGGGTTTCTGTGACAGCGCCACATCGTTGATGCTTTTACACAATTAGAACGCTCCAATAAAATTGCGGATACAGTAACGTAGGCAAATGAGGTTTTATTGATTATTTTCTGTTCAACATTCGGTGGTTCTCCGTCGCTGTTCTCACATTTTCATTGAAGGTTCTCATTCTAATTTTCATTCATTGATTTCCTGGAGTTATTTTATCACTTTTTCACTCAAAATCTTTCACTTACCTGTCAGTCAGTGAAGGCCAGGAAGCAAATCCTTGATGTAGTTTCAGAAACATCAAAAATTCAAAAGGGAAAAAAGTGTCAGTATTATAAAACAGAAATGTGTGTCTGTTTTTGCAGGAGTGATTCTTGTAGTGTTAAACATCAAGAGCAGTTTGAGTGAAAAGGGAGAAATGAGAGACAGAAAGAACCAAAGCTTCAAGGCATAATACTGTAATTGGAAAATTGTGCAAATGCATTTTGGAGTCATGTTATATAAATGGCCAGCAGAGATAATGCCTGAGATTCGAGGCATGGCCTAATTGAGAGTAAGAGCTGGAGGAAAAGATGGGCGGTGATGCTGAGGGGATGAATGAAGTGTGGGTTTAAAATTGGGTAAAGGAAATGATGGAAATAGGATGTTTTCAAAGACATGGGAGGGGAGAAAGGTAGAGAGAGAGAACTGTTTCTCTTTAAAGCGAAGGCGGAAAAGAAAGAAAGGGAATAATTTCCACTTTCTTCCTCGGTCTCCACACCTGTGACCCAGCAGCCAGCCGCCCTAGCTGTTTCTTCCACAAGTGTGTGTGTGTGTGTGTGTGTGTGCATCTTTTATGTGTGTAAGTCTCTCACTCCCTTTATGATTGATGAGTCTCGGTCAGACCTGGATCCTTGCCACAGCCCGGGCCTGATCAGGCATGTTCTGGTCATAACAATGCCATCAATATGTGGCTGACGGCTGTGTGTGTGTGTGTATGTGTGTGTAAGTAAAAATGAAGCATACCATAACCCAAGAGAACCAAGATGCTTTGGTGGAATTTCCATTTCCTGCCCCTCAGAGGGATTAAAGAGGAACTTTGTTTAGATATATAGTTCCCCCATTGATTAGAATTTGAATCACATTAATTAGCCCTTTCATGAACGATCCATATGTTACTGTTTGACTAATGAACTCTCCTTTCATGGTTTTTCTCCTCTCAGTTTCCGTCTCTTTGTGCTGTCTCAGGTTTCCTCTGTAGCTCTAAGATTGACCAAAAATCTGCTTGATATTTGAAGAGCAGCATTTGATGAAAGGCATTAGTGGGCCTGCATTATTTATGATTGGTGAGTGATGCATTAAGTCATTAAATATGTATATGTACATTACATGAGAAAGAACATGTCCTATAGCATGTCATATTGATTCTGGCGTGAGTTACTAGTCTCCTACGATCCATATGAAAAAACATTAGGAGATGGCAGACCAAATCGCTTAAGAGATATATTGACCGCTTCTCCCTGCGGACGCATGGTCACAGTTGAGGAGTTGCAGAGTTTGAACCTGCTTGCTTCAACAGATCAAGGATAGTGTCTGCACATGCAGCAGATTTTGTGTGGGAGCGAGAGTGTGTGAAATAACGTGAGGGGGAAACTAAGATGCAGTGCCAACTTACACCGTTAAAGGAATCATATGAGTGTTATTGAACTCTTTCCCTCATCTGGCTAGCTATCACTTTCCATCTCCCACTGACAACTTTATTTTCCATCCGTGGCTTCTTCACAAGCTGTACTGGCCTTGCGGCTTCATACCGAACCGAACAGGACTTGCCTTGCGGGCACTGATGTAGCAGAACACAAAATAATAAGTCAACTATGCTAATGAACAATGGGGTCAGTGATCATCTGATGCAAACATCCACCAATGCGTTCTCAAATGAATTACTCAGCTGAGAAAAAAGCATTATCATCTCTGCTTCTTCACCTTAAAAGAGCCTGCACTCATGTAATTTATCAGTTTGATAGTAATTACTATGGTAGCCACATGCTATAAATTTATATTATGCAACATTGTCAGCTTAAGAAGAAAGTTCAACATAATTGCACAAACATAAATGCAGGTTTGCTCTACTCGTGGGCCTCAAAAGTGTCTCTACCATCATCTCTCGTGAACTACTTCTTTTCCACATTACAACCTCAACTGGAAAACAAAAGCTTCCTTGGAAGCTCTACTCACGATTAGTATTCATGGTCATGGATGAAAGTGAGTGTAAGTTAAATTGTTCCCAAGCCACTTCAAACTGCTGGCAGCTGTTGCTTTCCCAAGTGACTTGTTTCGTCTATAAAGACATGCGAGCCACCATGTTACACAATAAAAAAATTAATAAAAAAAAAAACATGGGGGAATTATGCTTGCATCAAATGAAAACTCAAATGTTTTAGCTGCAATTAAAAAAAGCACTGGTGTTTAAAGATGCAAATGAGCATACAAAATCTAAAATACTGATTTGTAAATGGACTAAATTTAATGCAATGACAAGAGTCAACCCTGATCATCAGAGTAACTTGTAAGACTGTTCTAGTAATATTAATATTAAACAGTAAAACTCCTGAACCACTGAATACACTCAACACCTGAATCTGAAGCCACTATTTCAATTAGTAAGGATCTAGAGGACAAATTTTCAAAAAAATTTGGACAGTAAAATGCTGCGGTGCATCGTGCAACAGTAATATTTCCTTATTTGTCTGACGCTGACTCTGTTGTAGAACAACAGAAGAACCCTGTGGCAAATGCGTACTCACAGAGACATACACAGAAAAACATGCAGTCACACACAGTAGCTCAGTGGGGGGAAGGTTTTAATAAACCCACAGTAACATGGATCTATGGGGGCGTCTCGGGACCGAGCCAGAAAACCAGATGAACGTACCTGCCCTGGGGCACAGAGAGAAACAGTGAGGGCGGGGGTTGGAGTGAGGGAAGTTGGGCAGGGGATGAGGGGGGGGCAGTGAAGCCACAGGCACATTATGTTTCTCATTGCCCTGACTTTTTCTCTCCTGCCATCAGTCTCTTCACTCGCCCACTCCGTCTCTGCTCACATCATCAGCCGCACAAAAGCCATGCCCACAAACACTGATGTGTTCGTTGGAGAAAATGCCCAATCACTTTAATAACATTTCATGCCATCTCTGCTTTCACCAAGGACTTGGAGTTTGTTCCTCAGACGGATAAATGCAGACTGTAATTTCAGACAAACGCAATGGAAATGCCGACTGCAACCAATCAGATTTAATCATGTATGAAGAAATGTAATTTTGGAGGACACCAGGGCAGAGCGGGTTGATACGGGTATTAGTTACTATGCAAAAAGGCGTGTCCATACACCCAGATTATAAATTTATGAAGCCTGCTTGTGATTTCAATCTGACTAATGTATCAGAACAAACCCATCTGTGCAGCACTGACCCCTGAGGTGAGGGTTTGGGGGGGCAGAGAGAGAAGGGCTGCGAGCGTAGGCGGCTGGTTTTTGCTCCCACCAAGAACCAAGGTGGTCACTGAGATGGGAAATGAAATCTTTTACCCACATTTGTAAAGCCTGAAGAAAAAAAACAAAGACGAAAGAAATAAAGAACATCACTCCAGAACAAATTCCATGGGAAAAATTTTATTTATCAATATGCGGTAGTTTCCAAACTGGTGGAACGTTATTTCCATTGTAGCTGGTGCCAATAGGTTACGCTGAGAAGCGGCAAAAAAGTGAATGACAAAAAGAAAAAAGAAAAAAGAAAGAAAATAACAAAACTTGACAGTTATGATTCAAACAAAGGGAAACAAATTCAACAGGTTTTGCTTACACATGCACATTAAAAATAATACTGTGGCTTTGAACAATAGCAGAAATCAACCTACTGTGAGGCTCCATGAGCAACCGACATCCTTGTGCTAAATCAGGAACGGAGGGATGACGAGGGAGAGAAAGAGCAGGAGAGAGCAACTTTAAAACAAAGGACCGCCTGGTAGATAATGAGTGGTGTAAACCGGATGATTTATTAGCGAGCACAGTACAGTCACACTCTCATGCATGGCCCCTTTTCCTTCTCCTGTTGTGGGGCGGGGGGG
>JAUYWH010000002.1:5863831-5902253 GCA_034779795.1 Ctenopoma multispine
CTGTTATCCCCCCCCCCCCCCCCCCCACCTCTCTCTCTCTCTCTCTATCTCTCTCTATCTGGCACGATAGTCTTATTAAAACTCCAGAATGTTTCTGTTACATCTTATAATGGAGTGGAAGGTGTAGGTAACTCAAAAGCAGTGGAATAACACAGTCTTCATATGCAGAGTTAAGTGCTGTCTCCAACAGGGAAAGGGACCTTAACATTCATAGTTTCAATGACCTATCCGTTTCACAGCCGCTCGGTGAAAAAGCTTCAGTCCTGAACAGTTTTTGAGAAAAGAGTCCTGTTGAATGGCGATGTAAAAACTCTGAACCCCAGTTTTTTTTGTTTTTCATTTTAACACGTGTGGTAACAAAGACTTTTTTTGACAATACTTGACGCTGCAGAAAAGACAGCTCATATGTCCATATGTTGCGATATTCAGTTTAACTCTAAAAGAAAATAAAATAAAAACATATTCCAAACAGAGACAAAAATGCAAGGATTCATACAAAACACACTTTAAAAAGACAGCTATTTACAAACGTCCTCCATTACAAAAATCTAATCTTAAATTTTTCTTATGAGCAGTGTTCAGGTGAAATTACATCTTAAATTGGGCTCTATCCATATATTTACATTTCTCTGTTACGTCCTTTTAATTTTTTTTTCTTCCTCTAATTTGAATTACATTATGTGGTCACTAGAATGAATGAAAATGAGATATGGTTTGTGGTAATTTGGTAATGACTCCCTTGGCTGGCGTAGGTGAATGGATGCGCACCGATCCGAAACAAAAATATTTGATCTAAATGTGTTTCACAGAGGGCCGCAGAGGGCTGCATGCTGAGTTAAAACACAGGGCCACAAAAGAAAAAGCAGCTGTTTAGGTTGTTAACTCTGAGGTTAACGACACGCAAAAGCCATTGGAGTCTTCCCCGAGTCTTCATGCTGGGCTGTCTTTTAACTCAGCGGCGTATATCTGTGGATGGCAATAGTAGCCTATGTGGCAGCGGATGATGGGTGTCTCTGCCGATGAACAAACATTCACCAGCAGTCTGACCGTTTGACTGGAGATAAACCTGGACCCGTCAGTCTCTGTGTGTCTGCGCTTGTGTGTGCACATGTGCCTCAAACGTCACCTCGTGCCTGCGTACAGAGGAATAGCTGTCCTCATCTGCTCCCCTCTCCTCTCACACATCATTAACTGGGACTGCGGTGCTCTGTGTTTTGGCAGACACACTGTTTGGAGCACCTAGTTCTAGTCTCAAAACAAGTCTGTTCAACTGCTAGACCACAGAAGCATCCACGCACACGCGCACACACATACACAGAGGGAAAAACTGCAAATATAAGCACAAATAAGCACTTAAACTTAGAAGAGAAGCACCTACACGTGCACACAGACGGATTCAAACAACCCCCTGACAAATAAATGCAAGCTTCACCGTGCACACGTGCACACACCCAGCTGCAGTAAATTCCGTCTCGGTGCCGCTGCCCTGGGCTGTGTGATAGCTGAGCTGCAGTGTCCTCGCTGGCTGAACACCTTGACTATGGAATATTCTGCACAGCATTTTTATTCACAGCACAACTGGTGAGAGGATGGAAAAATGAATGCTAAAATACCTCCGCCCCACCACCACTACCTATCACCCCCCCCACACACACACACACACACACACACACACACACGTCCCCACCGCCATCTTCCTCTCAGGTTAAAGCCAAGTCACAGGAACATTTTCTCCTTTATCCCTCGCTCTCTCTCTCTCTCTCTCCCTTCCCCGGCTGGTGAGTGTGGGCACAGAGATGGCACATAGATTAGTCACACGCTGGCGACACCACTGACTGCGCACTCCACTGACTCATCTACAGATGGCAGCCAATTGGCATCTGACAATACTGTATCCCAATGTTGAGCCATAGCTTTCCATCCAACTTATATATAGGGCAGCCTACCTATGTAGGCCAGCCAATCACGTCTGACCAGCAAACCTACACCCACACTGCCCAAGCAGCAGGCATCAAACTAACTGTTTGATGCTTACACTGCACCATCAGAAGCTAGAACAAACAAATACCAGCCTGCCTGCTGTCTTAAAAACTATCTCAGCAGAAGCTCATCACACACAATAAAATCTTCAATAGGTGCCAACTGGAGTAATGGAAGAGTTTTGTAAGATCTTGTCTGTCCGCTGGCACGTCAATCTGTCTCTCTCGTTTCTGAAGGTTAGAGTAACTTACCATTTTACCCCTAAGCCAATAAGTCTGCCCAGATACAAGACTGGTCTGGACATGCCCAAACACAGAAGACACACCCTCAGATACACTCAAAGTAGGTCATAAATACCAGAGTAACAGTAAAGCTCATATCAGACCAGCGGAGAAGGGAGTATTTCCAGAATAGCACACACATGCACATACACACCTTGACATCAACAGTCCAGGTCAAAGTACTTGAGAAAAAAAAAAAACAAGCGCAATGGATGACGTGGGTGGTGAGAAGATGGAGCAATAATGATGACATATTCAACTCTTTACATTGTGCACTTGTAGGAAAAATCTAACAAAATACAACTGCTTTGTGAACTGAATCAGGGTTTGAGGAAATCCTCCATCAAAAATAGTAAGTAAGGCAAACATCAGAGGTGCGAAGGGAGAGGAACACATTATTTCACACACTGTGTCTGATACCTGAGCTATCTGGAGAGTTTCCTGGCCCAGCACGGAGCCCTGACTAACACACATACACATACGCACGTTTTATGCTTGCACACAAACTGCAGGCTGAGTGGCATTGGGAGCCTGTGTCTGCCAGTTGCTGGCTAGTGTGCTAGGATGGTGTGTTTAATTGGGTGTAGCACAGACTGTACTTCAGGGAACTGAGATAAGTTATATCCTGCCCGTTAAAGGGAACAGCGAACCAGGAAGCTGGACTTCCATCTGTTGGTTCACTCCAGCCTCAACCCCCCTGTCAGAGCACAGCAGGGAGACGCAGAAGGTGGGAGGTGAGGGGAAGAGAAGGCGAGGGGGTCTGGGGGGGGAGGGGGGATTGTCAGACAACCCAAACAAACAGAATAAACCTCTCTCATCAGTCAGCTCACAACCCCGCTGGTAACTGGTCAGTGCGTGTCTCTCCAGATTTGTGCAGCAGGTGGTAGAAATAACAGGGGCTTGAAGAAGCATCAAGTCCCCAAAATGCAAAGGAAAGTGTTCTTCCCAAGAACATAAATCAAGCGCTCCTCTTTTTCTCTCTCCTGGCTGTGTCGCTGGTTGTTCAGAGCACGTCAGACTTTGTAGTAGATATTGGCAGGGCTCTGCGGGGGCATCTCCTGGACAATGTAGACGGGGTGGCCATAGTCGCCGCTCACCTTCTCATAGTGAGGGCAGTAGTTGTTCTCTGTCCGCAGCGGAATGATGATGTCACTGGGCTCCGTGCCAGCCGTGCCCCCGGGCAGCTTAGGATTGGACAGCGTGCTGAGTGACAGCGCCGAGGGGCGGGGCTGCGAGTGGGAGTTTTTCCTGGCACGTTTGCGCATCTTGATGAGCAAGATGACGAGGAGGAGGATGAGCAGGAGGAAGATGATGCAGCCGGCTCCGATGGCGGAGAACACGGCCACTTTGGAGCCAAGGATGCTGTCCGTGTTTGAAGAGGAACCCTGGTCCTGATTTATGTGGTCTAGAGCGAGAAATAAAAAGAGAGAAGGGTTAGAGACCGCACAGGAGTTATTAGGTCAGAAAAGGAGGAGGATATTGTCATTTTTATTGTTGCTGAAGGGAGGGTAGTCCAGCTCTTTTTGAAGAAGAGTGGAGGCTCTTTCATAGTGTTTTACCCCATATTTTTATTTTATGTTTTTGAGATTTATTATACAAAAAAAGAGATCAAATAGACACATCAAAAAGATGGGTTTCATATGTACCATAGGGGTGTATTTTGCCAGATGTAGATGCTATGTGGAGGGGTGAGCAGTGCAAAAGCTTTTTTTAGCACTGGTGCCTGTTCTTGTTTCACTTATTTTGTGACTACGAAGATGGTTTATTTAGCACGTCTATATTCAGATATAGACAGTGGCTGTTTTCTCACCATTTGCTTGAATAAATATATTATTTTGAGATACCGCCGAACGGTAGTGCAGTTTTTTCTATCTGAAGAAGAAGTCGGGAGGTCTTTGATTATTTATTTTTTTAGCTCCACTTCCTTCCCCAGTGACTTTATAAAGTCCTTTAGAGACTATTAAACAATTAGAGGAATAATAATATGTACAGTAAGTCAGTCCTGTCGTATGTACATCACATCACTGTTTACTCTACAGGACTAACAGCACCACTGTTGTAACCTAATTGAATGAACTGAATCAAAATAGCCTCCTAATGAAATCTGCAGCCATCACTCAACACAGAAATAATTCCTGCGCTGATAAGCTTGAGTCCCATCGTACAAGCTGTACGACATGTCAAGGCCACATTCGTATTGCAAAGGCCAAGTGTGATATGAAAAAAAAAACGAGGAGGGTATATCTGCACATCTGATTTTATTTTACCCCTTTGTCTAAGGGGTTCAGGATGGTGGAGGAGTGGGGGGGTGAGGGGTGGGGGTTGTTACTGGATGGGAGAGAGAATGACTGGCTCCTCCAGTGACTGAAATCCGAGAAGAACCAAATCTGTTTTCCATGTATGCATGCAGCTGCTGCCAAAGAGCAGCACTAACCCCCAGCCTCCCCCATCTCACTACAACCACCTCTTTACTGCCCATGACCCCCTCCACACGCCACCATAGACACACAAAAGCCTCCAAAGTCTGCCATCCCCACTAATGACTGAGTCGCCACACTCGACTGACCACTGTGCACATAACCATTTATTGAGAGGGGATAACTGTGCCTTACGCCTTATCACAACCACATGACATCACTGGAAGCCAACTGAGTCGCACGTTATCGTGAAATCAGAGGTGCAAGGAATTTCGTACATTCTGGGAGCTGGAGAGAGGCTGTCAGAAATTTCATTCCTGAAATATCAGCCCCTTCAAACTGCAGTGAAACGTCCTTCATTCCTCTCTCCACTTCTTCACTTGACATAATCACTGATCTAACAATGGTAGACAGGTAAAAGCCTGGGAATAGGGAAAAGTGACATTAGGAAATCTTTTTATAGAGCCACTAATGTCAAATAAGCAATTATTAAATGAGGACGGCTTATCACATTGCGACAGGCAGAACAGTCTGTACTTGGATTAAGTTGGTGAAATGCAAAGTTGTGGAGTAAGTCAAAAAGTCAGTGTAGGGAGTGATCTTAAAAAGAAAGAAAAGAACGTGTCCCCCCTGTGGGAAGCAGCCATGAAAGGTGCTGGTGAAAACAGGAAACAAGGAGGATCCAGAGCATCTGAAGAGGCTGGAAAGACTTATTCAATTAGCTCTGCTTTTAATCTTTATTTATCTGCAATTCTAATGAGGTTGATAAAAAATATATAATAAAGGAGTCTGTCTTTGGAGTCTCCTTGGGTGCAGCACACCGGTTCTGTACAGTATGAATAAGTGAAGTGGATCCTGGCGAGCTGAATGTGTTTTTGGGTGTGGTTTCAGATTGTTGCTTCATATTGGACAACAGTGGTTTTACACTGAAAAACACCATATGAGAGAATATTCAACTATAATTTAAATTTTCTCTCTTCAGGGTAAATGTGATAAATTATTAGCAGAGCCCTCGTGGCTGTGAATATTCATTTTTTACATTTCAAAAACCTTTATTTTACTAAAATATTTGCACTCTAGAAGCTTGTGTATTCTCTAATAAGTTTCAAAAGACAGTTCATGGATGTAATGTTTGTTTGTCACTGTCAGTGCTCACCAGAGTTTCCTGGCATCACAGGTTCCTTCGGGTCCCGGCCAGGCAAACTGGGAGTGGACTCTGTTATGGCGTTGCCTTCTGGAGGCTCCGGCACCACAGGGTTTGCGTTTGGAACTGTGGGAAACAAAAAAAACACACACAAACTCAGCCTTGGCAAGATGCACACACTGAATCACAATGACTTGCTCTACTGCATCGGCAAGAATTATTTTTATTATCTTTTGATATATCTTTTATGCAGGGAGAAGTTTATCTTTGCACGTGTTGAAAAGCATCTCAGAAGTGCAGATGAAAGCACAAAAAAGGAAGGACAATTTAGCGAACGTCTGTGAAACACGCCAGTATCCCTGTCCTGTCATAAAAAATGAGCTCACATCTACATCAGCAACTCCTTCAGCAAACACTCAGACAGGCATTTCAAACACTGACACATTCATGAGAGTGTAGGACACAAGCATGCGTGCGTGCACACACATATGAGCACACCTAGAATATACTCACAATACACTTAGCTGTGGCAGAATGAGGGTAAAGTAGTTATATATTAACTTTTTATTGTTTTACATTATTCATCACTTTAAAAGGCCATAATATGCCTTATTTATTGCTCCGGCTTTAACTTTGCCTGAAAGAGGCACACGTCTGAAGAGGAGAGAACGGGATGACAGGAAGAGAAGAGGGGAGACAAGGAGGAGAGGAAAGGAGGAGAGGAGGATAAGGTGCGCATGAGCTCTGAAGGGAATGAAAAGGAAACAGACAGTTTATCTGCAAGTCTCTTGCCATGCTGCCACTTTAAGGTCTTTGTGCGGTAAACACTGGTGGGTCCACAGTGTCGCATTTACGAGGGCAGGACCGTCAGACAGAAGACAGTTATAAACTATTACCCAGGCCGATCAGATGGATTCCACAGTACGCTATCAGATGCCTCTCCTCTAACAGCCTTATCTGCATCTGCCCGAAGGCCTGCTCAAGGGGTGTGTGTGAGAAATAAAGAGGAGGGAGTGCAGGAAGGCAATTTACATTTGAGCCCCTTGTGGCAAGTTTGTGTGACCGTGTGTGCGAGTGTGTGTGTGAGTCAAAAGGGCCTGACAGTCAAGCAGTCTATTTTGTATTTCCACCCTGGTTTAGCCAAGACTTGTGGAGGGAAATGATTCGGGTGTGGGATGTCTGGCAGATACGAGTGATATAAAAAAAAGAAAGGGGGGGGGGGGGGTGAAAATGAAACCATGCTATTAACAAACTGATATCCTCTTCTATCTTCTCCATGTCCAGACCACCGCATTGCTCCATACTGATTGCAGCAGTGGTGAACTTAGCCGTGAGCTGTTGTGTGCACTCAATAATTGATGAGAAAAGACAGGAGTGAGAAGTGGGAACATTCACGCATGGCAGATGATATGAGAGGACACAGTGATCTGATTCACTCCGTGGTTATAGCCCCAACACTGTGTCAACCAGTGAGCATGTGCGGGGAGCGTCATAATATTCTGACCCATTTTTCTGTGTGTACTGCTGACATTTCCCTTAGCTATGCAGACAGCAACTACCTCAGAACTGCCAACCCGCCAGAAGGAGGGAGAGGGCGGGGGGAAGAGGAGAGAGGGAGACAATGATAGAGCGACAGAGGAGAGAGATTTGTTGGGAAAGGTAGAGGGAGAGAAAATGAGGATGCGTGCAAGGCGGTGAGTCAACATATTTCTAATGAGCACAGTGGCATGAGTGCACAACAGCTACGGATGTATAAAATATGGGCTTCCTGTGTCTTCCCTTCAATCCATTTTTCTTCCTCTTTGCTTCACATTTTTTTGAAGACAAAAGACAGAACACGAGGCATTTAAAACACATTAAGATATTGACGTGTCAGGATGCATGATTTCCCACTAACAGATGATTCAACGCGACTAACGGGAATGGGAGTGTCACCACAATAAAATGCAAGTGTAACTTATAAAAAATGTACAAATACTGCACAAGGGGATGAGTCACTAAAATATAATCCATAGTGCAAAGTGCAAAGGACTACGAGTGGACATATGGGAAGATCTTGGGGACTTGGCTACAGACGGTGTTGGCATTCAGTGGCAGAGCCTGAGGAAACGTGGCTTAAACACAATAGCATCTGGGGTCAGAGCCAAACAGAGCCCAGGTTTTTTTTTCTTTCTTCTGTTTGTTGAAATAACCAGCGTGGTCTTATAGAGGTGTACTGGAAATAAAGACTGTTTTCATTATTCATTAGTCTTTTGACTTTTTTTGTTCAATTAATTAATATAAACATCAGAAAAGAGTAAAAAAAACCACAACACAATCACACATTTTGAATATGTCTTCAAATTACTAATTTTCAGTGACTGACACTTCACAAGCCAAAAATATGTTAATATATTATATTTAAAAAAACAAAGCAGTTTTCTGTTCGACAAATGACTTCAGTATATAAATAAATGATTTAAAAATAAGAGCTGTTGAGCCTTTACCTGAATTATGAACAAATCCTTTCAGAACCAGTAGATTCAGTCAAAAATGATTTGTTGATTAATGAGGAATTGGTGCATTATAAAACTGTAAACACTGTCATTTGTGGACTGACAGCGTAAAATTGTAGGTTTACAGTGCACGTTACTCAACCAAAAGAACAGCAGCAATACAGCACAGTAAAAAATACTGCAGTACAAATAAATGATAAGAAACTAACAGAAAAGTGCTTTCAAAATGTAGTTAATGTATGTATGACGAGCAAAGCCTACAGAGTAATAAAAAAATTACTTAGTGCAGATAAATGGCCCCTGTGAGTTTTAAAGTTGTGTATTATAAGATTTAATTATTTAAAATATATCTATAAATGAGCAGAATTTTACTGCTTTGTCAAAGTGGAGCTAACAACTTTAGTAATCTAATAATTGTGTATAGAAGTGAGTAAAGTAAAAGTAGCTCAGATTTGTACTGAAGTTAAGACTTGAGTAAATTTAATTATTAACACAAGCACGGGGCATTTTACAGCTTTTTCCCATGTGTTAGTGGAATAATCAGCAGATTAAATGACTAATAAAAATAATTATTAGTTGCATGCCTAATGATAAGTTCTTCAACCTTTCAGGAAAGACAATTACTTAGAAATGATCCACAGCAGCCGAATCAAAGTTTCTGTCATTGCTCTAATTTCCCACGGCCCTACTTCAAATAGTTACTGGGTTGGACGGTCACATTATGCATCAAAATTTCCACCCGCAGAAATAGATTTAAAAGTAGTAGCAGCTGGGCCAACAGCA
Source organism: Ctenopoma multispine (assembly GCA_034779795.1). Classification (NCBI taxonomy): domain Eukaryota; kingdom Metazoa; phylum Chordata; class Actinopteri; order Anabantiformes; family Anabantidae; genus Ctenopoma; species Ctenopoma multispine. The sequence goes on from JAUYWH010000002.1 coordinate 5,872,932, forward strand.
TCTTTTCGAACAAGGTTTTTAGGGCACATTGATTGTGACTGACAGCTCGTTTTGGATCGTTTGGGGAAACGAGTGCGTGGCTCTGGTGAAGTTGAAGAACAGCCTGCAGCCACTGAAACAGACAAGAGCTGGGAGGAACTTTCCTAGAACTTTCCCCCCCGAATAAGACATTTCCTTTCAACTTTCATTAATGTGAGTTCAGGGATTTGTTTTTTTTTCTCCCCTACCAGTTAATAGTTTAGTGTAAAACCCTGTGCTGCCTGCACTCATGCAGCTGTGTTGTCATTTGGCAATGTTGTTGCAATCCCAGGCTGCCTGATGCTCAAACTGACCTACATGGAAAGATAATGCAGTGAGATGGTTGTGGGTATTTTTCACTGTATCTGCTGAATTTGTTCCGCCTCAGACCGTGCTAGCATCAGCAGCTTGTTAGCTTCTATTCTCCGTCTGACTGCCAGGATACTCTGCTGTCATCCCACCATCCAACATTCAAATATCCGCACACACATTTGCAGACAGACACACACACACAGACACTCTGCAGATTTCTCAGCCAGTCTCAGTTTATATTTGACATGGTGAGATCCAGCTTTGAAACTGGAATCAGATCATCGTGGTGGGCAGATGTTCCTCTCAGATGGTGGTTAGTGTTTCGGTCAGAACAGCCACACTGAGGATGGGGAAAGTGTTTACAGAGTAACACATCTGTGTACTGTATGCTGTCGAATTCAGGATATGGATTTTCACATATCGAGTAAAACTGCATCTAAAAGTAAAATGTGTGATGCAAACCAAATGTCGTGTCCAAGGATATCTAAACAAAGCTTGCGTGTTTACATCCAGCATTTTTAGATGACTTGCCCCAACCATGCAGTAACATACCGATGTCAAACATATTTTCATTCTGTGATTAGTGTATAAAAATCAGGTTGAGAAACAGCTGAGGAACATCAGAGGATGAAGTGCAGTCATGCTTCTTCTTCATTTCTTATTTGTTATTTCTTAGTGATCTCATTTTCTACATTACATACACAAACTGTTTATGTATTTAAAAAGATTTATTAAAAACTACTGAATATGGTCCATAGAGGTATTAAATATATATAATAATACAGCTGTGAAACTATCCAGATGGAAATGTTTTTTTAGTGGAAGAATTATATCTAAAAAAAAACAAACAAGGTACTTCATCCCACCAAAGCAAAAATCCTATAAATCCAATAGTGCAGTCCATAAAGCAGTGTTACTTATTGATTTGGAATATGCCCTGCAACCTAACACAACTATAGATATCAGAGGACAATGTTAGAAAAACCTTTGACAGCAAACAGATCATCCGACGACTACCTGAATAACTCATCATTTGAAAGCAAAGTTTAAAAGTTGAATATTGATTATTAGTAGCGATCTTCAACTCTATTCACCACTTTATCTTAACCTCTGCAGTTAGCATCTATAAGCAAAAACTTGTTCTGAGATCTGAGGTCATTTTAGGTGTATAGAAACTCCAGTGAAGCATGTGTATAAGCAGCTAATAAACGAACAATATAATACAGCTCATACAAAAATATTTTGGTTTGAATGTGATATAATTTTATTAAACTGAATATGTTAGTTGTATTATTTTATTAACATCCTTATTATGGTTTAATGTATTTATAAATTCAGAAAGACAACTGAGTAAACTGAGGAGGACCACAAGACGTTGGCCGACGACGTAGTACTTTTTAACATATTTGTACATTATTTCTTATTTTGCATGACGATAGCCTGAATCATTCAATATGACTACAGCAACAGTGGGTTGTAAAGCAGCAATGGATCCATCGAGGGAGAAGTTATAATTGTTGACAAAAGCAATAAACACTATATTCATATATTTCCTACATTACAGTGTGTTTCAAATAAGTTAGTAAGTTATTATATACTGCCTATAAATGCAACACCAGTTGAGACTTTTTTTTTTCTAAATGTATGCCTATTTCGATATTATATTAAAAAGTATAAAATCTCATACTGATATGTTGTGTATTTTAGTTTGTGGATCTTTATCAAACAAATTTTACACTTACTGTTTAGCAAAAAAAAAAAAAAACACGATGGTTATCAGCTGGTGACAAAGTATTTTTGTGCTAATCAAATAGATTTTAAAATACTTTTTAAATTTACAAGAAAACTTTAAAAAAGTCATACTTTATTTATTTATTCATTTATTTATTTACTGCATGGCAAATGATGACTTAATGGTGGAGTTATATATTGTTTAATGTGCTATAATGTATATTGCAAAATTAAAGTCTTTTGTTAACTTTTATTTACATTTGACTTGATTGACAATTATGGACAATGTAATTGTACAATCGTAATAAAACACAATGAAAACTGCAACATAATATTATTCTGAAGTCATATAAAAATAATTTTAAAAACCGCCTGTGGCCAAATCATTTTACAACACAACGTTACAGTTCTAGAGAGCAGGTCCTGTCGGAGGGCAGTGGGGGACAAAGTCACGCTAGACTCACATGGCGATAAATGAAAATGTCACACCAAAGTGAAACATGGCTTCGAGGCAGCACCACTGTATTGTGTTCAACACATGAAGTGAGCGCACATTTACCTTGCCCGACTTTCATGATGACTTTCATGGCTCGGCTCTTGCACACACCTCCCTCCCGGTTTTCCAGGCCCTCGATGGTACCGTTGGAGGTTGCTGGAGGAGGGGAAGGAGTAGAAAGAGGACAGAGAGAAGGAGAAGGACAAGAAGTGATAGTGGATAAAAAATAAAAAAAAAGGAAAAGCAGAAGAAGAGGAGAAAGAGGAGGAGAGGAGATGACACACTGGTTAATGAGCACGTCCATAACGCACAGAACTAATCAATATTTACGACAAGCACTGATTAGCTGTTCCAGTGATTAGCCGTTCTCACCCTCAATCAACCACCAGCTCCTCTCAACAGTATCTCTCATTAACACAATAAAGTGAAGTCAAATGAATGGAACAACATTAGAGCCTACTGAGGAAGGGTGGGCGCTGAGGTGGAGAGAAGGAGGAACATAGTCAGACCTGTGTGTGTGTGTGTGTGTGTGTTTTCTCTCTGTACATAGTTTAGCAGTGAGACATGCCAGCGAGAGTTCCAGCTGCTTGCCAAGTCTTGGAGCAGCTTACTCTGCCCCTCTGAGCCACATGTGTCATTACTCTCTGGTACTGCTGAGAGCTAAATGCCTGCCTTAATGTTGGTGCATGTGTTAATTTATATATTAGATTGTGTCTGACTTGAGTGAGGAGCTCAGGGTCGAGGGTTGTTTATTCAATGTCACATTCACTTCAGAGACTGTGACACAATTGGCTGCCTATTTTAGGGCCCATGATAATGACCTAAGGAGACAGAGTGTGACTCTGACCTTAACACCGAGCGGCTGAGCGTTAGGCGGTTGTGTGTGTGTGTGTGTGTGTGTGTGTGTGGGTGTGCGCCTGTGTGGGCGCATGCGATGGCAGCTCTAATTTTGGAATTCCCCAAATGCTCCCCATCTCCGCTTAGTTTGCTGTTTTAACTTACTCCCTTCCTCTGAAATGCTTTTGTTTCTCTTCCTCGCATTATCCGTCTTGGTCTCTTTCTCTCTCGCGTGCGCACGCTCTGTTTTTTCACTCACTTCATTTAGCTGCTTTTTTTTTTTTATCTGCTCTATCTGGCTCTACCCCTCCCATTCCCTCCCTCTTAACTCAATGACCATCTCCCTGGGTGATTGCTTCAGATGGCACCCTCATTATGATGAGATAGTCTTGGAGAGGGTGCTTATCTAATGATGACACAAACAGAGGCAGACTCTTTTACAGATGGAGGATTGGGTGGGTCTAAACAATGCACTACAAACATTGAAATTCCTTCCTCGCTGGCATGATGTATGAGTGTTTCTACACGCATTCTTCTGTTCTAAACTGATGTTGTATCGAGCAATTTGGCTCTGCAGCTACGGAGCAGCTCATCTAGTTGATTCATGCCTCGTCATTCCTAAGTATTATTAATGTTGACATTTTGTTGCCCTGTGGGATTTCAGCTTTGTGCCCTGACGAAATTGAAGAAAACTAAATAATGAATTGCACTAATATTGTGTTACATTATCAGATTATACTCGGGCTCTAAATTAGAAAGAGAACCACACATAAAAAGAACCACAACATTTTGTTAGTGCGGCTGAACTATGTGATAATTTGTGAAAATGATTGTGATAACATTGTGTCAGGAGCTCTTTGGCAAATTCCTCCGCTGTAGACTCAACACGACTGAGTGAACCGGACACTGAAATATATGAGGGGCCGACGGAGGCGAGCGCGGCGCAGGAACAAAAAGATTTTAAATTTACGTGGGACGTTAATGTGAATGAACACTCAAGGCTAAGTAACTCTCGTGATTTATGTAAAGTCTTTGCAGGGAGCATGTCTCTGCTAAAAGGAACATTCAAAGACAGTGAGGTGAACAGGCCTGTTTCCAGTCTTAAAGGCACATTGTCTCACAAGGGCCATATGCCGCCAACCTCATCCGACCATTTTCCACACAATTTCTCTTCTTCTTTCGATTTTTAGATTTTCAGGCCAAGGTTATACAAAAATTAGCTCTTTGGAGATCGGGCTCAAAGACTCTTGAATAATGTGACGAAGAGTGAACGTCATGCTATGAATTTTATATCCACTCAGGGAGAGCAAATTTTCTCAATGTTAACTTACTTCTGTCATCTAAATTAACTATTCCTTCAGGCTGGCTGAACAGGCTCGTGCATTACTGATGTGGCATGATGATAAGTTGGCCCTTCGAGGGTTATGTTTAGGCGAACAACTGAAGGAAAGCTGGATTTATAAAGACTTGATTACTGGATATGTTGTTTGTATTCAGTCCATTTAAAATGACAAATAATTCAAGGTCTTTCCGTACCACTGGAAATTCATAATCCGATTAACCGTGTCCAATTTTAACCACATTTCCTTATGTGAATCCATCTTTTAAGTACTATTCAATGATGGAAACCAACTACAGAAACAACTGTTGAGTACATTAAAAAAACGTGCTTTAAATCTTTAGTTTAAAAAAAAAATGCTAGTCTGTTTCTGTGTTCTCTCCTGTGTTTGTCATTTTAACCCCGATCTGGTATCAGTGTATTTACTTCTGTCATGTCAGAGTTCACACACACACACACACAAAAAAAAGACGACTGCCGGCCACGTTTCTCAAACTCCCTAACCCTACGCCACAACAAGGACGCACGGCCAGCTTTCTTTTTTAATCTGAAAGCCTCTCACTCTGTCTCCTCTTTCACTTAATTTCTCCCCTCTCTCTCTCTCTCTCTCTCTCTCTCTCATGTTTCATCCCTACATACTGACGTTAATCCAAATCTGGATTTCCAGATATTAAAAGGCCGACGGTCATGTCGTGTTTTAGAAAGAGGAAACTGGGGAATTGGGTCTTCCTGTGTGTCTCGGCGGAGATAAAAACACAAGGGGATAAAGCAACGACAGGACGAAGAACAAAGAAACTCCCAGTCTGCTGCTAATGATTTAGTGGAACAAACTGGTTCAACGTTAGCGGTCCAGAATACAAAAAGCACTGGTCATTGCATGAAGGAATGTTGCTTTTTTTAATAAAGCGGTTGGCTCCAAAGAGGGTTTTTTTGTATGATTTAAGGCCCACTTTGTGGGTGTGGATCACTGGCCGCAGAGTGACTAGTGGGAGAACAAAAGATCTACAGCTGCTGAAGTCATAAGAGAAACCAGGTGCCAAATGTTGATGTTGGGAAATATCTACAGTACAAATGTATCAGCCAAGAGAAAGCCTTACAGGGGAAAGAGTTGGCCTGCAACAAAAGCACCCTTTCCAATACAACACACATACCACCACTGCTAGTACATCAACATACATTTACAGTATATACATATACACAAATGCACACAGATTTCACAAGGACATTGGGGTAGAGGGGAAGGACTGCTCCCGAGGTGCTCCGAGGAGAAGAGTGGGAGACGTGTGAGAGACGCACTGCTGACTGGCCGAGACAACACAAGCTAAGGCTAGAGTGCGATGTGGTGGTCTATATTTATTCTCAGGTCTGTTAAATGAGGTCATTCAGGTGGTCCTGCTGAATACATTCCCCATCTCCATCATGAATCATCTGCTGCTTATTATTCCTGTCCAGCCCAGGGGGGGTTGCTTTCATACAGTGCGCTGTGTGTACATGGGCGTGTGTGCATGTGCCCAAATGCCTATGCATGCGCGTGCGCGCTCGCGTGCACACACATCTGCCCAAAGCACCAAACGAGCGGATAGATACAGCCCATGTGACAGACAGAGAGCAGGTTGTTTAATGAGAAAGTGGATGAGAGGTGACATTCATTGGCTACCTTTCACACACCGCCCCCCCCCCATTCTCCACAGCATTCAGACTTCCACTTAGGCGAGCCATGCAGGCACCGGGTAGTCACAGTAACCACCGGTAATAATGTCTACATTTCCCCCTCAAAAAAAGCCCTAAATATATAAACAGGCACAACCACAATCTGATCACTCACACTTAGCATCAAGGAAAAACACCAGCACACAGAGCTGTTTCATATATTTGAGGCAAAGCAGGGAGCTAAACACAGCCTGTCAGGTATGTGTGTCTGTATCAAACAGAGCGTCACAACAGAAATGGCTATTTCTCATACCTGCAATATTCCTATCTCAGTTTTTGTTTACATTAGCGAACCACAGTCAAAGTGGGGAGAAGGAAAAAAGAGCCTATTTGCACAAAATATTTCACCCCTGAATGAGCACAGAGAGGGTTAGATTAGGTTTATGGGCCTGATTCCAGAGATAACCCTCCCCAGCGGATCTGGCATGCACGTGCACACACATACACACTCGCACAAACACATACAGAGTGAAGTTGGCAGACTGGAATAATACTGGGGGATCTAGATGTTTGCACTTTGAACCTTTTCTAATCCAGAGTATTAGGGCATGGCTAAAGCCTGATTATGGCAGAATGAAATGGATCTAAATAGATGTCCCAGCCCATCAGCCCTCCATTTCTTTGTCCTAGAAATAAAAATGGAAATCAGTGATCAACCTCCAACCTCTCTCGCCGTCTCTCCCTTGAAACCTCCTCTGCAGGTTTGGTATTGGCACAGAAAATTCATTCAGACTTTTCATATCATCTCAAATGAATTAGGCGCGCTCAGCTCAGCCAATGTTGTCTTCTCGTGTTTCTTTTCAATAATAAAACCTGGCAGACAATATAAAATAGTCATACCTTTGACACTAATGCCACACATTTTTCATGCTAGTTTGAAAATCCAATATTGAATTTAGGTTAGACGAAATGTGGTTTTCAGTTATGCGTGTGGACACAGCTGATTTTCTCATCTTCATGTCCTACAACTACGCCTAACCTTTATGTTTTTGCTAAGCACCACCATGTAGTGTAGCAGCTTTAATATCACCACATGCTGCCTGTTCCTAGGAGCCACTTCGCTGCACATACGGTGAGCAGGTACTAGCATTAGTGTCAAGGTTTAGGGTGGTTAGCGGCCCAGTCCACACAACTGTTGCTTAGCTCACTGCTTCAGGACACAGCCAGAGGAGGAGCTCCTCTCCTGCGTCCTGATTAGACTGTGCTCTCTCTCACTCTCTCTCTCTCTCTCTCTCTCACACACACACACACACATACAGAGGAGCAAAAAGCAAAAGCATGCACGGCTGCACACACACAAATACAACCGCACTTGAAATGGTTGCGAAAAAAAATATAGAGACATGTAAGCACTTGGACCCACAGAACTTAACACACACTGACATGTGCTTGCACACACAAATGCGTACACAGACATTGGCTGCCTGTGTAGCCAGAAGATCAGGCAAGACTTAAGAGCTCCTCCGGCACCAAAATTACAGGGTACCTCTAAATCCTCCCAGCAGAGAGCACTATGGGATAGTACAGGGTGGGTGGTGCTGTGGAGGGGCGAGGGAGGGAGGTGCAGCGATGAGGTGTGTGTGTGGGGGGGGGTGAGGTGTTTAGAGAGGCAATGGAAAGAGGAGTGCAAGGTGAGGAGGGGCAGGAAAGGAAGCGGGAGATTCCTCTTTTTGAAGACGAGAGAGTGCGCAAGCTGAGGAGGAGTGAGACCTGATCCGTCTGAAGTGCGGTTGCATGTCTACGTGTGCGTGCGTATGTCTACGAGGGAATATGGAAGGAGGTGATGAAGTGAGGAGTTGAGAGGAGGAGGAGGAGAGCTCAGTTTGGAAAGAAGAAGAAGAAGAAGAAGTGGGAGGTGATCTCTCTCTGTGAAGCAGAGGAAGCATATGCGTGTGTTGGATTGTGCATATGTGTGTGTGTGTGTGTGTGTGTGTATGTCAGTGTGTCTGCCAGACTGCTTCACTCTCACTCACACTCACCGCTTCTCTTACACTCTCCCCTGAGTGTCTTGTTGCGTTTGTTCTGGCCTCCGTACAATTGTGTGCATCTGAGCATCTCTTTGTCAAGTTATGTGCGTGTGTGTGTGTTTATGTGCATGAATTAGTATGTATACGTGAGTTTTCCTAGGTAATTTTTAAAATTATATACACAACTAAATTTACTCACTGGCCACTTTACTGAGAAAGATAAACTGAGAAATTATAACTGTGAAAGTAGAATTCACGGCAGAGCTGCTGTTTGGACTGCATTAGACTGTACATGTGTACCTAATAAAGTAGCCAGTGAGTGTATATATGGCATTTCTCATTGTATGTGTGTTTGCGTATGTGTGTGGTCCCAGTACATCAGTCAGGCCCCCGATTACAGAGCCAAAGGTCGGGCATTATGGACTTCCACAGCCAGCACCACTGGGCTAGTGCTTCAAGACTACTTATGACAGCTTTTAACCTCTGCAGAGGACAGAAGACCTGTCAGCAGCTCCCAAAGTGTCTGTGTGTGCATCTGTGAGTCTGTGTGTGTGTGTGTGTGTGTGTGCAACACTCACAGCCTGCAGACGCAGAGAGCTTCTGCATCATTTACCTGCGGGTGTCTATGTGTCACCTCTCCAGTGAATCCAGCGGGGCAGAGCTTTTACACTGCTGCACTTTCCACTCCCCATTTCCCAACTCAGCATGCTGCAAAACCCCTGTGCTCCTACACACAGCACAAAACTTCCCTGTGTATCCGAGTGCACTCGCACTCAAAGACGGAGGATGACGTTGTCCTCCACAGGCGAGCACAAGGAAACACATAAGACGGGTTGAGCACATGGGGAATATTCCCGTACACATACCCGCGCCTACACAAACAAACAAAAGTACACACACAGTGCAGGCCGTCTGTCAGATCAGTAGGAGATAAAGGATGCAGAATAACAGGAGGACCTTGGGGAGCAGAGCAAGTCGTCTGTCTCAAACACGAACAGACTGAGCATACTCCAACAGTGACAGATGTAGACAGACTCATCTCAGAGCACATTGCATCCTGAACCTTTCTTCTGAACTCCTGGTTGTCCCCTCCCTTTAACACACACACACAAAATGAAGGAGGCCTGTTCAAAATGTGCATGCACACCCCTAAGCAAGGACCCATATAATCTGACAGGTGTGCACTGGGGGAGTGCAGATCACAAAATTCTGAATGCGGTCGATTGGCACAATAAAGCAGTGCAACCTGAGGGAGTGGTGACTTAAAGATTATAACACTATAAGCTGTTGTATACAGTATTGAAGTTATAAGATGCAACAACTTAGCTGATATTGATTTAATAACCACCAAGACTGTAAAATTCGAGGTTTGCTTCTGCTCCAACACGGAGCATTTTTAGATATTAGCTATTTCAGCTTCACCAGCTATTTTTGCTATGTATTCTGTTGTGTGGAGAAGTTGCCAGTAGCCCACACAACCCTCCCTAATGACAGAGTAGCTAATTGGCTGTAATGGCTCTTTTCACCGATATCATTGAGTTGCAGCCACAGAAAGCCTCAGCAGTTTTACCCAAATCATGTGCAGAGTAAAAAAAAAACAGCCTGAAGAAGTGGCCTGCAGTAACTCTCTTTGCTTTAGGACAGAAGATGACAGCAGTTGTATGCATGTGAACACACAAACACACGTTGTCTTTTTTTTCTTCTTTTGTTTGCTGTAAACGTCACTGTCCATCAATTCGACGATTATTTTAAAAAGAACTGGCACAGCCCTAGTGGGCGCACACACATTAGCACCCTTGAATACACAAAACTAACAGGTGAACAAACACACCCTGAGAGCCACCCACCCACACACACACACACACACACACACACACACACACACACAAACACCCAGCACACACATACTTGCCTCTGTACTCCCCTCTCAGACAGTGCATCATTTGACTAATAGCAGATGAAATGTTGCGTGTTCAGAGAAATAAGCAGAGGGAAAAGTGGGTCAGAGAGAAAAAGGCTGGCGCTTCACCTTCCTATTGGTCAGAGCTAAAGGTTAGAAGGGATGCAACACATGCTGAAGCACACACACTCTCACACACAAGCTGAAAAGCTAAAGGTTAATATTGTTCATGTGGGAGTTGCTGAGTTACTGTTTATCTCGCTCTTAACCAGTGTGTCTGTGTGTGTGTGTGTGCACACAGGGCTTTTTGTTGCGCTTATGTGTGTGGCGAACAATGAGTACACAGAGTTGCATGCTTGTTAAAGACAGAGGGGAGTTACACATTAGCGTTTCATTAATTCATCACTGGCCCAGTGTTTCCCTAACCGCAAACAATAGCGGGCGAGGTGCCCACACTTGTCGAACAACTGCCCATTAATCCACATCTACAATCAGTCAACCTGACTCCTTCTCCTCCTGTATTCCTTCTTCCGTTCATCTAACTGATGGCTCCCTCACTGGTTTCTGATTCATCCTCATTTGTTCTGGGGAGCTTCTGCTAAGCTGATTGATTGTTTCCTATTGCTACTTCAAATTAAAAGCCTACAAGCATACACCTCAGTCATATCCTTCAGTCGTGTCGAGCGACAAGAACATGCTGGGAGGTTCTACTTGGAGAAATGAAGCATATTATAAATTTTTTATTCTCTATTAACCATCATTTTGTACTAGGGAGAATGTAAAGTGAAATGGTGGACAAAAGAGAGTATTAAGAGTAACTGTCCTGAAATCAACTACTCAGAAGTGGAGCCAATGGGTCTATAAAGAAGAGCTAAATGATGAGAGTAAATTTGATATATGGGATAGAGGACATAAAGTAAGAGGGAATCCTCATATAAAAAAAAAGATTAATGAACATTTCAATTCCACTAAATCTCAAACGGTGCTTTATTTAATTATGTATGCACAGTTTTTATTTATTTATCTATTTTTCTTTGATCATATTACATTTTCTTGGTGGGGCCTCAACGTCGAGCCAGGCATTTCAGTAAAAAAAAAAAAAAAAAAGCACTTGATAATAATGTAAATGGAGTATCATTTAGCTTGATGATATGGATAATATAACAAAAAGTGAATCAGTGTTGGACTGTGACACTGCAGGATGAGCAGCATTAGACATGAATCTTAGGAGCTTATTTAATGATTTATATCAGAGGTTTCCAACATTTTTGGCTCATCACAGATCAGCAACAGATTTCTCCATCTCTGATTCTTTCATTTTAATAGCCTGCAGAGGTGAAAGTACCCATTATTCACAGGAAAGAGAGCTACAGAAAAGCAAAAGAAAAAAATTACATGATTTAATTTAATATAATTTCTTATCCCTTTAATCATCTTGTGATCCCGGAAATTTTTCTGAGAACCACCCTAGGTTGGAAATCAGATCGGAGAGCTCACCATTCGACAGGCTGTGTAGGGCGAGATCTATTTTTAATTTGGGAGAATCACAAACCTGTAATATCTCAGCAAAAACATAATGGAAAACTAGTCTTACCACATCACACCACTGATCACTGTTGCTTATGGCTAAACGCTGAACTCCGGCACAGCACAGACACTCAGCGTTTGAGGGGTGCATTTTATAAAAATGTACTGAAAACTATTTTCCCCCCAAAGCAAAAACATTCAAAATATTCTCAACAAACACTCAATAAATAAACTTTTAATGAGAAACTACAATGTTCTGGGCTTCTTCTTCTAATAAAACTTGCAAAATTACAGGTTGTCAAGAGGGAACAGAATAGTGCTTTGATTATCCCAGCAGTGTTTCCATGAAAATGTCTTTGTAAGCTTAGCCTATTATAAATCCCAGTATTTATTTTCACTAAAACAGCCGGTAACATCCACATTAGTGGGAGGTATTGGTATTGTCAGGTTACACATGTGTAATCAGCTGACAGATGCACACAGAAGGTCTCTTACTGAGCTTGTTCCTCAGCAGGAGGCTCATTGAAGTTTTCGTCTTGCTTCATTTGCACTGATAATCACATGAGGTAAAGCAAGGTTCACTTGCTAAGTCTAAACAGATGATAAAAACTGATCCTCTCTGTCTTTTCTCTGGCCTTTGTGGTCGTCTGCAAAGGTGATTTGGGACTCTGGACTCTGGAGAGGAGTCGCCCCGCTCGATCTGAAACGTCCGCGAGCCACAAATCAGCCTGTGCTGTCTGATAAAAGAAGCGCTGGGCTGGATCGGAATGCGGTGGGAGATAGTAGTGACATGTCAAAGGCCATGAGGCTCCAAAAATCTAGACTGACTAAAGAGCTAATCTGTGAGCATACTCCACCCTTAGGGAAACCAGAGTTAAAGCCCTGGAACAAGTTAACACGAACGGCAGAGGATGAAATATCCTCAGAGAACTCGTGCTCGAGCAAGTAAAAAAAGCATGCTCACGGGGAGCTTGTGAGTGTTTGTTTCTGTGTGCATTCATGCAAACAAGTCTCAATATGCGAGTGTATAAGGCTTCATTGTTTGTTTGTGTGGAGCACCTACACTTTGTCCATTCCTCTGTGGAGAATGGGGCTTCATTCTCACTGACCTTTTCGATCTGGCCTCCAGAAGAGAGCTACGACATTTGAGACAGCCCAGTGTTCCTCTGCACAATAGTATACATCAAAGATGGGAAACAAACACACAGTAATCCCCTCTATAATTTCAAATAGGCAATGAAAAACAAACCCAATGAGGTATTCTAAATAAGAAGGAACAGTGATGTGATGTGCGAGGAAGGAAAAGGTGAGTGTTATGCTCAGGTGAGAAAACTGCCTTCAGGCCTATGAAACAGCCTGTGTGATGGCTGGCTCAGGGAAAAACATAAAGGGAACGATATAGGGCTGCAGCTAACATTTTTGATGTGTCGATTTCCAAATGTCCAATCATGTGTCCAAACCCTAAACACACTGAATTTTGGGTTCATCACCAAGCGCATGAGTGGGATTCTTGCTATATTAATGCCTCCAACGAATAACTGACAAATCATTTCACCACTAGAGAGATTACAGCTCAGAAAGACAGTAAGCGCAATGAGATGGACAGACAGAGAGAGAGAGGGAGACAGAGAGTGTACTTGTTATATCAGAGAGAGTTGATGTCAGCCCATCTGTTGTCCGCAAAAACAAAATCTGCAAGAAGCAGAACAAAGACAGTGATAGAGAGCATGAGGGAAAGGACAGTGCACAGGTGTGTGCGTGTGCACGTGTCCCTGTGACTGTGTGTGTGTGTGTGTGTGTGTGTGTCTAAACCCTGGGGGAATATCCTGTACCTGCTAAGATGGAGGCGCCTGAACAAAGCTGACTGCAGCTAATATGGGACCCAAGTCAGTGCAGCTCTAACACACAGAAACACATACAGAGGCAATGAGAGACAAATGGTGACACAAAGATAGACTGAGATATAATGGATAAAAGGTCTGATGCAGCTGATGTGTAAAGCGCCAGATCTCTGAGCACAAGCTCCAAACCACAGCGAAGGCATATCCAGCTCTGAGGCCAGACTGCAACGCAAGAAGCAGGAAAAGAAACACGCTCTTCCTCCCTTCCCGTGTTTCGCCAAAACCCCAATCAGAGAGCACAGCAGACCACAGAGAAAATGCTGCTGATTACATCCTAATACACACAAAGCCAGCAGCTGACACGTATATACAAACACGCACAAACACACACACACACTGATTACATCCTCTCTGGTGCTCCTCTCTTCTCATCCCTGGTATCGGTTACACGGTAAAGTCACACTTATCAAGGATCAGTGTTTTTTGGTGCAGGGAGGAGAAGGAGAACGGGGGCTTAACCTCTAGTCTGGGGGCAGAGAGAGACTGGGGCTCCGGACCCCTGTGCCCCTCCCCAGCACAAATAAACAGCTACAACAGAAATATGTCTGGCAGACTCGAAACAATTTCCTGAAGGATCTGTCACTGTGCAGGAGAGATGAGGAAGAGAGAGAGGAGACGGTGGTGGTGGTGGAGGTGGTTTGGGGGGGGGGTTGATCTAAGAAGGAGAGAAAATAGGTGCATTGGCAATGCTGAGGGAGAGAAAGATTAAGTTGCAAAAGAAAAAACAGGGAGAGGGATAGAAAGGGGGAAGGAAATTGGACCTGTGGGTTTGGAACATAAATTTGTTCTGTTGCAATGTACAAAATCATCAACTCTGTGTGCGGCAGCGCAGCCTGAACTCAAACACAACACCTATTTATTTGAAGACATGAAGCTTTCTTTTCACCAGCCATCCATCAAGGTATGCATGCACAGACTGTGACAGCACACACACGTTCGTACCCATCATACCTGGATGGAAAGGGACTGAGTGAAAATATCTTATGCTCAGCTAAGCTACAATTGAATGTGCATTAGCAAAACACACAATGCATACAGCAGGTTCTATTACGCAGGACGTGTTTGAGCACACTGTGCTTTTTTGCATCTATTTGCATAGTTCATAGTGTGAGCTTATAAGTATATAGAAAAAAAAATATATATATATATATGTATATTTGAATTTGCTTATGTGGCTTTGTGCTTATTTATGCCTGTGTGTTTGTACGCACACACGCCTCTTGTGTATTTGTCTGCTCCTGTTACTGTGTTTGTGTGCCTGTGGTTGCGCTGGAATGGAATACGGACATTTTGCCACCAAGCTGAATTCACAGAAACGGGCTTGGTCCTGGCCTGCAGAGCAGTATTTAGACTCTGTATTTAAGCGTTGGACAACCACAGCTATCCCGATCACCGCCTTGTGATTCATGTTTGTTTGCTTTGCTCTGCGTTGATTTGATTCCATCAAGAAACCCCTTTTTTCTCATTTGCTCCCCCAAAACGTTTTCCGCAGAAATGTTCACGCCATCGCCGGTCGGAGTTTCATCAGCCACCCCTCATCGTAGCTGACCAAGCATTTAGTGGTTTCCATAGCAAGGATGCGACATTAAAACTAACAACCTCTATAATTATACATCCATATTTCTCAGATGAGTTTGTGTAAACAAGTCCGGGCTCCAGCTCGGGGAGGCGGACTTCTTGGCAGGCCCTGGTTGAGGGTGCCACTGAATGGCTGTCGGAAAACAAAGCCATTTCAGAGTGTGCCTTGGAAAAGAGAAACCACTGTTTTAGGGATGGCGGAGAGGGAGAGCGAGCTCCATCTGACAGACAGAGAGCTGTGATTTGAGCTTAGCTATTGGCCAGAGAAGAAAGACTCTGAGAATATGTGTTGTTGGCAAAGCAGAGGGCAAACAACCTCATACATCTCAGATGGAAAGAGAAATTTGCATTTCCAGAGTGTTTTTGATTATGGGTTGTCATTGTTTTATCCTGCACTTATGTTTTTTTAATACAGCGATACACCACTGCCCAGTACAATTTGCCTTATGGACAATGACGCTCAACTTCTCTTGTCCTACATTTACTTTTCCTAATCACTATGGATTCTACTCCAAACATGTATCTCTCAATCAGCCTCAACATGTCTCCTCTCCTTACGCCTAAAACTATTTAAAGGTCGCAAAACCGCTGAGATGTTTTCTACGTAGCCGGAGTGAATTCAAGAAGGAAGCTACTTTCAACAGTTGAAAATTGCTGAAAGAGAAAAGAATTCTTCAGCAAATGAGTTTGTGTTAGTTGAGAGGAGAGAAACAAAAACAGAAATCAACTGTGTTGTTGCTTCACAGAGTTAGCTCTGTGGTCTCTCGTGGTCTGTGTGTTGAAAGGAGATCTAAGCTATCAGTTAACAAAAATGACTTGAACACAGACTTCCCACAGCACCTACACACACAGACACACACACACACACACACACACTCATAAACAACTTCTAAACATGAGAGCAGAATAATGGAAGGAAAAAAGGATGGTTAGAGGAGTGGGAGTGAGCATTGACATAGTAGAGAAGAGAGAGGAAGGCCTCACACGCAGGATAAAATATTCTAATAAGATAAGCATGGAGCACCGTCGAGGAGGGACGAGCGTCTGCATTTGGAGATGCACAGAGCGGACTAATTGAGATGAATACATGAATATATCAGCTTCATCTAGCAACGATGGGTTCAGCCGTAACCAATGGTAACCATTCACTTGTACAGCCACGTGAGCAGCCCTCCCTCTACAAGAAAGTCCTTGTGTCCCCCTTCCACACACCCTCCACCCACCCCCACCCCCAAAACCCCCCCACGCCCACTCTAAACAAACTCCTCTGTAATAAACGAAAGGCAATAACCAGCAATAACGCTGTGCCTGCTAACCCTCTGTGAATGAAATATCCAAAGGAGAAGTAGCAGAGGCAGCCTGGATAGATTTGCAAAGCAAGCAGAAAGTCATATATTACACTGGCACTCCAATAAACACCGAGCTATATACTCTCACGGGGGGGTTAAATCCCCTTATCCCAGGCCAGGTTGCTTCACCGGTGCTAACCTGACCTGTTTCCAGAGTTTACTTTGAAAATGAAATCTGTTAAGGCCTCCTGATTAGCTGCTTAAAACTCTAATCGGTAACATCAACGACAAGTCAATCCACACGTGATTTTTCTACACGAATCCAATTCTTGAAGCCCTCCGCTATTCATGATAATGTAATAACTGAAAAACATGATCGATAACAACGAATTTTAACCATTCAAACAAGTGGATGAGGTGACACATTTTTATGAAATCACTTTTTGTTGGTTTGTGTTTTATCTAAAGACAACTATTAATATAAACGTTAACCAAAAAATACCAGTTCAAGTCCAGTAGTTTAAGTCCAAGTTTAAGTGAAAGTGTTTTGTGATGAGCACAATCCAGTAAATATAGAAATGTACAAAAAATGTGTCCTTTTGTTTCTTACTGACGACAAGTACGTGAGAAAAACCCTGCATAGTGTCTATTGCCTGTAATTAAAATATTTCAGTGTGACTTAACACACAAGAGGGAGGTTACCAGATGTTAACAGTTATCATTTCTCAACAAAAACGCTCCGAATTGCGAGTTAGAAATGTGAGAGTTATTTGCATCTCTATAATCTGACAATCAAAATGCCTTTGTTTTGTTCAAACGCCACTGACAAATGCGGCTGGCTTTTTTTTTTCCCTTAGTGGCTGTGATTTGATTATGGTAATTTTATGTTAACTCTAAAATATGACATTTAACACTTTTTTATAATCAGATTACTGTTGTCGCGCTGCATCAAATCTAGCTATAAGACTGCCAGTGTTTAAATTTATTTGGCTTGGCTAAGACTCCATTTATATGTGTGTTTGTGCGTTCATGTTCCTGAGCTCACAATATTACTGTGATTATTACCTGCGTGGGAGCACACGTGTGCAAATATGTTGGAGTGTTTACAACCCCACAGATAGGGCAGTGGTAGATATTGTGTTATGCTGCAGCCGGGGCAGAGATTTCAAACTCGACCTTCAACTCTCCCGAGGGAAAACAAGAGGAGAAGAAGCTTGACTTAGAAAGCAAAAGAAGATAGCGGTGGGTCCCTATTGCGCAATGAAAGATTCTTTAGGTGGGTGGGTGTTCCTTAGGGGTGCATTATGTGTAGGTTGCTGAGCAAAAAATAACAGCGATACAGAAAAAGAGTCCATGCTAACGAGCATGGATGTTACTTATATGCAACATGTCTCACAACCTTAATCCTATCAAGTGTGAGCACCACAGAAACATCCCACAGTGTTGAATGCAGTTTTTCAGATATATTCGTAGGTATTGTTTTTCAAACACCAGGTCACAATCTATATTTACACGACTCAGTAAATAAATTTAACTTTTCCATTACCAATGTATCCTTGAATAATAAACTGTTTATCAGTCACTCTGAGTTTCCAGAATAAAAAAAAAGGAGCGAATGTTCCCCTGGTTTTAACTGCACATTCGAAGAAAAAAGAAACTAAGTGACAAGAATGAAAACAACTTTGCTGTTTGCTGTGAACGCCATTATGTATTTCGCTGAGGCAATCTACCAGGGGTGAGATAGTGTGCTCTCCACTGCGGCAGTATTCTGGTGGGGAAGTCGGTGTGTGTCAGAGTCCACGGTGGTACACTGAGATGGAGAGTGACAGCTGTCAGGAGGGATCAGGCTTACCCTGCCCACTACACAGGAAATCAAGGGAGAAGAGGAGTGCATGGAGACAGGCTGCCTCTGTTTACTGCCTCATGGCCTTACCCGTATATATATGGCTAACCACTGAAAACATATCACCAAGCAGTCAAGGTACATTATCTCAATGAGGACAGAATGGGAAAGAAAATGGAGGGACATTTTTTTTGTCTACGCTGGGGACACATAAAGACCGTCTGTATATATACAGTACGTGTGTGGGTGCATATCCTCGTCCCTGCCCTCTTTCCCGCTCTGTTGCTCATTTTCTCCATTATATTTCCTACTCCTTAAAAGCCTCTTGTCCAAAATCACTTCTCTCCTGTCTCTAACCCCTAAACACAGCACAGCCATTTTCTTCACAAACAGCTCATTCTATATCCTGTGTTTAGACAATGCTATGAAATACAACCAGTTTGTTTGCTTATGCATGGGAGGGGCGGGAAGATGTATGTGTACTGTATATATATGTGTGTGTGTGTGGACATAGCGGGTGAGGAGTACTGACGGACAGCACAGGATGGTGCTAGTCTGTGATTTAGATCAGTGCAGGGTTATCATTACTGACCCCCTGCTGTGTTTCCGTGACCCCTTGTCCATGAATTTAGACCTATAACCCCCAAATGACTCCTGTCAGAGCCGAACTGGGACGGACGGGACCGAGTGCAAGGGATCCCCTGTGGTGACACCGAGGCATGCAACACACAAACAAATATACACACACCATTTGTTGCTTACATTACCCCACACCTTTTGTTGCTTATTCTACCCCATGGAAAGAGAAGAAGAATGGGTGGGGGTGGGGGACGGGGGATGAACAAGAAAAAGACAAACAGAGCTGTGGAGCCGGGTGTGGACAAGAAAAAGCCTGCGGGAAGTTTCAGTGGAATGTCCACTCCCTATGCATCTTTTTCTTGTCTCAAACGTAGTCTGCCATGTTTGACCGTTAATCAGGTCAGATAAGCTGGGTCTTTATGGGCCGAGCAGATTTACACCGCTCAGCTGGCTGTATGGAGCACATTCCCAGCAGAGATGGTGGGATAATACACTCACATCTTCTAGGTGAGCATAAGCTGGCCTAAAGGGGCCTCAACGCACACACACACTGGACTCTACTGTATAGGAAAAACATATTCACTGCAGGTGCCTTGTGTCCCTCTATTGCTCTCTTTAGGAAACACACACATATTCCACACATAAAGCAACCACACATGGCCATTATCTGAATGATAGATGAAGTGTGTCATGGTGTATGCACAGGCTGCAGTGGAATAAATAAAGCAAGCTCTTCTTGTTGCAAAGGACAACAACATTAACATAATACCAAGACAAATACTACATCCGATTACTGCTGACACAAGAACGTTACAGTATATGAGCCTAATAATGATCCACCATCAGGCTGGATGCTGCACGGCCAGCCCCCCTTGGGAAGAGTTTATGACTCCAGCTCGTAGTTATGCGTTCACAGTCTGAAAACACTATAGAACAAATGTTAAGCATTGTTAACACTTCCATAATGCAAACATCAAAAACAAGGTTGTTACAGTAGAGACACAAGAGTGTTGTCTAAAAGCAATTTCAACCTAAAGTAAATTTGGTGTTTTCGCTTTGATGTTGGATCATACCGTAGTCAACATGCAAGCCCACGCACATGTCACTAATAGAGTTAGTCAAAATATTTATGATGTAATCAGGAGACAATATGCAGAGCAGCCCCGCTCACAGTTGACTAGGAAAACCTTCAGCAGACATTATAAGTGCCCAAGGTGTTTTCTAAAGACATGTGGGTGTAATAAAGCTCAAAGAAATATTTCTAACAGTCCGCATGATATGTAGCTCCAAAAACTGTCGCTAGATAACATCACAAGCCTCATGCTTTCCTGAGTTCTGGCTTTGAGGGAGAGTTCACAAATATCGATTGAACTGCCTCAGATCAAAAGGAAAACATATGTGAGATTTAATTTAGCGTGGAATTTTCCTTCAGGATGAAAAAATATATATTTTTATAAAAATGAAACACATTTTATTTTAAGATGTGACAACAAACTTTCTATGTTGTTATGTAAAGAGATTATTTTAAGAGTTTTATAGCTATTCAAAAATACTTTTATTATTATGTTAAAGTATATGCGACAGTATTACATACTATGTGCATTTACAGTTACAGTAAGTTTCTTGGTCTATCAGTTATTTCTGTTATAGTCCTGGAGAGCCTCTTTTAATTTCTCACTGCGACAGCTGTTTTATTTATTTTTTTTTTAATAAGGCGGTTTGTTGTATGTTAAACACTGCATCTCACATGTCAAGATCATCTCTGTTTTTTTTTTTTCATTTAATCAACAAATCAGCTACAGATGATGCAGAGCCTCAAGCTGACAGTATCCTCCAACCAGATCAACCACAACACATGTTGTGATTTTAGAAAATGCTTACTAATTCCAGGAAATGTAAGAAATGGCCCAATGAAGTTAAAGCCAAATATGCCCTAAGTTACATTTAGAATAACATTGTCTTTTGCATTATGATATGAGCTACAGTGTGTTAGCTTCTGCAGCTACTGAGCTACCAGGTTGACTAAAAACTGCATCTCAGCAAACTGATGCCCCTTTATGTCCTTATGAACTGAGGTTTTCCTTCCAAATTGAGACTTAAAGTATCAGGTTGGCATTATTACAAATTGTCTTATTGTCAACAATTCATATTACAAAAACTAAAACATATTAGTCTGTTTCTCAATAATCCTTATCATGTCTGTTTGTTCCATAAGTAGATCAAAATCTTTCAAAACACATTATAAATATATTGTTTCATGTTTTTTTACAAAGGATTATTAAAAAAGTTGGGCACTTTTCTTACTAAACATACTCAAACAGGAATAAACAGTGGAGTTGCTGGTCACTATTATCCATTTTCTGAGGTTCAGGCCAAGGACAATGGCAAAAAAGAAAAACCAAGGCTGGTGAAAGAACCGAAACATATCACAGTACCAGACTCTGCTGTGGTTGAAGCAACTCCAACACCCCCTGCTAAACCTGCATCCACTGCTGAGGTTCAGGTCAGAGAGCACCACAATGAGAAACTCAGGCCGACGAAGGACCAAAAACTGACCAAAGTACCCAAGTCTGCTGTGGTTCCAGCCCCTCCATGCCCCCTTGCTAAACCTGCATCCATCACTGAAGGTCAGGCCAAGGACAATGACAATGACAAGCCCAAGCTGGTGAAACAACCAAAACCTATCACAGTACCAGACTCAAGCACCTCCAACACCCATTGCTAAACCTGCATCAATCACTGAGGTTCAGGTCCAAGAGAATGACAATGAAACCAGGCTGGTGAAGGACCCTAAATCTAAAACTACATCCATTGCTAAGGTTTAGTCCAGTGACAATGACAAGCCCAAGCTGGTGAAGGAACCAAAACCTCCCAGGAACAAGGTAAAGCGTATCTTCCAGTGGCTTCACTGTCACTGTCCTGCTGTTGTGTTGCAGTAATTGCAGATAAAATTGTTGCAGATAGTAATTGACGTCATGTATTAAACAAATAAATTCAAGCAAATAATAAAATATGTGTTATTTCTTTTCATTATAATACAAATGAGTATGGTGTTTTTCTTTTTAGACTGCTTAGTGCAAATCCACCAATGCCAGTACAGGATATAATTTTAACTGCAAACTGAATCGTTAAATACAGACTTATAATAAGTCAGCAAAAATAAACTACTTACATGTAGAGAACTACCTGTTCTTAAGATTGAGTATTTTCACTTCAGTAACCGGGAATACTACAGACTAGAAATACTCATAATTTGTATATTTATGAGTAAAGATGTTACACATAATGTTTTACTTAAGACAAAGTACAGGACTAGTCTAGAGAAATCCAGCAAAATGTTCTTTTACATAACTTAATTTCAGTCTATAAGTTGCTAATAATTTCCTAGGAATTTTTCAGTAAATGCATAACTACATAATTTGGTACTAATTACTGGGCAAAAGAGATTTTCCCTGGAAGCAAAGTAATTTTTCTCAGTATGCTTCCAAGAAATCACAATAAATTGTTTTCTAATTACATACCCATAACATCAAGACATATCCAATTTTACTATATTACATAATTGCATTATAATAATTACCCTTACATGCAACATGCAAGCTTTAACTTTTAGTATTTAGGAGCTAGAGGTATAACTGCTATTAACCACACTACAGTTGCTATAATTACCATATTGTTGCTCTGAAAAGTAGCAGTCAAGGATCTAGTACCAAGTATGATTCTAAACACATCATCCAAAATAAACAAAAGAAACTATTTGCAGTCCAGGTTGTCACTTTGCATCCACAAATATTTAATACCACTGTGCCATAAGGCATGTCACCTTCACTTGTTGCTATGGAGCTCCTGCAGTGGTCATTAAAATACAATCTCACTAAGTCCCAGGTGTGACTGTGAGCAACTGAGTGTGAAACACAGATTATTATTCTGTTATTGTTCAGTCAGGCTAAAAAGTTCAAATCAACCATAAATCATCTTTTATAGTAAACTTACAAGTTATGTAGTAGTTGACATTCCTCTTGAACTCCAGGCCCATGTAGTTTGGACTGAACTCCTGGAATTTGATGGTGAATTTGATGTCCTTTTCGGGCTTGTTACAGTTGACCAGGACATTAGGATCAAGGACTGTACTGCAGCTCTCTGCCTGCTCCCTCTTCACCAAGTACAGCTTGTAGTACTCATACTCTCTGCCTTGGTCCGCTTTGGGACAGATTATGTCCAGCTTGTCCCCGATGTCAGGGTAGATCACTAAGCCCTTTCCAGCCAGAAACCTGGGGGTGAAAAAAAGAAGACAGTGTTAATAACACATAATAAAGGAAGTCTGGAAAAGCAGCCACATAATTCAGTAACAGTTTATGCAGTCATAATACTTTTGACTACAGGAGTTATGAGTTTAGATTTATCTGGCATGGGCTTTTAGGCAGAGTGCGGTTAATTTGGCCCCACAAAAAACACTACATGTAGCAGCTTGACATTGTTCAGCGTTAGTCGACAGAGCATTTCACAGAAATCCTCTAAAGTTTCTTCTCATACTTGGATCAAAATCAAAGCATACCAAAAGTTTGCAAAGAGGGAAACAAGATGGCCAAACACAAAATGGCTGCCACAGAAATTGCTACAGATAGGATTACATCTAAACAATACCACAGATTCGTTTTTCATATTTTTCAAACTCCATATAAGACCGGTGCTTCAACTTAATATCTACTGTATGTCTGTGGGGGAAAACAGTGTGCAGGGGTCAGCTGTGAGGTTAAGGCTTCCTAGTTCATCTTCCCTCTGCCATGATCATCTAGTGGAGGATTAAGATAATCCATCTAGCCTTATTGTACTTCTCCACCTAGCTGTCTGCTGCCAACTCAGTCAAATCAGCTTTTGGTCTTTTTTTCCACTAAAGGTAGGGAACAGGAGGAGACCCAGTATGTGTGTGTTTTTATGAAAAGGGTGGAGGGGTGGGGGGGTGGGGGGTTACACTGAGTACTTTCAGTGTGTTTGGGCAGTGGTGTGTATGTTTATGCACGTCTGCATGTGTGCCTGTGTGTGCTGGTGGGTCAGCAAAGTGGGCTGAGGTTGTGGACTGATGGGGGAGACGGGTTAGGGGTGGGGGTGGGGGGGCAGACGGACTGAATCATTGTTCCGGACTTGTTTGAGGCTTAAAATGTCAACATGGTTCAGCTCTGCTGTCCCAGTTAGCCAAGCATTAACCCAGACAGCCGGACTGACCACGGGTGTGTTTATGTACGTGTGCATGTGCGTGTGTGTGGGTGTGTGTGTGTACACGCACACAGTGGTCGCAGACAACGAGCACAGCAGCGGGGCTATCTGCTAGATCTGCCCATGCCAGCGGATTTAAGCAGGATTTAGCTGCGCGCAATGCATTTGTTGTTCTTTCTGATCCTCCACATTTTAACAAGATATCACAGACTGGGGCCTGCTCTGTCTCTCCCTTCTTTCTCTCTCTGAGTGCAGTCTCACCTTATCTACAGCCCCTCATTTCATCATCACACACTTCATTTCCCAACTAAATAACTGACTCTTCAGATAGGCCCAGGGAAGGGAGGACTGTGATGCCTCCTGAAAGAGATTGATAGGAGTGGGTAAGTGTGGGGGGTGGGCTTCTGATCAGCAACACTCTTCTTCTGATGTTTAACACTGGCAAATGTCCAGCCATTGTAAGAAATGACTGAAGAAATTAGTCCTGTTTTATGCATGAAAATGAACAAGATTGGATTAAGGTTTTAACATTATAAATTCTTCATGGACAGGGCAAACAGCAAGTACACAGTTTAATTTATCAAAGAGATCAATGCAAAATGAATATTTTAAAATGGTCAAAATACTGCCAATCAACTCCCACTCCTTCCAATTTTTAATGAATTTGATGTCATTAAAACATGTGTGGATTTGAACTCTCGTGCAAGGCCTGGAAGCGGGTGAGACATTATTTCCCCGCTATTGTCTGATACTCATGGAGGCGAGGCGGGGGCTTCGGGTGAGAGGAGGGGTTGTGCTAATTGAAGGGCCGATAAGAGACAGAATGCGGGATATCCTTTGTCCGACCTCTCCCAACAATTTTCTGGTTTTCAGCAGCAACACTCCACATGGGTTCATACGTTTGCATAAAACATGTGCGCATGTGCCTATAAGCATACATATGTTTTCATGCTTGTGTGTGTGTGTAAATCATGCCTGGGTACACGTGCGTGTGTCTATGAAGACATCGACACAATCAGTCTCTAATTGGATCTACAAGATGCATCAGTGAGGCATAAACAAGTTTCCATGGCAACATTAGGCTTTGTTGCTGACCCCCCCCCCCCCCAACTTCTCTCTATTCCTTCTTCTATCCCCTCAATCTCAGCCCCCTCTATTTCTACTCCCCAATCTCATTCCCTGTTGCTTTATCCTTCCCTCTCATTCACCTCCTCATTTCCCTCATTTCCCTCATTCAGCCCCCCCACCACCACCTCCAGCACCACCTCCACCCCCTGCATACAAAAAACACCTAGAGAAAAACAAGCATAAAACCAGAGGTACAAAAGAAAGACCAGGCAAACATCACAATTAGACCTTGATTTGTTGCACTCAACAAGTAGGTATTTTCTATTTTCTGCTTCTTTGTTGGGTAAATTGCTGGCGACTTTTTTAAATATTCTTTTTCATAGATGTTAAAATACTTAAAAGCCTGACTAAAAAAAAAACAATAAGCCTCACACCCCACTTCTCAGATGTACAACCCATTTATTCCATTATCAAAGCAAGTCGCAACAATTTAGATGAATAATTAAGATTTCCGAAATCTTAATATCTTAATATCCCTGAAGGATTTAATCACAAGCCGGCCTCTGTCATTGATTCAATTTTTCGAGCAGGCCTCCTAGTTGGCGGTTAGATAGCTATCCTAAGTGAATTCTCCGCTTCTGTTTCCCAGCCTTTGTTAACTGTCTGCTATAATGAGGCTCTGGCTGCTGTGGAGGTCTGGAAGCGCCATCGCAGATGGGAAAGAAGCAACATAAAAGAAATAGGGCAGCAATTAGTGTTTAGCCCAGTTTAAAAGCTCTCCACTTGGCAAGCTGTGGCCCAGCTCCAGTCCAGGATGTGAAACTAAACTGGTGGGCTGGGACTTTGTCTCCCGTTTGTCTCTCTGTTGGCTTAATCAGCACCACTCCGGTGCTACACACAGCCACGCAATGGAGAGGAGGAGACGAGTGACTGAAGATTATTGTACTTTTGAGGAGGTCGAAAGGGAAAAAGAGAGGTTGAATTGCATCTTTCATTCATGTTGTCTGGAGACTTTATAGGACCTGTTGATGAAAGAAGTGCACAGAGGAAGAACCGTGCAGATACAAACGATGTTTCTGGGAAATGACCCTGAACGTGAGAGCGCCTTTATTCCCCTCATGTCAAACGAGGTGGATCTGCCTGAACCAAACAAAATAAAGAGAATCATTTTCAAAACACCCAAATGAGGTTGGTTTTGTTTCATCTGGATGGCTCCACAGTGCGCTCAATCCTGTAAAGAGCTTATACAAACAGACCTACGCTACAGCACAGCGAAGAGAGAACAGAAAACAACGGAGCAGAGGAAAAGAGAGGAGAGAGGAGAACCCCCTTCTCTTTCTTTTTACATTCCACTGGTGAATATGAGCACATGATCTCACATATGCTACACTCCCCCCACCTCCTCATACACACGCAAACACACACACACATGCACGGATGTGAGAGCACACAAAAGCACTGTGGGGTGCATCCTGGACCTTCCCAGCCCAACTTCCCAGCCACCCCTATTCAAGCTCCCTGCCCTCACCGACTTTCATATAAAACGCCGCCTACACTAGGGCCCACTCAAAACCCCATACAGAGCCTCAAACCAGCCCTTCCCCCCTAATGTTTCCACCCCCGTCCAGTCAACTCAGGCCTATGCCCCGAGCACTGCACTGGCAGGCAGCCTCGGTCGCTGAATGAATGGACTGGAGACACAGGAACTGTGAGAGAAAGAGGCAGAGACGGCTCATATCAGCAGAATGGTGTCAAATTGATTTGTTCCTCCTGAGCAGCAGCATGAACATGGCACACATATTAATTAAATTCAATTATCTTCTACGACATATACAGAGCAATCCATCTGCATCCAACGGCGCATATACAGGTACTACCTTCTGTTCCAGTCTTGTTTCTGCAGCCGAGCAGCTGATGTTTCGTTCTTTCTTTCTGGCCTTTAAAACCCACCAGCACGAGTGCACTATGTAAGAACAAACACACGCAATCACAACCACAACAGGTACTCTATTCCCCTTGCTATCAGCGTGATAATTATCACGCCAGGAAAAGTGTTCCCTCAACAATTATCATTTCTCTTTTGCATTATCTGCAGAAGCAGTGTGGCTGTTTCTCTCCTCTTATTCCAAATAACACATCACATTTGCAGCCGTTTCAATCAATACCCCATATGCTCACAGTTTGAACATTTTTTTGATGGTTCCTCATGAAATATTACAGTAATTCACCCACATGACAGGGTCACGCTTAAGGCTTTAAAAAACACAAAGCCATGTTATGCAAAGAGTATTGTAGTTGAGCTCTTGTGGGTTGTGTAATATACATAGCAGTGGAGATTTTAAGCTTCTCTTGCCTGAGGCAGTCTATATTTTGTTTAATCATAGGCTACAAAAACATCCTGTTCTCGTTCAGGTCAATCAATATTAGATAATTGTCTGTTAGCAGGGACAGTTTCAGCCTTAAACCTCTTTCAGATCCATCAAGATAGAGCCACATGCTCCATTCACAATGGAAACATTCAAACAGCAGCTTCCGAAAATGGATTCGATCCTGATGTGTGGATACGATCCAAAAGTGCTGCTGACACAGTACGATCACTTCACACACATATCGTCAAAATGTCAGTATGTTCCTACTGCTCCGGAGAAAAGTGCCACATCTATTAAACTCTATATGACGAGCAGCTATATGACGAGCAGATCTGATTCCACTCTGAAGTGGCCCTATCTAACGTTGGACGTGACACCGTGGGAAGGGGAGCTGGCCTTAGGTCTGCGCTGTGACCAGCCGGCAGTTCGACCCGAATGCTTGTATACAAATCCTGCTGGCTTCTGTCAGGCAGTCGCAGGGGCAGATGTTCTTAGGGAGGTCCGACTATAAACACACACACATAAACACACGCCCCGCAGTGTACACACACCGATTTCCTCACATGTCAAACATGGTAAACAAGTCGCCTCAGTGCTAACCCAGGCCACACACACATAGATAGACACACGAACAAACACAAGGATCCTGAAATTAAGCAAAACAAGGCCCATCTGGCTCCAGAATTGTTTAGCAAAGCAGGAAGGATTTAACCCTTATTATAGAAAAACTTGCCAACGGGTAGTTGTATTGGATAAACTATAAACTCAATCCAAGTTTCATTTAAACTCCAGTAGGCCAGACTTGGCAGCAGAGGCTTGCTGAAAAGCAGAAAGCTCTATATTTTCCCTCCGGGCTGTCCCCATTAGAGGGACATAAATGAAGATGTCAGAGGCAGAAAAGACAGACAGAATATCCTGAATTCCTCCCTGCAGAGAACTGCTTTTGTACGTGTGAACACAGACACCCTCTCTCTCTCTCACACACACACAGACAAACACACACTAGTTACAGTTAGCTCAGTCAACAGGCTGGCATGCAGAGCAAATCAGATTCACCGTGACTCATAACAGTTGCACACAGGCGAGTTATCACACACACCAAACACACACACACTGACACGCACGAGCACGGCTGACACACACCTCTCATGTTCACCAAACAAGCTCAGTATGCTTGCCCTCGATCACTGTCACATGAGGGGCTAGCAACACACCATCGGCGGCCATAATGAGATAACAAGATGACGCCCAGATGGCCTTGCCACAAGGAGGACAAAAGTGGACACTGTTACTAGATGAACAGGCTGAAGAGGACTGTTGAGCACAAGGAGTGTCAGAAGTCATTAGGGAGGAGAAAGAGCATAATCTGTTTCTTCTTATGGCCTCTGTGGTTTCTGTCAATTCTGAGCCCATCCCTCTCTAAGAGCAGGGGAGTTAAGAGAGCTTGGGTGTTTGCGGTAGTGATTGAACGTCATCCACGGTATCACTGACAGCAAGAGAAGGCCCAGACTGCTGCTCTCTGCGTCTCCACTTATTCATCCCGGGGAGTGAGCTTTTCCAGCTGGAGGGCTGAGAGGAGAGGAGAGGAGAGGAGAGGAGAGGAGAGGAGAGGAGAGGAGAGGAGAGGAGAGGAGAGGAGAGGAG
>JAUYWH010000002.1:5902416-5912598 GCA_034779795.1 Ctenopoma multispine
GGAGAGGAGAGGAGAGGAGAGGAGAGGAGAGGAGAGGAGAGGAGAGGAGGGGAGAGGAGAGGAGAGGAGAGGAGAGGAGAGGAGAGGAGAGGAGAGGAGAGGAGGTTTGGGTTGGGTTGGTTCAGTTTTAGACAGAGTTTAGCCCTTATTCTGGGGTTGCTCTCTGACCCAAACACACAGAAGCCTGTTTCCTCCTTCCTTAGTTCCTTCCCTGGCCACGACACAACACACACACACACACACACACACACACACACACACACACACACACACACACACACACAAGCACACACAGCCAGCTGCCTCCCATCACTGAGGAGCAGCCACAGATGGGCTCTGCATGCTCCGTAAAGATCTCTCCACAGGCCCCGTCTACAGTCGCTGCCAAACCCGCCTGGCCCGAACCCACCTTATGTGTGAGCGTGTTCGTGTGAATGTGTGTGCATATATACGTGTGTCCATACATGCCTGAGTGGGTGACAGAGTGTGTGTGTGTGTGTGTGCTAGCGTGCCAGATACCCCAAATGTGCCAGAGTTGGTGTGTGACTGTGATGGTGGGGTGGGTTGGACAGTCATAGACAGAGTAATCCCCCAGGACTTAGAGCTGCAGAGCAGAGAGTCAAGAGCTGGACCAGGATGTAAGGTTTTGATCAGTGCAGAGCAGAGCGGAAGAGGAGAGCGAGCAGGAGAACCTCCCAGACGCACAACAGTATCTCTCACACTCACCCGATTGTGTTTCACTCCCACTTGGGGGAGAGAAACAGAAACTAGAGGAAGAAAAAGAATCATAACCATTATCAAGCCCACGCAGCTTGCCCAGATTGTTAACCAACGGCCATTTTCTGCTCTGTATCTCCAACCCCATCAATAAGCCCTTAGAAACCATTTCTCCAAAAAACAGCCCTTTAATGTTGCAACTCAATCAACAAATCACATGGACTAATAAAGACACACAAGCACACACACAGCTCCATGTTATACATACGTTACTTAAATTCTGTTTGGAGACAGTCATGGTTGAATTCAATTTTTAACAATTGCCCGCTTATCTCAGCA
The DNA here is from genome assembly GCA_034779795.1 of Ctenopoma multispine. NCBI lineage: Eukaryota > Metazoa > Chordata > Actinopteri > Anabantiformes > Anabantidae > Ctenopoma > Ctenopoma multispine. The sequence goes on from JAUYWH010000002.1 coordinate 5,903,473, forward strand.
TGGTTAAAAATTACTCCAGGGATCACAGTTTCAGACTAAATAATGAAGCAAGTGAAACACTCATTGATGATGTGAGCAGGCTACAGTTTGTAGCTACATTTTTTTTTCTTCAAACTGGTGCTCGGAAGGAGACTGTGCTCAGACAGAGGGAGGGAAGAGGTTTAGTTGCCCAACTCAGCAGTATTTTGGCACCATCACATCTGGTAATCAAATCAGAGACTGATCAGCCACAAGACGTCTCCCAAACAAACCTGACAGCCATTGCTAATGAGGTTTTTCTTTCGAAGGAAAGGTTTGACGTTGTGGGAAATATGTTTATTTGCCGTCTTCCCGAGACTTAGGTGAGAAAATTGATACAACACTCGTATTTGTGCTGCACAAAGCGAGCAGGAACAAACAGCTGGTTGGTTTAGCTAGCTGAGATCCACCAACAGCACCACAGTGAGTCATTTTTACCTCACGTTGTTGTACAGATTTTACAAATTGAAGATAACATTTCAATTAGTCTGATTTAGAAGTGCTGCTAGGTGTATTCTGTCACCTTTGAACATTGTTAAGAGAACCGTTTCCAGTGTTTTACCTTAGCCAGGTTAAGTCACCAGCATATTAAGTCTATGAACATCTTTTATCCAACTATTGCCTAGAAAGTAAATTATTTCACAAAATATCAAATGATTATTTTAATAATAAATCGATAAGATGTTTTTGCCTGCCTCCACCTTTCCAGAGACCAGGTGCTACACACAAAAGCTGGGTTTGTCTCTTTAAAATATAGAAATGAACTGCTTCCAGTTTGAATTTTACAGCAACAATTTACGATCAAAGGGGAGTTGAATCGATATTTTATGAGTCTCTATGCAGCTAACAGGTGTTAATATGACACAGCTAAAGAAAGTCTGGAATATTGGAGAGAAACCAAAGCCTTCCTGGAAGAACAAAGGGAAGACATGGCGCGCAGAAAGGAAATCAATCAATCTCTGCCAGAACGTGTCTGGCTTTGACAGCACGGTTCTGAACCTAGAAGTAAAAGATAGCATGCAGCAAAGTTCAATATACTTTCATTGTTCATCTGTCAGCGTGAAAGACAATTGCGAGGGAAAGGGTGGGAATATACTAACGCAGTATTTATCTTGCGTCCCCTTCCCTCCTGACTCACTTTTTTTTTTTTTTTTATGTATTCCTGCTATTGTGAGGCGCGCTGGGAGATGGATGGGTAGAGGAGTCCGGTAGGTGATATGTGTCTGCTACAAGCACAGCGCAGTCACTCACACATTTCCCCTGTCTGCTATCTCAAGCAATGGCAATAATTCAGTTACCAACAAACAGCCCAACTTTTTTATTTCTGTGGCATTTCTATAGTCTGTGGTTGGTGGTTTTTCTTCTGCATTGTTCTTGAAACTGCTTCCCTGGGAAACTGGGAAAGTCAAACAGCTGACGAGATGTCACCTCATGAACCCTCTACTCGGTTTCACACACTCACAAATAGCCACGTCGGCGATCTGACACACACTCTCCTTCTCAACCACTCTTTTTTCCTCCTCACACACACACACACACACAATTCTAAGATCTCTCATCAACTGCTTGTCAGGCTCAACGACACACAGCGCTGTCTAAACAAGTTGTGAGCTGTAGCTTCTCACATGCACTGACTGTTGCCTTTCAAGGCTGGTGACTCTTGATCATATCGAGTCAGACATGTGAGCCTTAAGATGGCTGTCGGCCTTCTCGTCGTTCACAAGTCCCAGTAAAAGCTCACAGTAAATCTAAGGGATTTCCGACCACATTCCTCTTAACTTAGTTTTGACATTTAGCCTACAGCGGTGAGAACTTGAGAAAAGGTGTGTGGTGCAATAAAACATTGCTTTAACAATAATTTCCCTGTAGCGATACCTGCGCACTGTGCATGCCCATACCTGGGCCTCATACATGCCTGTTGTGACTGGTCATGTGGTGCTATATGGGGAGCATGTATGACCTGAGGAATTATCCTGTGTTCGAACAGGGACGTACAGTATGCATGCAAGCGTGAACACACACACACGCACGCACACATACACATTCTTGCATGTGCATGTACACACACAAGTGCATTCTTTAAAAGTCAACAGTAGCGAAACAAGAGAAGATAGGCCTCTCTGTGTGCAACTGACAGAGTGAATTACACGGTGAGCTAAAACACTACCTTCCTGTCCCACACAACAGTACTGGATGGCTTTCAGATGGATTTCCCCGAATCTTGTACAAACAGTGAGTCAATATCGGGGTAATGGCCAATCGTTCAGGGGTAACAATTCACAAGTGATTTGCAGAGAAAATGTGTGCTTAGGGCACTTTGCACCTCACTCTGTCACTCACCCATAACAAGGGCATACTGCCAATAGGCTCCATTTGCAGGGTTTGACAACAGAACTGCATGCAGATATCTAAATATTCCTGAGTGACCTGATATTCCTCATCTCAGACAGGTATTAGAATGAAAAAAATTAGAAAATGCACTGATGAAACACTGGTAATTGTGTTTCTAACAATTCAAGAAGCTATGAAATCGATGACAAATGTGTGCTATGAGCAAATATACAAGACCTTTACATCCTTCAGCACTTTGCCTCTGATACGTACGTCTGTCGCCAGCGCTTTTATTATCATAAAGCGTGTTTAATATTTCTCAGCTGTGTGAGAGGACCGCCACACTACAGATGATTGAGTGCACTAGATTTAGTGGCTCTTTCTGTCTCTCCTTCTCTTTCTCCAGCTGTGTCCACGTACTTCAGGACCTACACACACGACACAGTCGACCGAGAGAGTAGGCAACAAGAGAGAAGAAGAGAGGGAGGAGGGAGGAAGCACTGTGCAAGCATTGAGGACATGGTGCCAACCAAAGAGGCCCACCGTGCCTCAGTCCCATCTCTCCAGCTGAGGGCTTTGATTCGCCTGATTGTCTCCAATATTGAGACACACAATAAACACAACACTTGGCGGCCATTTGCAATTCTAATCAGTCCCTCTCAACTGGCCTGGACAACCCAGCTACAGCCCTCTGGGATATCACTCATCTGACTGCAAAATAATGACACAATCATCGCCATGGCTACGCTTCTACTGCATCCCATGAGCACCAGCACAGGGAGGATATTAATACACAGGAGTGCTCTGAAGACTAAATGAATTACCAGGAGATTAGCTAGATACCAGGTTAATGAATGTGCCACGCAGGCAACGCCTCCCGTCTAGCGCTTGAGGAGCATTCACAGCCCCCTCTCCCATAAACTACCATCAGCAAGCAGGCGAGCTAGCGGGTCCACACCTGCCTCTGCAGGACATGCTGCAACAAGATTTCAATAAACCATCTTCTTTAAACATGAAATCTGACTATGTAAACTTGGGTTGATTTTTTTCCCCGATAAGGTAGCGAGTTGCAAACTTCAGCACTATCTGATTCTGACATGCTGTAATAAACTAGCATGCAGGCTGATATGATCGTTATCCACCATAAAAGTCTGTGTTTATGTGGAAGTTAGTTAAACAGTTTGTTTTCCGGATGTTAAGAACCATAAATCATTGCAATTTAAGAAGTTTCAGAGAATCTAAGAGCTAAGAGAGGTTTTATCTTTAACAAACTGTCCCCAAATCATACATCTGTGAATTATAAAAGCCCATCTGTCGGCTTTTCCGGTGCTGTTTTCATTTACTTGACAACATCATGGTAATAGATGCTTGCAGATAAATGAAAGCAAAGTGACATGCAATCATCCACGTTTTAGTAGCCTTGATGTATTTACTTTAACAGTCACCCGGAAGATGAGAAATTCAAATTTATTTCAGAAAATAACAGGCACATCTTATGAAACAGGCTATTTGACTTGCAAATCAATCAGATGATTCATAACGGCTACTGTGCTTGTCTGCCCTCGTTTTCGAGTGAGCACGAGAGCACGTCTGTATGTGTACCATCCAAAAGTGTGTGTGTGTGTGTGTTTGTCGATGCTTGCACAGGCACGTGAATGACAGCCTGTCAGTGAAAGATGTCATTATCTGGCTGATGTCTGTGTGAGCTGTAGCTGGGGGCAGGGTCACATCACTAGTAGCGAGCTGACACTCTGCGGACAGGAAACATTACTTTCTGATTTCTCTCTAGAGGGAAAACACCCGTTGCAATCTCTAATGCCGCTGTTGAACCTCATTTAAAGGTTATTCCGATATGTCCAACAGAAAATTGTGTGTGTGTGCACTGCATTCATGACAATAGCATGAGAGATACTTATCTTTCTTTTTTTTTTTTAACAGGAGCTATTTCTTTAAAACAACATTGAGGGAATTTTTTTTTCCACTTTGTTCACAAAGCCTTGAAGAGACTTCTGGTAAATCTCTCACCTCCCCGTCCTTAGCCTTTGACTTTTTCTGTGTAACAACAATACAGGGGTTTTAGTTCAGTGTCCTGCAGTCGATCTGTTAGAGAGCTGATAAGAGAAGCTGATGGATAGGTTTAATCAGCCAAGCCCAGGGATCAAGACCAGAGGACAGATCAATCAAATGCTGTGTGGTTTATAAAAGAAACAGCTTTTATCAGTGTCACCGGGGTCTCTGCTTGCTCCTTTTTTGTACTGAGGAAATCAACAATAGCACAATAAACTAAATATATAAATAGACAATGCAGCTTAGGTAAGTGTGAAACCAGCACTAACTGATGTGACTAAAAATAATAAACCAAATACAGTGGGGAGGCAGGGGAGTGCAGCAGAAATGAAAAAAGCACATCTGTAGTCACTATACTCAATCTGTTACACTCTTATGGCAACTGTCCGACAAGTCATAGAGCTAAGCGTCCCCTGTCTCCAACATACTAAACACCTCCTGACATAAACTCAAATAAAAGTCCAAGTAAAGCCAATCTGAAACATAAACCCCTAACTGAAACAAAATCTGCCCTGAAATCAACACGAGAACACGACAGTTTCAACACCAGACAAACAATAGATCTCTAGATATAGATCTATATATGAAAGCATCAAGCGCTGTTATAACTAGGACGCAGTGCTTTTAACGCACAGCTGCGTTCACTTTTAAAAGCAGCTTCTTATCACAGAATTTGACTGACAAGTCTATTCTCTGCTTACAATCTCAGCTCATGATTGTAAAAGACAGCTACACATGTCCCATCCAATCCAAGACAAATTAGTTGCTCTTTTTTTTTCCTCCCTTGGATGAGAGATCTTATCCAGCCAGACATGCTTAAGTTGTCAGTGGGTTTCTAAAACCCATATTGAACAGCATATTGACTGATGCAATCGCGGAGACACACATCATTAGGCTCATTAACAGTGAATGTAAAAGGGGAGGATGGCCTAACTGGTGTAGCGGGAGTGTGTGTCTCCTCTGATAACACTCGTCTTTAACAAGCAGAGCGCAGGCAAGACATAGGCTGTCGGTATTAAAATGATATGTGTGCGTGATGCGTGCGCTAATAAATAGCTTGTTTGACATGATGCTATTCTCATTCACACAGTTTGCTCTGTGATAACCGGGTGGATTGTGGCCTCGTAAAGATGTTCCATGTGTTGTTTTAGGAAGCCATTACAAACTGGGCCGTCTCCATTACAAGGGCTATCTGATCATTATTACCACCATCTGTAACGCACACTCAAACCTTAATCTGCACAAGCCAACCACAGCTGACTCCTCAGCTAGTGAACACACGCACACATCCACACTAACGTCCACTGTGATATAATATGCGTGTATGTGTACATTCATACGTGACACAGCAGCTGTTGCCTCGTCACATTGCGGCTTATGGGTCAACACGTTTTAGTCCAGCCTACTTAAGCAGTGTCGAGCAGAGCCCCACAATGCTGCCGAAGCCACCGACTTGCTAGTCTCGACACCCGTGCAATGCAATCGCAATCTCCCAGCCAGAACTGCCCACATCCTTCAAAGGCTCATCACAGGACGCACATCTAATGCAGAGAGAAGGCCGGTTAAAGCCTCAGCCAGGCACATTGCTTTGAAGCAACTGCTCCAGCCCCTCGAAAAGGAGCCAAATCATTTCCCTTCCCTTTACCAGACCATTGTGTGAGAGTTGCACTAGGCAGTTCTATTTGGTGGCCGCATGTGGGGCGCCTTCAAGGATCACGCCACATTCCAAACCAGGGCAACTATAGGAAATGGGACTCTCCAAGATGCACATGGGCTTCTCAACAATATATATATTCATGCATTCATATATATTTCAAATAAGAATTTGACTCAGCCCGCATAATGCACATGCAAGGTTTCAACTTGACATGCACGAGGTGCTACAACCAGATGTGTATAAATAAATCAGAAAATGCAGCAAACACAGCTACTAAAAGCAGCAACCCAGACTCGGGGACCAGCGCAGAAAGGACTCGCAGAGGTTTGTCTGAAAAGAAAAGCTTTCATCTTGCAGACAGGAGAAGAGAGTAGAGGAGTGATGTGGTGGAGGTTCAGGCTGTCATGTTTCACAGTGGGGAGACTGGAGAGACAGATGATGAAAATAGCTAAAAGTAGTCAAAGTTTTCAGTGCAGGGGGAAAATGGAAGATGAGACAGCAGAACATGGAACAGCACCGCACATTAAGATTAGCGAGTTAAAATCGCAGTGTGAAATATAATATTACACAGCCTTAAGAGAAAAAACTGCCACGGTTGCTCATTAAATCGAATCAACGCGGCGCCTTCAGTCTTATTCTCTCCATAGTTCATAAAGCGAGTAGAGAGGTTTCGGATATTGTGTTTGCTTTAGCAGACCCTCACTCCTATTTTCAATATCAGAGAGATGAGAGGCTTCTATGGCCAAGCACATCATGGGGGAGAATAAACACACATCTAATGGGAAACATGTGTGTAGGAGATGAAACGGCCTCCCTCATATGAATGGGATGAAATATAGACCTGCGTCCTGCCGCGCTCCAATCACAGCCATAAGAACTCGGCGTGGAGGGGAAACGGCAGACCCCCCGACAGGCTCTCTCACTCAACACACACAAGCTGCCAATATGGCCATTCGGGAGCGGATTCATGTGGAGGCCAGAGTCTGACAGTGACATCTCCATTCACTCCTGAATTCTTTTTCCCTTCCCAACATGCACAGACACACACACACATACATACATATAGGGAGCCAGAGGCCATGGGAGGAGCAGCGCTGGGGCATAAAAAAAAATGCCTTTCTCCCTGCCGTGGGTCTCTGTGGGGTTTAGCATGGTATTATGGGAAGATTAGAGTTTAGACTGCTCCACTATCTGATGTCATTGTTGGTTTTACGTTGTCTGGATGGCTTGTGGAACTCGGACCTGATGGCAAACACTTTCCTGTCCAAACAAAATGCTCAGGGTTGCAGTTGTGATTGATTGCAGGTTCCCATTGTATCTGTCTGGTATGGCTGTATTGGAAGAAGAATTAGTCAGACAAAAACGCATGGAAAACACTCACATCTGACTCCATCAATCAAGTCAGCAATCAAAATAATTCAATTAAGAAACTTAAATCCCGCTGGCTTACGAGTTCCTGCTCCAATAGCCCAGAGACAAACTCAATTTACTGACAATCCATACGTGATAGGATTAACTCCACTTTAAGGCTCAAATCATTTTCCATTACTTACATTTTCTAAATATCGAGGAAATGCAAAGGAAATAACAGAATTTGACTGTTTACTTAGGGAAAGAACAACTTAGAAAAACCGTAATAGCCCAAACAAGAGCAACTTCAAATACATAATGAAACTGCAGAATAAACAGACAGTCCAGACAACTAAACTAATTTGCAATTTGTTTGGAAGGAAACTTATTTGCAAAACAAAGAAAACTTTAAAAATGCTTTTTATAGCTCTGGTAAATAGCCGTATGAATCAGAAATGCAGGATTGTGGAAAGTCCGGGAGAGGGAGGTTACTGAATATGTGTGTAATTGTCTTTTTCCCCCCCGTTTCCGAGGTGTGAAAGGGAATGCAGGGTTGCACTGGGGTGTCCCAGGGAGAGGCGATTGAAGCGTCAGTCACAGCTGCCACACAGAGCCCAGGCGCGCAGAAAATCCCAGGCCCAGCCCTCGCGGGTGTAGGAGCTGGGGCCGGGCCTGGGAGCAGCAGGAGTCCCACAGACCTTTTCTTCCAACTCCTCTCACCAGCACAAGGGGGACCAGGATCATGCTGGGAGTTTGCTTAGAAAAGGCTGAGCCAAGACTTGGCAGAATGGGTTAACGGAGGCATGCATACACACTCACACACACACAAATTCAAATGCTTTTGAAGGCTGTCTATGTTGCCTGTAGGCATAGTGGGGGGAAAAAAAAGATGACGTGGGGAAGAGAAAATCAAAGATAAATCAAACCTCCAGGTAACATCTGAAAATGTGGGACACAGAGACACACACAGAGCTAGAACTGTTCAAACTAGATTACTGGAGAAATGAGTGGTTTTTGCCTGATGCCTGGGGAGCCTAATAGTGGTAAAGTCCTAAGGATTATACACTGTGCCATTTCCATGGTTCCCCTAATAGTCTCCATGTCCAGCCTCTGTATGCCATAGATGGATTATGATGCTTTATAATTAACATGGGGGAGGGGGGTTGTTACAGACCGCCCAACTGCCACGCTGACACACTTACGGGGGCATCCCTTGGGAAAAGGGAGCTACTACCACACTATTCCATTACTTTATCATTCTATCATTCTATTATCCTACTACTGCATTCAATTACACTGTCACTCCATTAGAGTACTCATAACAAGAGAGCTCCAAGATGATCATTAATGATATGTTCAGGGCTGGTTAGGTATGGTCATGCTTCATACACTCAGTCTGTTCTTGTAAAATATTTAAATATTATCAATTACAAATGTAACTTGCTTTAGTTTCCCATATAAATTATATTCCCATAATAATATAATATAATATAATATAATATAATATTTTATTGAGTGTTGGAAACATAGGATACTGGAACAAAATTTTATTAGTAAAGATAAAAGAGCATAAAAGTTAATTTATCTTGTCTCCTGACTTTCAACAACATGCAATTTTCTACCTATAAAACTGTAATTACAGTTACCAGTGAAGCTAGTAGGTAAACCTTTGTTTCTGTTTTCATCTGCTAAACTTAATCTGT
>JAUYWH010000002.1:5912698-5928074 GCA_034779795.1 Ctenopoma multispine
TTAGTAAAGATAAAAGAGCATAAAAGTTAATTTATCTTGTCTCCTGACTTTCAACAACATGCAATTTTCTACCTATATACTTTAAAAGAAAAACTGTAATTACAGTTACCAGTGAAGCTAGTAGGTAAACCTTTGTTTCTGTTTTCATCTGCTAAACTTAATCTGTTTTGTATATAGGCTACAGTTTATATACAGAGAAAGTTAGTGAGGGTTATTAGTAAAGCCAGTAACCAGTTCAAACTTTGTTGTCCAATGTACTTAATTAATTACTTAATTTTATAGATGTTGTGAAAAACTCCAGAAAAAAACATCTACTACTACTATTTATTTATTTTGTTAGTTTCTCTTTTGTACTTTTCTAAACATGGTTGAAAGCTCCGGGAAAATTACATGTAAAACTAGTAAGTTAACTTTGAGTTTTGTTTTTGCTTCATTTATGCTTTTTGTGATTCTGTAGACTAAAAGCTCCAGAAAAAAATAGTAAAAGTAGCATAAATCTAGCAGGTAGACCTCGAGATATTTTGTCAAATATACATTTTATAAATTTATAGCTACGGTTAAAAGCACCACAAAGATCTAGTAAAATGACACAAGTTAAGAGATTTGATTACTTTTTGTAATTGTGTAAATGCAGCTGAAAAAGTAAATTTACCACTAAAGCTGGTAAGTGAATCTTGAATTAACATTTGTGTTTATTGTTTATCAGCACTAGGGTAAAGCAAGAAGAGTCACCTACACTCGCATAAGAATTCTTTTTTTTTTTTTTTCAACAAAACCCTCACATTGTTATTTGCACTACTAGTTTTAACCCAGCAGATTTTCTCAGTGTTTGTTGGAATCCATCATCCCCTTCCCCAGAGTTCTGGCACACTAAATTCAAACCTCCCCACAAAAGTCTTTGGAGTGCCACAAACTAGGGGGGGAAACAGATCCTTCGATGCCTACATACCGGTGACAACTCATGATGTCTTAAAGCACTTGTAGTGCAGCTGGCTGTTAAGGTTGCCTGCCCACTGTTTGGGACTGGCGACTGATGAGGTCTGCCTCCACAGCACAGAGGGGTTCTCTGAGAAAGAGTTAAGTCTATGAGGTCAGTCCGGAGGAGGAGGTTACCAGTTCCCGAGTCGGAGCCGCAGGGCTAATGGTTTTAGAGATGGCTGTCACACAGATCCGTTCCACTGTCCAACACCGCCGCTGATCTCCACCAATCCAAGTCCACTTGCTTTCCAATCGCTCAACTTCTCTCTCCCTGTGCCCCTTTCTTCTTTTCTCCCTCTCTTTCCCCCTTCCACTGACACATGGAAGTAATCTGGGAGCTCAACGCTGCACTGAAAGGATATGTGGTTGAGCCCAGGGCTGCGTTTCAACGCTCTACATTAGCTTCCTTTCCTCTCCCGTTTAATCCCCTTATTTTCAACTGCTCTTATGTAAAAGAACCAAGATGGCAAACAAAAGGCAGACTTTGCCCATTCAACTTTTTTTTCTTCACTTCCTGTAACTCTGCATCTCTACATTTTCTCTCGATTCAGCCGAAGCACAGACGAGGCGGCATGTAGAAATCTTTAAGGGAATCTTTCCAGCACCAGAGCCTGTGCCTCTGCTTGGCAGAGCTGCAGCTGATGGGAACTTCCTGGTTGCTGTCAGCCAAGCCTCTGTCTAATGAAGCCGGGTCGCAAACTGCCTGTAAGGCAGCCACTGTTCAGCCACTCCACACTCGTTCTCTGCTCGGCCCTCAGCACTTTCACAGGGGCACACTGGCACGCTCCTAACACTTCCTTAATACTCCACTGTGGCTGGACAAAGAACAATAGCACACCGATGTGCACTCTCAAGCACTCATTCACTTTCCATAAGCTTTTCCTTGTCCTTTTTTATAAGGTCTTTTAATTGTATGAACACAAAAATAAACAAGCCTCATATTGATTTGAAATTTATTTTACTAAATAACTGGACTTGAAAGTACTGGACCAGAAGAAGATTAAATATCCAATATTGTTTGTTTTGTATCACTTAGGTATTAAATTAATGTGCTTTTATTACCAAAACAAATAAAAGTTTCAACAAGTTTCTCATAGTTTTCTCTGACTCACATAGACAACAGTCACACCTTAAGATTAAGACATGCTCTATAGCAGTCTGTTCTAGGCAGACTTACAATTATTTTCATTATCGATCTGTTCATAGATTACTTTTTTTGGCAAACTGATTTATCATAAAAAGGCTGAACAATTACCACGACTACTTCTGGGAGCCATAAACTGTGAAGTTGTTTGTTTTATCTAACAAACGCTGCAGAACACAGAAAAATAGTAATTTAAAAGTATGAAGTAAGTAAGTAAATTCTCACATCTAAGAAGCTTTTTGACATTTTCCTTCAATAAATTACAAGCAGTTGTCGGTGTACGTTATGAGCAGATATAAAGAATAAGAAACAATCAGTTTTCATATTCATGTTCAAATTGTCAGATAATATATTTATAGTGTTGTTGAAGTGTTTTTCATGTAACTACAATGAATCCTGATCCATCATGTTTTTAATTGTCTGGATAAACCAAAGAAAAAAAAACTTCAGACATTCCTGTGTAGTTACTTTAACTTATTAAAGTTATAACATTGTGACTATAATACTGTGATAAAGGATTTTGTTCAATTTGTAAAGTTTAAGCAGCTAACTGGTTAACAGACTCTCTTCAAACTCTGTTCAGTGGAGTGACTCAACTGCATTCAGTTGTTGTCCTAGTTGTGAATCAGTCCCTATAATACGCCTTGGAAGAAAACCAACTGTTAACTCTGGGTCATGAGGACCAGTTAGGGAGTCATGCAGTACCCCATAAACATGAAAGAAAGTGCCAAAAAAAATTTTTTTAAGTTGCAAATTCTACCAGGCTGGGCAACGAAGTTCAATTTGATGTGAAGCAGAATGATCAGTTTTCAGTGATGTGGCAGCCAAACCACCAGCGGATACAGCGAGTCCATCTGGAGCAAAACCATGATGGAAAAACAGCACTCTTCCCCTGAAATATCCTAAAGCGCTGAGACCAGGTGCGTCGCGTACATAACCAAATGAAGAATCTGTCTTTACACACCGCTGAAACAACAGTCGTGTCCACCCAGAAATGCACATACATGAAAGCGCACGCAGCTGTCCTCATAGCAAGACACAGGGTGCCTTTAGAGAACTACGAGCCAGTTGCTTTCCAAAAGTATTTCTTATTGGTTGGCCCTCTCTCTTTCTCTCTGAGTGGGGCTCAGGCTCTAAAGTCCTCTCTGTGTGTAATGAGATCTCTATCAGAGGGAAACACGATCAGAGTCTAAAGTGGGGACTCGAAGAGGCAAGGGGAGAGAAGGTGTATATCGCAAGGGGTAAAGGGGGCAAAGCAGCAGGGCGCGGGGCAGGGGAAGAAACAAAAACAGGCCTCTGACCCTCTCACCAGTGACCCGCGCTGCAGCGAGCTGCACAGGGAAGCGTTGACGGGACTCTCTGCAAGCAACCAAATCCTGTTTCTGGTCTAGACCTGTAGTTTCACCCGGCTCTTGTTCAACAGGTAGCGGCGGTTTCAAGTTTTGCAACTGCAGTTTGTTTTTTTAAACTCCTACTGAATCCCTTGTTATTTTTTAATGTCAGCTTGGTAGAGAGTCAAAGGTTTTATCAGCATTCAAGAACAAACCTTTAAAACATTTGCTTTGATAACAGCAGCTTCCAAAAACAAAGATAAGGCAGATGTTTGTTTTTTTCCTAATTACTTCATTTCTTCCCCCTAAATTATCTTACCAGAAATTATTTGAGCTAATTATGAAAATAAAACCTGAACTCTAATTAGATCTTCTGTGCACTTCTTGCACTAACAGCAGACAAACTGTGTTTTGAAAACACAATTTACTACAATAACAATAAATTGACCTCATCACCTTAAAGTGCTTTGATTTTTTTAAAGTAACAGAACTATTTCTCTGTTTTGGAAAAAATAAACATTTGCCAAACATCACAGCGGTAATGAAAACCAGCGTAATCACCAAAGTCATTGAACCTTTAAACCATGTGAGCAAGTTATAAACCAAATCAGTCAACTGTTAAACTGTGAGTCAGGCAACTGCAAAAAAAATAAGATGAGTAATAAAGACCCACAGCAACAGAGGCTTGACTTTTATCGACACAAACGCCTCTGACTGTTTTGCTATTATGTGGGATTCAAAAACCGACAGAGGCCAAAAAATGTCCGCAAACTGTTTCCAAGCCTCACGGAAATGTGAGGAGTTCAAAATCAGTGCAGCAGACTGCCGGCCAGCCTGTGGCTGTTTTTTTCGCCGTACGTTTTCAGAGGTGTGCCATTGTGTTCTGTTTTATTTTTTGTCTCTCTCCCATCATCTTGTTTGTCTCCCGCGCTGCTGCAAACAGGCTGTGGTAGCTACAGGTCATGAGGTAAATATTAGCTCAGGAGGGTTAGAGGACGTGCAGGAACCACTCTTAGCAACCTTGTCAGATTATCATTATATTGGCATCACTGCGGCATTCCTGAGCACACTTTCTGTCTCTGTGTGTGTGTGTGTGTGTAGTATACGTCCACATTACTGTGCTAGCTTCAGCCAAACTGATGGGACGTGATCAGTCATAACAAAGTGACATTTTCTGGCATAATCCTACTCAGCTAAGTGAGAACTAATCCGATTTGCTCTGATCAAATGTTAGACAGTCCTTTACCAGCCGGAGACGTTGACACATCCAGCCTTCTTCTACGTGACTACTCCTTCACCTAAACCTCCATCTCCCCTTCACCCACCAGCTTTCAGCATTTCACTCATCCAACCGCAAATTAAATAGCAAACAGGTCTGACACATCCTGCAGCAAAGCTGAAACATCTGAATGTTTTTTTTCCCTTCTTCTTCTTCTTCTTCACACACAGAGCTATAGTTATGATCTATGTTGGCTGTTCAAGCACGCTGGGAGGAAATCAATTAAGCAAACCCCGGTTATTGATAACGCAGGCACAGGAGTAAAAGCATCCTCACATGGAAATCCATAACAGCAGGAACACCCAGAGGGACCCACACATAAGCCTGTACACACATATATAAAGAAAAAACACACACAGCATAGTGTCCCAAACCTGCTGCTTTCCTATACTTTGTCTCATAACTCATAGTCTGTAGGGAGGCGCTTGTATTGTTATATTTTGTGTGTACGAGGTACAGTGTGCAAGCAGAGGGCCAGATTAATTTATTAGCTGAGGCAGCAGTGCTCCCCAAAGTAGGAACAGGAAGTAAGACGTCGTAAATCTAGATAAGTCACCAGATAGTGTACTGTACATTTCTATAGGCCTCTCTGTTATCACTATGTAACCATTTAGCCTAGGCCAAGACAGGGAGATGGAGTTTAAAACAACAAACAGTGAAGACGGATGCTGATTGCTCTACAAGTATCCCTTTTTTATTGCCTATCAGACACCATTGCTGACTGATACATTTCAGAGGAAAAACAGGTTTGTCTTTTGTTATTGCAAAGCCTGCACACAGCAAGATAATTGTCTATTGTTTTCTAAAGCGCAGAGCAGCGGGATAATTAGGTTGAGAGAACACTTTGCAGAGTGCATTATTGTTCCACTGTGAACTTTATGAAATATTCAGCCGGCATGGGGATTTTACAAGAAAGAGAGTGGAGAAACAGATGGAGAAATGATCTTCCAATCCCTAAAATCAGTGTGGTAACCTTTTGAGGCATTCCCTCCAGGTGACATCATCAATCAATAAATGTTTCCCCTACTTTTTTTGTCATTTTTCTACCCATGACTGACACAAGGTGTGGGTTTTTGTGCACAGGGAATATATGTGTGTATATCTCTATGTCTGATGACGCTTATTATTCCACTGCCTCTGCAGCCATAGTCAAATAAAAGCTGATGGGCCGTAGTCCTACCATTAGGACCAGGCCACACACACATATCTACACACACTCCAATGAACATGGCAGCAATATTCATACTCACTGACTGCACAACGAGCTCCTATGACATCTGACATTTCGGGGAATAAATCATGGATTCACTTGAATGAGTAAGTTCTAGTTATAAGCTGGTCGAGCTTCTCTCCATTTCCCCTCGGTGCTGTGAGCTCAAATGAAGGTCAGGTCCAACCACACAGAAATACAGCAGAGGGTTTTTTTTTATACCCTATTTGAGTTTATTTTCCGCTTATATATGCTTTCCAACATTGTGCACATGTAGGAGTTAAGTCTAAGTGGGTGATAATTGTTACCAGAGTGTATTTTATTATCAGCAGTCTGGGCTCACTCAGCATGTTTTGATGGGAATCATATAATTTTTTAGAAAAATGCCTATTATCAGCAGCTTGCCTTTGATTTGATGTTGTGAAATTAGGCTAAATCCATGCCAGGGCAATTAAGAGAAGTTTTATTCATTTCAAGCATTTGCTCCTTTGGTTCCTGAACCCATCTTATCACACGTTGTTGTAGGTACACTGGATTCCGATTTGGAGATTTGGGACGCAGTGTGGCCTGGTCCCTCTCAGGAGCCAGACAAGAGTCCACGTTCAGGGTTCCTGAGATAGACTAGAGAGGAGAATTATCCCGTGCGAAACCTTGACATAGCTGGCATGTGTTTTCTCTATTCTCCACTCAGCTAATTACATGATTACAAGAAATTGTAGGGAAGAAGTGAACAAAGTCTCACAACTCTCGGTAGTTGTGACTGAAGTGTCCAAGTAGACTTTGTCCTCGGTCTCGTTGTAAAAAGAAGTGCGTAATATTATAATAAATTGCTATAATGAACCATTTATCACTGTGATTTAAATGAGGCCTAGAGTGTTTAAATCTGCAGCCTACCCACTGAGTTTCTCTGTTGTCGGGAAATTCCCCGTAGATAAATAAATCACCACAAACCTCTGTGGTCCAGGAATGACAATTAAAAACTAAATAAACTGTTTTCGTTTTTAGATAAGTGCCACATTTAACAGAACATTTAACCCAGCTTGCACACAATGGTAACTTTTCCAGTAATGTTAGTCCTCCATTACGCACACGCCCAGCGAGTTTGGCATGCTTGTACAAACGAAATACTAGACTTACTTGGGATTCTGCGAGCTCCAAATTATAGTCTCCAGTGATTTTGCTGAAGGTAAGGCCGACCTGCACATTAAAATAAAGATCCAGAGGTAATACTTCCAACAACCGAGTCCCGCCATTCTGCTAAATTTACAGACAGTGAGCCGATAACTGAGAGCGTCGGACAGTGCGCCTGGCAGCCTTTATCTGTGGTTCGCCCGGTGGGAAGGTGAGCTACGATCAGTCGGGAGCATGTGAGGTCGATATCAGATACATGTCCTTCTGTCCGACTTCTTAAAATCTGCTCCAGGTACCCGTGTCCTTGACTGAACTGTCCGCAGGACGTGCAAAAAAAGCCCCCGGTTCTTGATAGGGTCTGGAAGAAAGGCAGCAGTGTCCTGGTTGACCTGTGGCTGAGACAAAAAAAAACAGCCCTTCGCGACCTTTTATACTCTATAAAGACAACTCAGCAATACGTTGTGGCGTGTGATGACAGCTCCAACCAGTCGCAGATTTTTTGGGGGGAGAGACTCAATCTGGCGATGCGGCTGCCGATGAAGCGCTGCGCCGTTGTCTTTGTCACAGCTCCCCTGATGGTGTCTGTACCTGTCGCTGTATATAGCCTACAGATGACCACACTCATCCATCAGTCACAACTCCGCAGCACGCCGGGAATCCCGAGGTCCGTTTCATTCCAGTGTTGTCTTTCACTCCTCCTCCCCTGCTATTCTTCCTTGCAAAGGAATTGAGTTTCTATTGTAAATATCCCTCCGGGCTCTCAGCGCCGTTCCGCGTGCGTGTTGCGCTTCAGGGTAGACTCTGGTCCAACTCGAGCATGCTGCGTAGCCTGCGCGTAAATATACTGTACGTCTCACCACTTGTTTGTCGCCACTCGGAGATTTTAAAAAGAGAAGTGCCGAGGGCAGGTTAGACCTGCTCACCAGCCCGCTCGGTGGCTCTCAATCCGCTCGCCAACATTTCCACGCCAGTATATTTTTTCTAACCGTCTGTAAAACTCTCTGCGCTCCGGTGTGTGCAGCAGCTCGAGCTCAACTGTAACCGGAGCCGAGCGGAGCGCAGGAGGACCAGCCCACAGCCGAGTCGCGGCCAATCACGGCGCTCTGTCCGAACTTGGAAGCAGGAAGCGAAGGCAATTATGGGGACGTGGAGGGGTGGTTGGTGGATAGAGGGAGGGGGGAAGGAGGAGGTGTGGGGGGGGGGGGGGGTCTGTTATTGGGTTGACCCCACATCTCCACCACCATCTCCACCACCTCGACCCGAGCCGTCATCCAAAATTGAAATGGACTTTGGAGTTATTCGTCGTAGTGAAAGCTTTGGTGAGGAAAGGGAGCGTGATAGGCTGCTGGAGCGTGCGTAGAAGTGCTTACAGGCGCAAAACTTTGGTCCCACTGAGTTGTGAATTGTCAGTGTAGATAAAGCACTAAACATGCCCCAACATTCCTGTAATACAGGCCTATAAATTCTGCCTGGAAATTGTAATTATGTTGTATAGAATAATTTATAATATTATCTTTTTAGCTATAATTTCAATATAAAATACTTGGAGGGCTATAAATGTATATTATTTTAAAACTATTTACTGTATAAAATAACAGTATGTGTTATTTTTGTTTTTTCTCTTCTCTTTCTTGAAGGGAATGATGATTAATGGTCTCTTTGGATCTCTTTCTAGTTGTCCCCTTCTGGGATAATGAACTGCATGAGAACTTAGTCTCCAGTGTCAGTGTACAATAGACGGTCGGTAGCCTATAGTCATCGGGCCATTCATTCATTGAGGAAGAAATGCTTGACACATAATTGATCATGTCCATGTCTGTGCACCCTTTGTGTGAATGTGTGTGTGAGAGAGAGAAACTTTCTTCAATTTTCTTGAATTTATCCAACCAATGCCGCCCCCTAATGGCTGTGATCAAATCGATTCACAGACTAAAGCAGGGGAATTCAGGGTAATTGGAAGGGAAAGATAACAGGCATTTAAAGACACGTCCTTTGGTTACTGAAAGTGTTTTTATCGCATCCTTTTGTGGGCTAACAGTCCATAAATCTGTGTGAAACAATAAGCTCAACATAAGGTTCACGCCCAAATGATTATACACTTTAATTATGTGAGTGGTATCTGTGTTGCTTTTTATGTGTTTCGTGTGTGTGTGTGTGTGTGTGTGTGTGATAAAAGAGGACACAGAAGTCACAGAGCCAGGGCTCCATCTTCAGGAGCCTGACTACAGACTGCTGCCAGGATGTTGTCATAGTAACAACAAACACAGGCCAGTTGCCACAGAGCTGGCATGTCCCGCCTGATAGCCAGTACGTCTGGGATACCTGATACCTTAACAGCCAATCAAACGTTGATGGACAGATATCTGATCTGCTGCGAGCCAATGAGATGCCTCCTGTGTGCAATTCTGATGGCAGCCACAGCTGCAGTCAAAGCTAAGTGACCAATAGGAATAACGTGACCTGCAGGGGCGATGGTGCTGGACATACCAAGCTGTTGTTGTAAGAGTGTGATTTAACCACAGCCTGGGATCAGCAGAATCAAAAAACACTTTATTAGCCAAGTACAATATCATGCAGAGATTTGACTTGGGAAGCAATCAAAACAAATCTTTTATAACAATACAGTACACGTGGTGCAAGAACAGAGTTTTTAGAGGGTATGTAACAGTAAATGTACTATGCTCATTACATTACATAAACACACAACGCTTTACATATGTAACAAAGACGTGTATTGAGTATAGCTTTCATGTTCCACACCATGGAAGGTAATTTCCACTCAGACAGCCGTCTAGGAAGTGGTAGCGTTTTCATGGAATGAGGTCATCATGTTAATGTGTATAGGTGGCTGTGATTAGTGTTTCTATAAATAGTCTGAATGTACTTTGATACCACAGAAGCTCATACACATAGACACTCTTCAGACACTGCAATAAGGAGCCAGACTACAACTAAAGATTAGTTTCATTATTTTTAATTGATTTGTTTTGTTAGTAGTTGGTTAATCTCTAACAGTTAGTCTATAATATGTCAAACATTGGCGCAAAATGCAAAGCACCATTTCCAGTAAACCCAAGTTTTAAATTGGGTTTTAATTTAAAAGGCCAGTACAGCCTCTCTGTCTTAAGCTAAATTCTACCAGTAGCATTCTAACATCCTCACAACTGAAAAGCTAAGCAGTTGTAATACAGACACGGTGGGGTAGTGTCAGCACTGTCGCCTTACAAAGGACCCGAGTTTGAATCCACCTGTCAGCCAGGTGCTTTTCTGTGTGGAGTTTGCATGTTCTCCACAATGTCTCTGTGGGTTTTCTCCGAGTACTCTGGCTTCTTCTCACAGTCCAGTAACATGCAGTTAGGTTAATTGGTGAGTCTAAATTGCCTGTGATAGACTGGCGCCACGTTCAGGGTGTACCCTACCTCTTGGCCACTGACAGCCGGGACTGGCCCCACAGTCCATCACCCCTACTATTCTCAACAGGAAAAGCAGTTAGCAGGATTGATGGATAGTTTAATATGACTAATTGAAATTTTGACCTGAAAGTAGAAGTAGAATAAATATCAGGAGATAACCAAAGTTACTGCAGTGCATCTTTATGAAGACATAAATGTCTAACTATCCAATAAATATCTACCAGTTATCAATAATAATCTATTCAATAGTCATTTGACTTGATGCAACTTCTTGATGGTGCCAGAGAAAAAGTCAGGGGATCATTATAGTCCTCAGGGTCGGGTTAAATGGAGAGAGATGCCATATGGTTTGAATAAGGGCACATATTTCCGTGTCCCCTGAATGGAATTTGTGGTGTTGTATTCAGTTGAAAAAGTGACAAGTGACAAATAAACGTGCATTGTATAGAAACAGAAATTCAAATCCTGTGTCTTCTCTTTTCACCTTCACAGAGCTGAACAATCACTTGCTCGAACAGGATGTGAACGTCAGATTGTCAGTTTTGGAAAGCTGGACACAGCCGCCCTTAATTTGACACCAGCAGGGTCTGATGGAACCATTCAACCGTCCGACAACTTCAGAAGGAGTCAGATTTATGGATTCATCCTTTGGGAACCATGAATGTCTGTACAAAATGTTGTGCACCTTTTTCTATTAGATGTTGAGGTATTTCACAAAAGAAGTTTTAAGACTTTTTTAGCTTCCTAGTTGCACCACAGGAAAAATCCAGGGGTCATTAGGTAAAGTCATTAGGATTCTGGGTACCAAGACTGTCTGTACCAAATCTCCTGGTAATAAATCTAGTACCTGAGAGTCTAAGTTAAGTCTTGACCAAAATGGTAACTCCCCATATCCACAGATATACTATAGCTAATGTGATACCAGAGAGAAACAGAAGTCAGCTATCAGAATAGTTACACATTACACAGTTTCTAAGCATTACTTTCAGCTCTATAATGGACAATAGTGAAACAATCGCCGTAGCTTTTGTTTTCTTCTCTCCGAAACTCTAAGATGAACCCTGTGTCGAGGATATAGCTCCTTCCCAATCTGATATTTACACTTAGCAAACACTGAAACCATGACATCATCATTCCGGGATGAAGCCACTGTGGGCCTGTAGTCAGTCCAGCAACCTCACAGTGAAAATAAATCACGGTTAAAGTGGCCTCCTTTTGCTTCTAATCTGCCCTTAATGAAGTCTGGCACGTTTCCCTCTGCTGCGGCCCTCTGACACAGCCGTGATCTACGGGCCAGGCTGAAGACCAGAGGGCTGCGGCCTCGGCACAACTGTGGGAGTTGTGGCTTCAGCCGAGGCTAAGAATCCAGGTATGAGTGGGAGGCCCTTTGGCATGCACGGGGTCAAGTGGTTAACCCTCGTTATCTGGAGAGGACGAGGAACACGTGACTTGGACTTTCCAGCTGTAATCAATATCGAACAGCCATTAACTACTGAGACAACACATCCTCACAAACACAGTCGCGCACAAGCACTCAGCGGCATGTTTCCCGTCCACCACACGCAATGTCAAGTCTTCAGTAAAGGAAACACAAGGGCATAAACGCAAACAACATGGATTCACTCCAAACACTGAGCCAAGGGAAACAGTGGGAAAGCTCTTGTTAATGTAAACTGACTATTTTTGGAAGCTGACACTTGAAAAGTTGTTGTATGAGCTATTCGTGCTGCTTTGATTTACCAGTGAGGCCAAACACAACAGCTGGGGCATCCACAGACTTACATTTCCTGTTTGTGGTACATTTGATTGCTGTCCAGACGTCTTCCTCTTCTCTCTGCTTCACTGTACCTCCTCTGCTTTTTTACCCATCTCAGCCATCATGACTGTCAGGAAAGCACTGATTACAGACAAATAACAATCCGCTCTAGACATGTCCTCCTCAATTTAACATCCCAGCAGGAGATGTAAGCAAAACCTCTTCTGTTCTCTTCTGTTCTCTTCTGTTCTGTTCTCTCCTCTCCTCTCCTCTCCTCTCCTCTCCTCTCCTCTCCTCTCCTCTCCTCAGTAATTTAGGGCTGATATCAAGCCTAGACAATGGGTGTTTCGCGCAACCGTCTTTGTCTACATATAAACAACGTGGAATCTTGATAACAACCCTGATTAGTAGCTTGTTGTGATCCTCCGATCTTAACTCACTGACCTGCATTATACCTTTTTAGCCTCTCATGTGAGATTAGAATTTGAAAAGAGAAATTGATCTTTGATGCTTGAAATCAAAGAACTCAATGCTCAGTGGTTCCCTATGAAAAAGTAGGCAGAAAGTTAGGATGTGGGACACACACACACACACACACACACAGAAACACACGTTATTAACTCGGTGTGATTATTTGTTAGCATAAATAGGCATTTTGTAGTCCTGTGGCCTGGAGGGTTTAGAGCTAAATTGATGGAGAGAATATGCCAAATGCAGGCCTGGTGGGGGTGTTCTGTCCATTCTAATAGAATTACAAACCTCTGATAGATGAGTCTTTTCTCTGAGGCTACTTGTCCGTCAAACATTAGGTCACACTCAGCTTCCAGACTTGGGAGGGAGGGGGAGAAGAGAGGGATAGAAGGGGGCTGAAGGCATAGAGATGAAAACGTCTGGAGAGGTGCCTCACTCTCTGCCAAAAAAAGGAGGGCAACAAAAGTGAGAAAGGGTTAGGGGAGAGAGGGAGGAATGGGAGAAAAAGAGAGGGTGGGAGCTGGTGAATGAGAGTGAAATGAGTGAGTGGGTGGGGGTTAAAGAAAGAGGAGAGAGTGAGAAGGGTACAAAAGGGTGCATTTGAATCCACTCTAATTAAGCCATGTGTGATGGACAGGACCTGCGGACGTGCCTTCTTTTCTTTTTGAGTGTATGTGTGTGTGTGTGTGTGTGTGTGTGTGTGAAGGGACGGTGTGATGATGGGAGGGGCCAGGCCTCTAGTAGAGATGTCTACTGCCAGCAGCCTGAATGGGACAAAGACCTGAATAGAAACTTCAAAGCGACCTCTGTGAGCTCACCCCCACCACCCCTTCTTCTTCACAGTCTCTTGGCCGTGTGATGGTCAACAAGCTCCTACTCAAGTGTTCTGTATATGTGTGTGTGTGTGTATGTGTGCGCGCCATGTGTAATTCTGCTTTCAGTCTGTTATTTTCTGACTGCTACATGCATTTCTTGGCAGCTATGCGTGCAGTGTGGATTTCAAAGTGTGTCTTTCTGCCTGTGTGTGTAGGGGTTTTATTTTTGTATCAAGTGAGGATGTGTGTGTTTGCTTTAAAGAGCAGACTGCAGGATGCAGATATAATTGGAGCAGTGGATCTGACTCATTGCTCTCCCCCTCTGAACTGAGCCCTGGCTCTCTTTGGCGGGATTGGAATTGAAACAAGTAGCCCACAGAGCTGACGTGCTGAAGAAATTATTGTTGCTAAATGATACAGAAGGATTTAGCGTCTAATTTGATCCCAGTGTCCTTACTGATTTTGGCCTGTGTTATGATCTTGTGGTGTGCGTCATCTAATTCTATTTGGCTCCGACTCAGAGCTTTTGACAATCTTCCACTTATCACCCCTCTCTCTACAGTAGATTTTGCTCAAAGTGTCTGTCCCAGCAGAGCAAATAGCCTCACATGACTTCACCAACTGCTGCAGAGAATCTTTCAAGGCCCCTGAGAAAAACAGGAAGACCTGGGGTGATGGCCAGGGCAGACAGAAAGATAAGATTTGTGTGTGTATTGTACTCTTTGGCATGTGTGCAACAGTATGCGCATGCCTCAGGAAGATATCTGTCCTGTCTGAGCCCACTTGCACCAGTCAAGAGTCACATCAGGCTCCAAAGCCTCTGGGATCAACATGTCATTGTTGCTGCCTGGTGTCACTGACATGTCCTCAGTGACAACATCGCCCTGTAGAGACTGAACAGGCAATTCATCTCTCTTCAGTTCTCAGCTGAAGAGCCATTAGAGTCCACCTCTAATAACAGTACAGAATAAAGTAGCCCCAACAACCTCATCAGTGTGGCCTTTTTCCCCCCGGCAGGTGCGACGTAATGGCGTAGGCTGCCACAGCCTTGATCATGTATTTATATATAAAGAGGTAGAGCAGCAGTCCCGCATGGAGGACTGGTCCACATAATGACTGCGCCGGTGAAGAAACATCCTCTGAATAGGACTTTATTTCAGATATTGCAGTTGCCGTCATGTGTTCCTGGGAAAATACGCCTATATTTGCAGCATAGAAAATCACATTCAGATAACCTTATCTGGCAAAAGAATGCTATCTGTCATCCTGATTATGTCATATGTTTTCAGCTGAGCCTGATTCTGTGCAGCTATAAATAAAGAAGCCATAAAAATTCTGCAGGAGGTCTGTAGTTTGTATTGCCCACACACACACACACACAGACACATAGGCAGTAATTGTGACACGCCTTTAAAACAAAGACGCAAGGATAATCACAGCTACACACAGCTAATGTGCATATGCTCACATACACACAAACAAAAAGAAAAGCACTGCACCCGAGCACACACACTGTTGCACAAACACACCTTTGGCAACTAAAGATATACAGCAAAAAACACACTTTAAACCCACGGAGACAAACTCCTAAATCTGAGGATGTCCTTGTTAGTAAGCAGCCGAGGGTACACGAGTGCTCTCAGCCACATCATCAAAGCCTCAGCAATTACTCCCATGCTCCCTCACTCTGGCATAAATCTGCTCTTATCTCGGCTCGCTGCAGGATCAGGGAATATCAGCTCCAGCATCTGCTCCATCTACAAACCCAGCCACTAAAAGCACAACAAAGTGGCTCTGCAGGCATAAATAAAGGAAGGAGGGGCACCGGAAGAAGGGTGGTGTGGGGGG
>JAUYWH010000002.1:5928174-5945480 GCA_034779795.1 Ctenopoma multispine
CCCCCCCCCCCCCCCCCCCCCCCCCCCCCCCCCCCCCACAGAGAGAGAAACAGAGAATGAAAGATAGGCAGACTAAAGCACATGGGTGTGTGCTCCTACTTGTCTTATTTGCCTTGGGCATTTTGTTCTCATTCAGACTGCAATCTGTCAATCAGCCTGTCAGGAAAACCTTCACTTGAAACTCCCAGCAGCTCGGCTCGACTCAGGATAAAATTCTTCACAGGAAATTAAGACATATGGAAAGAAGGAAGATCAACAGCCTGAGTTGGGGTAAAAGGTCAAAGTTGAGGATTTAGTGGTTAGGGGCAGATATGAAGTTAAGACAGATATGTCATATTTATTGGAGGGGTTAAGATAATCACTGACTCTGTTTGTCTTAGGGCCTATGAACTCAGAAGAAGTTAGGATGAAGGCCTCCGGACACATTTCTTTACATTATTAACCCAGTTTGTTCAGAGAAGTCAGCAGATTCCTGACCTGTTATTGAGAGCAGAGTTGCCCACACCTGGCCGCAGCAACGACGGATGAACAGGTATTTATAACTATTTTTAGGAGGATGTTTATCTTCCTCGTGGTCAGACCAAAGCAACATCTTTCATTCTGACCTCTTTTATCACAGCTGTGACCTCGACCTCCCTCCTCCACCTCATCCACCCATTCTGTCTCCTGTACCTCCCTGTCCTCCCTGCATTTCCTCCTTCCCCTCTGTATCGTCTACTCCCGTTTCGCCAAGGATCGGCCACTCCCCGCTATTCAAACGCGGCCTATGTGCACAAAACGGAGAGTACCTGAAACAGACCAAACTAAGCTGATATGCGATACGTTCTGTAGCCAAACTTACCACCATTTAAGTCTGTTCAGTTCAACGTGAGCTGTAAGGTCTCACCATGCCAGTAGTGAAACAGTAATAGAGACAAAAACTTACAAGTAAATGTTATGAGGAAATACCTCATCTCCAGGTGCTGGCTGGGGGTCAGGGGTGAGAGGTGATGGTTCACACACCACCCCTTAGGGCTCCACGAACCCTGACCTCACAAGACTGATGAATAGTGTGCTAACGAGGACCAGCTCCCTCCTTACTGTGTCTGCACTCTCTCTTCTTGTCTTTGACTACCTCTGATATTTTCTCTTTTCCCTCTCTGACTCTCCCGGGGGCTGATCTGGCAGCAGCAGAAGCAGAGTAGTAATACATATACCTGATGAACCTTTAAAGTACCCCACCATCTGTCGTCTCCCTTGGATTTATAATTATCATCATATCACATTCAAACTAGGCACTGTCGCACTCTTACATAACCTAACCCCTATCTACCAGCGCATGCAATACTTAAGAACAGATTGAATAAATTATTATTGGGTGAGGTGTTAAATCTCGAACCAGCAATAATGCTCTCTTTCTAATGAGGCTCCTCTCCTCCTCATCTCTGGCACGTATCTGTGCAGAAGCGAGGAAGCTAATAACAGGCACATGCATGAGCCACCCACCCACACATACATGCACAAATGGACATAACGCAAGCGTGGACATTGCGCACACACTTAACGTGCACACGCCCACACCCTGGGCCATTTGCACAGTCATATTATAGAGCCAATTAAAGAGATGAGTCTTATTAGCAGAGGTGTCCTGGCCCTCGTTAATCACTGGGGTTTCCTGGCAGGGGCTGGTGACATGCAGAGCTCTCTGTCATATTTATGAGACCTGTCTCATCACGCCCTTATGAGACACTCATCCAAACTTTACTGAGACTCATGATTTAGCAGAGCTGGCTTGGCCCAGAAATCTGTTCAGTCATCCGCAGGTCACCTTTGAACGAGCTTCAAGGGATCTGAGAGAAGTGTAGGCCTTGCGTGGTGCACTGCTACCTTGCTAGCTTGCATGTTTTCAGTTTACCGGTAATTGAAAAACCATAATCTTGTTTCCTCTTCCTGCAGGGAAAACCATTATTATCCACACTGCAGAGCTCAGGCCCATTGGGACGAGTGAAAGTGGCTCCACAACAATGATGTGAGGTGAGGAGAGAAGGTGTAGAGAATCAGATTCCAGGGTAGCTCAGGGTAAATATCATCCTGCTCCCAGCTGAAAACCTGTCTTGTTTTCTCACTTCACGGGGTCGAATGCCCTGCTCAGACCTCTGGACCACCTGCAGCTCTGCCGATGACAGATTCCCTCCACACTCTGGACCATCAGTGCCAAAGGGAGACATAATCCTCCTGCTTCTGTCCTCCAATTACAATAGCCCTGTCACTCGTTCACTCATTCAGCATACCTTTAGCTGCTCTGCCTGTGTGTCAATACGAAGAAAACCGACAGGAGGCAGACAGTATGTTCCCACGGCGCTCTATTCATAGCTTTCCGCAGGAATCTCTAACCTGTTCTGGCCTGTCTCCTGATGCTCCTCATAATGAAGGGCATTGATCCTTTTTCTCATTTCACATTCACCTTGACATCTCTGTTACGGCCCACAGAGCATCTCCTCTTAATCCTGGAGAGATTCTTTCCTTTTATTTGGTAACAGATATTTACCGGAGGCACAGCGCTCGGTTTGAATGATGTGGCTGGGAAATGACAAGAATGGGGTGTACTGTAGTGCTCCGTGAGGCACTACGAGACAAGTCTGGACATTTGAGCGTCATTGGTCTGGGACTTGGCCCATCTCTGTGTGTGTGTGTCTAATGCAGGTTTTGGTAAATGATTTTCCAGGGTCAGCTGCTTTCCTTTGCCCTTACAAGCCGAGGAGATTACAACCAATGCTCTCATTAATGATTTATCCATGGAATTAAAATTCAGTGGGTTGATGTTCTTGCAGAATACTGGAGACTTCTCGTCCTCCGTGTACAACAGCTCCTCTGAGAGTTGGGGTCAATTAAATGAAAGACTGGCAGAGTTAAATGTAGAGCAAACATGTATTTAAAATTGCCTTGAAATGCTTTTAAGGTCCTGTTAAATAAGTTTTCCACGTGAACTCTGCCCATGCATGTGTGAATCAGGCTTCGCAGTCCTCCTTGACCCTATTTGAGGTCTCAATACCAGCTAAACTGATACTGCCAGTGGAGGCCTTCGGGGTTATCAGAGGTAAATAGAAGCTCTGCAGAGGCTTTGGCTCTGATTTGAACTCAGCAACCCTGACCTCAGCAGCACAGCTTAACCTCAGTCATTTCAAGTAGATGCACTACTGTGGGAACAAATCACAGAGGAAAAAACAAGAGGGAAAAAAATGATTTCGGCGGAGAAAAGGGAGAGATGTGGGCATAAAACACCTCAACTTTCATTAAACAGGTTTGCCAACATGACAACAGCTATACACCAATCGAAAACTTCTCTCTGTATGCATGAACACCACTGACGGTAAGTTAGAAAATAAGGCTGACAGAAGACAACAGAGCGAGGATGCAGAGATAAGTGCTTTTCTGCACATTACTCTGTTAGGCGCCATGTGACAAACAGATTGACGTAGTGATGGATGAGTCTCTTCATGTATCACAGGCTGGACATGAAGGGAGCTCTCTGCCAGGCCCTATTCTAGTACGCCTGCATTGATCTGAGCTTCTCTTTATTAATCACGCACTTAACACAGAAGTGTCTGTTGTTTTCATCCTTTCTTCTGCTTCCTCGTGTCCTCACTTTTATCATTACAGCAACTATGGTGTTCTTTGTCTCTGCAGAACAAGACATTACCCTTATCAGTGGGTCATTTTGATAGTCGACACAAATGTCAAAGCTGTCACATACAGCAACATGTGCACTGAGAGCCTGGGACAAACATATACATATGCTTTTACATTTACATTATCAAACATTTTTTTAACACCCAAAGCAACCGAGCAAATTATTTCATTAATAAAGGAAAAAAGTTGTTCAAACCTGCCTGGTCCTGTGTGAAAAAGTACGTTTTTTTTGTCTGTTTTATGTCAGATGTAA
This sequence comes from Ctenopoma multispine, assembly GCA_034779795.1. Taxonomy (NCBI): domain Eukaryota; kingdom Metazoa; phylum Chordata; class Actinopteri; order Anabantiformes; family Anabantidae; genus Ctenopoma; species Ctenopoma multispine. Next base: position 5,932,097 of record JAUYWH010000002.1, read on the forward strand.
CAAGACACACATATTCCAAAAAGTTCAACTTTTGTCCCGTCAGTTCTCAGAATATTTGCTAAGTCTTGGGAATAATCAAGATGTTTTTTTGGCAACTGTAAGACGAGCCTTTGTGTTCTTTTTAGCCAGCAGTGGCCTTCGCCTTGGAACTCTACCATGGACGCCATTTTTAGTCTCTTTCACTCACTGAATTATGAACATTAACTGCGACAAGTGAGGCCTTCAGTTCTTTAGGTGTTGTTCTGGGTTCATTTTCTTTTTCACATGGTCGAGAGGCAGGTTTAGACAGCTTTTGTTCCTTAAAAAAATAAACCCATTTAAAAAAAATTTGTAATCACTCAGGTTATTTTCATGTAATATTAAAGTTTATGTGATTATCTGAATAATTTAGGTTTGACTAATGTGCAAAAAAACAGGAATGGGGCAAGTACCTTTTCACAGCACTGTAGAAAGATATTACAAGGAGCAACAGTGCACCATTGTGGTATCTGCCTTAACTTATACTGCCCCCTTGTGCCAATAACGTTAATGGCTTTAAAGAAACAACAAATCTAACATCACACAATTAAAACTGCATACACCTGCAAAAGAAAAAATACTGACTTTATGTTTTCAACCTGGATTGGAAAAATACCAGAGTTAACAGTAGAAAGGTCAGCGTGGTCAGTAAAAAGTACCACAGATGAAATGTGTTGATTTTTATTCAAAAGTTACTGTCTCCAGACAAGTACAAATCAGAAAACAGAGTGACTGAAAGAGGATGGGATAATAGACAACAACTTAGAGTGTAGGCAAGAGTGCAGAGAAAAAAAACAAAACACAGAAATGGCCAAAAGTAAGGAAAGAAATTAAATTTTGTATATATACACATGATCTAATAAGAATTTATACCGATGTAGTGGTAGGTAACAAACAATAAACTGTACTTTTTCTTTAAAAGAATTTTTTTTTACTTACATAAAATAATTAGGCAAAACACATATAGGCTGTTCATCTACTTTATCTCATTACATCAGACCACCTCATGTTTCATGATCTAAGAAGCCAATTATCCACCTTAAAACATGACTGATCCTCTGACATGGAAGATTACTGTGAGAGAAGGTGACCTTCACAAGCATGTTTAAGGCTTAAGCATGGAATGACTACAAAATAAAAACCTCAGTAGACAAAACATTTCATTAAAACTTGTGACAAATATATGTCAAAATCTAATCTTTGTCTAGCTGCCACAGCGCTGCTGAATAACTTTCATCTTCAGTACTGTCTGAATGACTACCGTTCACTTTTAACATTTGAAATCTTAAAGTATTTTGTGACAGGACTTTAAATTTTCAGAAAACCTTAAAGCTGAATTTCACAAGTCTTTTCATCAGATTTATCCAAACTAATTTACATGTAGGAAAAAAGGTAAAAACCCGAAGACATTATCAAGACGAAAAGAAAAAAAAAAACAAAAAAAAAACATAAAAATACAAATTTAAAAATCTTCCTTGATGCATGACTTCACATGCTTTCTTTTTTTTTCTTTTTTTTTTTTACTTACACATATCTCAAACTTTGTGACCGAAGGTTGAAAAGTTGAAAATAAGAAAACCAAAAGCACATATAAAATCAGCACCGATTCATATATAACTTTTATTTCAACTGTAGAGATACCCATTTCAACTGCTGGATTTTAAGAGGAAAAAAAAGATGTGATTTTCTTTGTCAGAGCAGCTTTTTTCCAGAGTCCACATAGTGGCACTGCTGGGATAAGACTGTCAATTATTGGGGGCACATTTCTCTACTAGATGGTGGGTCAGGAGTGGTCCAAATCTTGGGGTAAGCTCTAGGACTTACTGCTTAACAGTGTGAAGTGTTCAATGGACTTTGGGAATTTTCACAGCATCAAGGGGTCCTGACTGATACTACATTACATCTCACCATCTTAACCACCAGTGGTTACCAGGACCTCAACTCAGGCCCAACAGCAGGGGAAAAATCTTCAGAGATAGAGGAAGGAGAAAAAAAAAAAAAAAAAGCACAGAAACATAAAGACCTCCATCCACTTGGCTAACACAGTACAAGCAAGCTACTACAGTCTGTTTATAAATTACTACTTCACACCTGGTAACTTACTACAATTGTAAAGAGGGTTAGACAAACAAAAATTTTTTCTTAAGTTAAACACACCAATTCATCCCTGTAAAAAAAAAAAGGAAAGAAAAAAAGCTATAATGGATTTTTCTTCTGACATGTCTCTTTTCTAATAGGTTTGGAAGTGGCCTATTTCTCAACAGGAAGAGCTTACCCAAGATTATAAAAGTAAATATTTGAAACAAAGTCTTCTCTGAGCAAGCAACACTGAGTGTGGGTTGTCATTGGTCCACGTGGAGTACAAGCCAGACTTTTTTTTTGTTTCGTTTTTGCTTTTCTTACAGAAAACACTTCTGTTTTCGCATCTAAAATTCTCTTTAAATACAAAGCGCCTCTTCTGTCTTCCCAGCGTCAAAATCATCTGGATATTAGCTTAAAACATGGACACCCCAAGGACCTAAAGAAAACAAAGAACAATCATGCTTTAGTAATCAAATGTAAAGATACAAATTCACATTTGATATGAAAGACATGCCGATCTATAGTATTAACATTTACATTTCAGTCTAATACAGAAGAATTTGATGATTATGGCAACTGTGTTGAAATGAACAAAATAATAAACTAATGCTGTGTTTTTTTAATTGTATCTGTCTAAAAACCTAACTAAACAAAATGCTGAAATGGTAATTTAACAATACTTTGACTAAACCAGCTCACATCAAAAAGATACTCAAACAATTGCTGACTGTTTTCAACAAACCTCATCTACACATACAGCTTTCCAACATTGTGGAAAAGTAATTCAGAGCGGAGAAAATGGGTGTGAGACAAACCTGCTCTGAGCTGTAGTGCAGTGGGCTGTGCCACAGGCTGTGCAGCTAAGTGTGCTGCAAGTTGTTACTTTACTTGAAAAAAGCTTAATGAAACAGGACATTACGAGTTTGGGCAACAGAAAACTGGTTTCAGCTTTGGTACCTCCTGTGACAGCAAAATTATTTCAAGCTGACACAGAACACCCGCACAGGAATCTATACTGCAACAAGCAACATGTTGAAACAAGAATTTAAAGCTGGCAAGTTCACTCTGAAATAAATAAAATGTGGCGTGTTAATGCAGGCTAAAATGGTGGCTTCACAACTAATAGGAAATGTTGGACTTGGCTGCAGTACGTGCTGCCTGGGCGGCTGAACCCATCTGAATGTTTTGTGCAGTCTTCATTCAGAAACCCATCAATTTTTGAATATAGACATTTCAGTGCAACTTTTAACCGAGTCTGCTCTCAGTGCCTGACAAGCTCCTCCAGCCGGTCATTAGGCAAATACACTAGAAGTCTGCGTGTAGATGCTGGTATTTGTATTGCTACATGTAACAGCAGTTTAAGATCACTTGAACATTTGATTATTGGGGACATGCTCATAAGCCCACAATTATGAGGTAGTCTAGAAGCTAAAAGATGAAACATTTAAATGATCAGAGTGTAGCTGCTCCTTACTGATTCATCCATGATAGAAGCAGGGTCAAAGTAGTCTGGCTTGAGCTCAGATCTCTCTCGGCGGTTCTTAGAGGGTGGCTACAGATGAAAGACAGCATATTTAGAGCAGATATTCCAGAAAGCACAAAGCAGATATTTGTTGCTAAATTTGGGTACAACAAGGGTGAATTTAGAGAAACTGAGAAACTATCCCAGTTTCTCTAAATTCACCCTTGTTGTATGAGCAGCACTAGCAAAGACATCCAAAATAGGCCCTCATCATAAACATTATACCAACAATGGCATACTCTGTTGACATGCGTCATCTTTTAAAAAAACAAAAAAACATATTTCCGTCCCCCCTGCCCTCAATTCTTTTTGATGATTTTGTTTTCTTTGCTCTTTTAAAGTAACAAAATCACAAAAGATGTTTATTAACTGCTGCACGCTAACTCAGTCAGCTTTTTCTTGGAACTCCCTAGGCAGATCATGCATGCAAAGCCAGTAACCAAATTTTAAATTAAGTCAGGATCAATTATAGTTTTAGTCAGAAAAATGCTGACTTGGTTTGTTAAACTTTAATTAAAATGAAAGTTTCAAACTTAAAACAGAAGAAAAAGGAGGACAGTAGTAAGTTGTGAGGACCCAAGGTGGTGCTGCTGACTGAGGAAAAAAACAACAACCAAAAAACAGGGTTGGGTGGGGGGCTGCAGGTTACTGGACGTGTCAGTTTTGAGATTTTGAATACAACTGGATAAAATTTTCTGATCTTTTGACACTAGTCATTCAGAGACAAATGCAGCTGAGGGAGACATAAGCAGCACACTGAAGGTGATAAAGACACCAAAAATACCAGAGCTAAAAGAGATTTTAACTTGTTTCTGTTATCTATTGTTAACACTGTTCAAGAACAGAAGCCAACTGGTTAATGGTCTGTGCTGGTGGTTAAGGTTATTTTAAAATCAAACGGGGACTACTCAATTACGTCGACATCATAAACACTTAATTCAGTTAACTATATCTCACCAGATCAATGTCCATTGTATCAAAGTCCATGCCTTCATTGAGATCATCCATACGACCCTCAGATGACATCATCACATCTTCCACAATCGGCTCGTCTTCTTCCTCCATAAGCCCAGTTCCACGACGACTGCAGGAGCAAACATCATTTTAGAATCATATCTTTAATGAGATTTTTCACAGTGACTCATGTGTGCTGGTGTGTGTCTTACATAGCGTGCTGCAGATTGGTCCTGAGCTTGGCATAGTTCATGGCTCTTTCCTGTTGCTGGCGTGCCTCTTCTTGCTGTCTCTGTGCCAGCATCCACGTCACCTGGGAACTAAACACAGGAGTACATTAACATGTTTGGTGATTTAACTGAAGATACCACAAGTATGTCAGAACTACAGAGATGGCCCACTGGCCAAATGCCTATGAAAAGTCAGCTTGGATAAATAAACTAGCCAGTCACTGCCCCAATAGGGTCAACACTTGGCAGACTGTTAAGTACAAGCATTTTGCTACCATTTACCCTGGAAATGAATAGTGCACAAATTGGAAATTAAGGTTAACCCTGCCCTAATGTATTCTGGCTCATACTACAGTACAAGTGATACCGAACTAAATGATGTACCTGGATGTGAGCCTAGATATATTTATTAAATCTTGTGGTACGGAGCATTCAATTGCAAGGAAATAACATAATTATTGCGAAGAAAATGGCCATAGAGGAGGCCATTTAGAAATGCTGAGCCAACACAGCAAACACAGAGGAGAGAAGTTAATGTTAGACCATAAAATTAAGCAGTGTTAGAATGTGCCTTGGCACAACACGCTGCGATACAAAAGTTTGATGGTGTGTACCAGGGAGCTAAAAGATTGTAATATCCATATTAATTATTATTTGCCCTAAGGGAAGTTGTTTTTATACACACTAATTAAATGCAAGAAGAAACACTAAGTTAACATAAGTTAAAACTGGACTGGTAAACGTCTCAACAGCTTTTACATCACACATGCCTGAGGATATGTGAACTTTGTCTTTTGAGGCCTGGCCAATTAAAATTAGCTTTATTTGATTTAGCTTTTTAAACTAATATGTAGTGCAAGTTAAAAAAGTATGTTATGCCTAAAAGTCAGGTCAAGCTCAAGGACAAGTTCACAAAGCTGTAAACTGAACATTTTGCTGTCATTACCCTTTATCACAGTCTTCACGTTCACTATATACCTTTAAGCAAAATAAGATAAATCTTCAACAAAGAAGTTACTTTTATTAAAATATACCTTTTCATTTAAACTGTAAATTACATGTCACTCCTGTAATATGTATTCTCCCAAAATGTGAACTAAACCTCTTGAATGCAACGCTTGCTTACTTGTAATCCATGGGTGTCTGGTGGTGCTGAGGCGTCTGTTGATGGTGCTGTGGGTGTTGGTGGGGCTGCTGCTGGTCGTGAGGGAGGGGATAGACTCCCATGTAGCTGTCATCACGACCTCGTTTAGGGTCTCGCATGGCAGTTGAGGTGAGGTGTGGGGAGGGCATCATGACCGGTGTCTGCATGCTCTGCTGCCACACCTCACTGCTGCTACTGCTTTCCTCTGGAAGAGAAGGACCAAAGTGAGACAAACTATAAAAGCTATATTAAACTTGCTTTAATATAGTTAGACCAGTAAAGAGTTTGCTGGTCAAGATGAGGCTCTTTGGCTGTCAAAACCCAAAAAACTGGTTCTAAATTAAGCACTGGCGAAACAGGGTATAGAACAACAGACAAGGGGAGGGGGGGTCAGAACCCCCACCAAAGTCCTACTGATGACTTTGGATATCTTAACATTTGGATAACGTGGGTGATGTTTAATATTCTGGAGACATATATGACCATAAAAAGACACTCATACACAGTCAGATTCCAATGACACTGATTAGTAAGAAGCAGTTTGACTCTTTTGACTCTCTCCTACCATCTGCTGTTTAATCTCATCACCCATCAGCTTGGATGTCAGAGCCAGGCTGGTAGGAAAGCATCTGGGTTAATCTGGGCTCCGATTCAGCTTTTGTAACATCACTGCTGGGCAGGGTTATAATATACATAGTTCTGATGAAAACATATTGTCAAGATGTTTGCGTGGGCGATGAGGAGCTTGAACTGATCGTTTTATTTGTTCACAACTTAAAACGGCTAATGAAGGTCTGGAGCTGTCTCAGAGCTATGAAGCCCTATAATAAACATTAATAGGGATTTTGTTGTCTGCTATACCTTCGGGGAGCTTCCTCTTTACAGCTGAAGTTCCAGCTGTAGCAGCAGGAGGTTTGGTCTTCTTGGAGCGAATGGAAGAGCCTCTGCTGGAGTAGCCACTCATCACTGACATGGTATCATCATCACCACCAGCCTGCAAGGAGTTCCTGTAGGAGATGAGGGGGAGCCAGCAGTCCTCTCGCTGCAGTGCCATCTGGAACGTCATAAAGCGCTCCAGGTACATATGACTAAGGAGAAGGGGGGGGTCACAGAGAAAAGATGAGCAAAGTCATGTATCCATTCTCAAAGAGAACAAACTTTTAACACCAGGTGCAAATTCCAGTTGGAGGGTAAAAAAAAAATCCACAAATCAACCACTCATACATCTGAAACACCAGTTGCACCAGTTGTCACAAACACCTGTTGCACTAAGAAACTGAAGCCTCTCAGTACTCAGCTCAGGAAAAAAATAACTTACACAGTCCTCTTGTCTTGTCTCATAAGCTTGGAGGAGAACTCGCTGAGGATGTCCAAGAAAGCCAAGTTGAGGGGAGGGCCTCCTTCCCCCTGGGGACTCGGCTCCTTAAATGCAAACTCGATACCATCCCTGAGAGTTGCACGCAGAAAACAAAGAAGAACAGAATGTAAGTAGACAAAAAATGGTTTAATTGACAAAAAACAAAAAAAGAACAGTTAATTGAAACTGGGTGGTAAAAAAATCAAGTTTAAAGTCTTTCTTCTAGGATATCTTCTAAATTCTAGCAGAGTTCATTTTTATGTACACTGGTAATATATTGCATTTCATACACTATTAGGTCACTGACATGCTTGACTTATCTTTAATAGTTTTTAAATGCTACATTAAGCCAAAGCAGAATATACGCATGTTGTGCACTGGGCATTTACCATGTCTATGCTGTATGTTTTACATTATGCAGGGGACACACAAGCTAACACAGCAAAGATGCAAACACCGGCTTCCTTCAAACCAGAATTCACTAGACCAGTTAATGTTTACAAAAGCTGGTGAAAAATACATTAGGCTGCATGTGTTTTTATGTAGCACAATGTGTGATCCAAAATTTAAAACATAAGGAACAGTGCAACTGTTTTCATTAGTGTGTGGTTCCCTATATAGAGTAACAGTAACCAACCGGTTTTGTTTTATAGAAATGTTGCTTCACTGTGTTTGAACAGCCTAACACTGTTTTACATGTTCTTCTCAAACACTTTCAGCGCATGGAAATAGCCAAACTGCAACATCCTATAACTTAAGCCTCTACAAAGTCCAGAGGAAAGAATATGACACAAAACAAAAACACAGTATTTGAGAAGCAATTTGTCTGATTCAACAGTTCCAAGATGCAAGGCCGCAAATGTAACAAGAATGAAGCCTTACTTGTGGAGCATAGCGATGGCATCTCTGGTTTTGACTTGGTCCAGACCAAAAGTTAGAGAAAAGCGACGAGCCAACTCTTTGATTCCACAGAATGCAGAGGAGGAGCGGTCAAACCCGTGGCCCAGTTCTGACAGCATTTCATTGAACAGCTAGCAGTAACAAAGACATGAAACACTAGATTAACAAATAAACAAAAGGTTATAATTACTGGATTGACTGATGTGGAAAAGTGTGTACACTGACCTGTTGCAGACTGAGGATGAGTGTCTTGGCACATTGAATCTTGTCGATTTGCCGAGTCTTACTCATAGTCTCCTTGATGATGTCACCATAATCATTGTAATACTGCAAATACATAATAAAAAAAAAACACATTACGGGGACATGAAGACTACAGACCATGCATGAATTCATGTTTTACAAGTACAAGTTGCTCAAGTACCAACTACTTATTTAAGATGTACAGCAATCTTTTTTTACTGCAGTTTTTTAATGATAAAAAGTTTAACTTACTCTCATGTACTGTTTGAAGATGTCAGCTCCAGTCTTCATTTCTACAACACAGTAGATGATCAGTTTACAGTAGGCAGCAAGGAGGTTTCTTCTTTTGTGTAGAGCTTCAATCTTTACTGCCTCATCATCTTGTTGCCCATCTGAAAAGAGAAAGACAAAAAAAATTGGTTAACAGCCTACACAATGGCAAATTTGAAGGTCCTCTTACTTGCTCTCCTTGACTACTGGAGCAGAGCAGAAAGTAAATTAGCTTCTAGAGCTATGCATTTGCATTTGCACCTGTGCTATTTGTGTCATCGTCCTGGTCTATGAAGACATGGTTCAGGATGAAGGAGAGCAGTTCAGACTGCAGCGAGTCCTCCGGGGAATAGACCAGGGGCTCCAGGTGTTCCCTGCCTCCAGACACCATCTGGTGGCTGAAGATGAGCAGGAGATCGCACAAGATGGTGAATGCCTGTGGGAGGAAAGAAAGAAGAACAATAGGTTAAAAATCACTTTGCACAAGCACAACACAAAAACACTCAACAAATGAGGTTATGATCTAGGTTCCTGAGTGTAATTACACAAAACACCTTATGGATTAAAATATAAAAGACATCTTCATCACATATGAATAAAGAAAACAGAAAGACGACCTTTTAGAAGTTCAAAGGCTTTACCACCTTTAAACTTGTAGTCCTCCAGGGAATAGACCTGGGGCTACCTGGTTACTACGTTTAAACTCGCCTAGTTGTCGTTTGTTTTTACTTGTGGGTTTTTCAGTGACCAATGTAGATCTTTAGAGAGCAGGGAGGCCAATTTACATTACAGATATGTTATAACTGTTGAAGAAAAAATGACCAAAGGGCAAACTAGACAAACTGAATAGACTCAGAACCACCCTCAGTCACAGAGAGAAGACGCTGCAGCAGAAACACCATAACTTCAGATGAGTCCCTCGCATCTGTGCTCCCAAATAATTTTTCACATTCATACGCTGCAATTTCCAGTCATAAACAAATTTAATGCTCCTAGTGTAGGCTGCAGATGTTCCTTCAGACATTTTTATTAATCTGCTGACATGAGCGTAAACAATGGCCGATGCAGATTTAACAAAGGTAAAGATTGACCTAATTAATCAGTCGACCATTATTTCACTTCACATCTTTTTTTCTTTGCCTTGCATTGGTTTCAAGTTGATTTAAAAACTTCTGCTACACATTTGTGTCTTTCACCTGTTCTTTCACGGCTGTGTTGACATTGGTGAGGTAGCGCTGACACATCATGCAGAATGCCCGCATCTGCTTTCTCAGGGTCACCAGGTCATCCTGATTCAAAAGAGATATACATTTTTACATTGCACCTAAACTCTAAATATATGCATATGCTCTTAAAAACTGTGGAGCATACACATGGCAAAATTGGCATTAGAAGACCTCACCTTCCTGGAGCTGCCCTCAGACGACTTGGCCAGGTGCCACAGAATAACATAGTGGGTACACTGCAGGGAGTGGATGACTATCTGCTCACAAGAAAGAAAAAACAAACAAATTTAATTTAGATTAATATGTATATTCACTGACAAAAATTCCCAATTTGATACAAGTGTACACTATTAACCTGCTCCGGCATGTCTCCATTCTCTATGCCTGTGTTGAGCAGCTTGAAGTTGCTGGTAAAGAGGTCCCACCCTGACAAGTCATGTGCGCTGCAATAGATTTGACAAAGCCTTAGTCACATTCAGACACACACACAGATTCACAGGTGAATTATCTCAAAAGCACATAGAAGACATGAAAGGGGGATTTAGATGTATATGAGGAATCTGGGTGATCCAAAATTTGTCATACTTGTGAAATGCTGTGATCCTCTTGAGAGTTGACAAAACCTGATAAGCATCATCTTCATCTGCATCTTCACCCTGAATCGAAAAATTGTGCGACTGTGTTTAATTTAATGGACTGGGATACCTCTAATATAAAAAGTTAAATATTTTCTGGTTCATGAAAAAAAATGAAATTTTACAGTAAGTTTATTTCAGCCCTAGGTTTTCAAGTAAAACATTTAAAAAGCACTTACATTTAATTCAAATATATATATATGCATTTTTGCTTTTAATGTACAGTAATAATAGTTCTATAAAAAAAACAGATACTGGTTTAAGTAATTTAACACCCCATGCATCATCATCACTACTGCTAGGGCATACTTACATGTGAACACAGGTGATGTTATTTTTCATTTTATAAGGCAAAATGAGGATACAAGAGAAACTGGCAGTGGTACAGAGATCATTTAAATCACCCTTTTGACCTTTTAGCATTTTTTAATTCCATTGCAGGAAAAACTGCTTTTTTTGTGTGTCAAACCCTTTTTTTGTGGGTCAAACCCTGTGCGTCACATAACAATGCAAAAGAGTACTTCACACATATCTAGGAAATGCTATAGGTTGTGTATCATACTGTCCATCATGACAGCAGTATCATTTTTTACATGATGTCATTTTGTAATAATGATATATTGACAACAACGCAAAAAAAACTGAGGGCAAGAGCTGTGTGTCAACCTCCAATAACAATTTAGAGACTGCTGAAGGCTGAATGGGGAAAGAGATCCTTACAGATGGATCCCACCTCAGTGTTTCCCCTACCATTATACAAGGGTGCTGCTCCGCCCCCGACTGCACCACCCGCGCCCGCAAGACGGTCAAGTACATTTTATTTAATTTGATTTTCTGTACAGTGCCAGATCACAGAACTTATTTCCAGTTCTCTTTCCTACAGAACAGGTCTGTATGTTGTTCTTTTATTAAACTAACTACACAGCCTCATGTTATTTTGTCTCATTGACTGTTTCATCTCTGTCTCTCTGTGTCGTGACACAAAGACACTCGCGCATGCACAGATTAACTCATCAGCTGACAGAGAGCGTGTGTCGGGAATATGATACATCATATTTAAACTGTACAACTGATACTAAGCTAACAAAACCATTGTATTTAGAGCTGTTTGCGGGTTTAGAGACGTCATAAAATGAAGATAACACTGCCTCGCTGTGATCCCTCCCCCCACCAGAGAAAAAATGGTGTTCACCCCCCCGCCCCCCAACACAGCAAACCTAGGGGAAACATTGCACCTCATTCTTAAATGTCCTTAAAGTCCACTTAAATCAGACTGAAAATAAAACACAGACAAATAGGATATTATGACATGCATGCATCCTGTCACTCCTACCTCTTGTAGAAAATCCTCCAGTAGCCTGTTGAATTTGTCCACCAACTCATCCAGTAGCTGGGATCGTGCAATGTCCACCCTGTTAAAGATTGTGAACTCCTCATTGCAGAGGGCATGATAAGTCTTGGAGCAGGCCTCCAAAACTTCAGTGTCTGTGTGCTTCTCTACAATTTCCCTGATCTGACGCAGCAGGGATTCCAGATGCTGGATTAGAGACAAAATATTAACACTATTAGTTATAACAGTTAATGAGTAATATTAACAGACATTTACACTAATTAACACGTATTAAGCTAAATAAACTTTCTGTCTTACCTTCTCCAGACGCCCTGTGGTATAAATTTCCAGGTCAAAGTACTGAGGCAGCTGTAACAAGTTAGTCACCTTCTCTGCATCCACAGCATACTGTAGGAAAAACATTTAACGTAATGATTTTGTGCTTGACAAAACACGTATAAAGGCAACAGCCTCAAAGTATTTGTTAAAGCTAATGTAACAAACCTTTGCTAGTAGTGGAGGCAAAGATACAGCAAACAGTTCTGTCATTCTGGTTCTGTCATCCAGCTGAGTCTTCTTCTCTTTAGCCGTCATCACCTGATCAGAGGTGCACACAATTTCAACATCACCTGTGTTGTTTTTAAATGTGTTTCTTAAGTAGCTTTACTAAGTAAAACTCAGAACAGGCCCAAGTAGCGTTAAATTCAAGAACAAATTAAAAGCACAACCCAACAGTTAAAATCAATAAGAAATAAAGTGTCTGTTCAGGACAATAAGATCTGCATCACAGTATCAGATAGTGAGATGGGTGCTCACATAATGTCACATAAAAATAAGAAAATATAACTGTTCATAGGGAAATAACTACACATCAACCTCTGTACTGCAGACTGTTACCCCAGACCTAATACTACACTTTTTCAGTGTGCCAACACAAGCAAAAAACATTGCAGCACATTCACTATGTAATATACTCAAAAGCCCAAATTCTATCCTCTCCACAAACACATGCAAAAATGCACAGAACACAATCCTTTTAACTGAAGCTCGTGTGCTGTTAGAATAATATTTTTTAACTGCTTTTAAGTTTGGCTTGCTTTGACTCAGTTCTGAAGCTATGGGATCAATGTTTAACAAAAATGGCATTCTGGAAATTTAAAAGCAGTCTATGTTTATATTAGAAAAAAACTCTTACCCTTTTCCCTGTGCCTCTACCAACAGGGGGGTGGCATTCAGCAGCCTGGCGTACAGTGCACAGCATGATTTCAATCAAGGCCGTCTCTTGTCTGTCTGTAAGAGCTATAGAAGCAACCAAGCAAAACAATTAGGGTGCATTTACATCACATCTATTATCTACTGCAAAACAGAAATATATATACAGCGGGGGAAATAAGTTTTTGACACATCAGCATTTTTATCAGTAAGGGGATTTCTAAGTGGGCTATTGATGCAAAATTTCCACCAGATGTTGCC
>JAUYWH010000002.1:5945580-5967700 GCA_034779795.1 Ctenopoma multispine
CATCTGGTGGAAATTTTGCATCAATAGCCCACTTAGAAATCCCCTTACTGATAAAAATGCTGATGTGTCAAATACATGACATAAATTTCCCCCTCTGTATACTGCCATACCTTCCTCTCCTGGTAATGGTTCATCTAGCAATAAGCTGATCATACACTCCCAGTCCTTCAGTAGCTCTGCACCACATTCCCAGAGGGAGTCCACTAGGTAGGCTGCATGTTCATGGAGCTGAGGATAAATAAAGGACAGACAAATGCTCATGTATTAATAATAAAAATAGATATTACAGTCGATGATTGAAAAAGAAAATATGACAATATACCTCACTCTCCAGGAAGAAGAAGACAGTGGTCTTAATGAGGTTGGCATTGGGGCTTTGTCTGCCTCTTCTCTTGGGAGCACCTTCCTCCTCTGGTTCCCGCTGGCTGAAGAGTCTTTGGAAATAACAGTGATTAATTAGGCATCAAATAAAAACAACCACTAAATAATCCTCCAACCTCTTGCAAAATTAAAACTCATAAACTAGACCAACAAATGACTGTACAATTTAACATGCAACAGACAAGTCATTAAGCAACTTTACGAAACAAGACGTTTAAGGCTCCCAACAAAATGACTCTCACAGAGATTTCGTTAACCAAGCATTTTTCCGTCATTGACAGAAACTTTTGTTAACAATGACAATAACATTTTTACACATCAGAACAAAGTGTGAGCTACAGTAACTTAAAGTATTTAAAAATCCTGTGGAATCGGTGGAGAGTATGTATATTAATTACCTTTGTCTAGTCTAATTGTGTAAGGTCTGATTGTCTTGCTGGCTTTAGCTCAGTTGAGTTGCAATATGGCAAGTTCTGTAGTGTCATGCCTGCCCATGCAGACAAACAGGCCTTTTCAATGATGTGCATAAAGTACATTGCAGAGGTAACTTAAAAAACCCCAACTCTTCTTCGTTCTTTCATTTTGCCATCTGCGCGGTCTGTGTCATCTTTTCCCCATATAAACGTATAACCTATAAACTTGTTTTGTATATTAATTATTAAAAAAATTTAAACTAGTGAATGTATTTAAATATATAAATATACTTTTGATCAATCAAAATGATTTTGTCAATAAAAGGGTGAAAGTAAACCTGAGTAAAATGTGCAGTGATGCTGAAGCTACTATGTTTGTCCGTATACAAAAAGAACTGAATGTGTCTTTTTTGACAATTTATGTTCTCATGAACAAAGCTACAATCCTCATTCTCCTTAAATCTCTGTAGAAAATTTAGGTAAATTCTTTATCTTTTCTTACTACAACTACATTATTTTTCCTGAACTCCTTGTTTAACTCCTGTTCAGTGATAAGTATGATTTATGTCTGACATACTTCTTAAAGAGGAATTCTCCAGCTGCAACAGCAACAGGCCTGTGTGCTGAGTAGACCAAGTGATAGACACTTTCACAGTCCTCAGGGGTCAACACCTCATCTGTACTACTGCAGAGACAAACACAAGAAATCATTCAACCAAAGTTACAAAGTAGTTGCAAGTAGCACACATGTACTTGATGAATACAGCTAAGACACCATCCCACTTCAGACAACAGTACCAAACCAGATAACATTAAGAAACCACTTACTTCAAGACTAATGTGAGTAATTTAATTGCTTGTACTGCAACATCATACTCTTTGTCAAGAGTCATGGAGACAATACGGTCCTAAAAAAGACAGAGATGACAGTGGTAATTAGAGTTATACAGCAGGGCTGGGCGATGAGGACCAAAAATTCATATCCCGGAATATTTTGGCTGTCACAATATACCGGTGCATATATCCCGGTACAAACATTTCTTGTACAAAACATTTAGATTCAACTAAACGGCATAACTGAGACATGTTTTTCTTGTTTTCAAATAATGACTGAAGTAAAAAAAACAACAACAACCATGATGTAAATTTAAAAAATGAAATAAATTGCCTGATACTGAGGGAAATGGCTTTTTTGGAGACGCGCCGTTTTACGTCCTTTATATAATCTTCATTCTTATGTGAGACTCACACATCTGACTTGACCATATGTCTGTTGTCAGACAGAAATCTTTCACATTAGTAATTTGGTCACTAAAAACCTTCTAGACATTCGTGTACATTTCTGACAGCGCCTGTCCTTCAAACTACTGGAGCGTGGACAACTGGTACCCAACAAACCCTCTTTGCCGTGTTTTTAGCTCATCATAGCGCCACTTGGCATCTCTCTTTTTATAACACACCACATGTAAACTCTGTCAGGAAGCTGTGCAGGTTTTGTGTTTGACAAGTTAGTGGCAGACCGAAGTTTTCCTCATTTTTCGGATGGTACGGAATAAATGCCATTAAAAAATTTCTATACCCCATGTAAAAATATATCAGTATAAAAAGATATACTGTTATACCATCCAGCCCCAATTTATAATAAGTCAAGTGTTTGTTGATGTATAAAAATCAGACATAATGTTTGAGCTGTTGTGTTCACGTTCTCCAGCAGGTGGTGCTGACCTTGAAGCGACTAGTGAAGAGTTCCAATCTTGCATTGAGCTCTCTGTTGTAGTAGAGACCCTGCAGAGCTGTCAGGCACTTCAGACGTACCTCGCCTTGCTGCAACAGAAATTACAACACAGCCATTAACTGGTTATTTGTTATTACAGACTTTCAGTAATCAGCAGCAACTGACATTTTTATCTACATTTGATGATTTATATGGAAAATGTTTCTCAAAATTGAAACAAAAACAAGAACTGTTTCATAATAATTAACTGATGGAAATCAACTTCAGACACCAAAATAACCTAGTTTTGACTCAGATGATTATTTTTAGTTTTTAAGAGTTGTCAGTCAATACCAGAATAACAAGAAGTTTCAAACCTGAATTTTTGTGGTTTGACTGTTTATATTGGAGTGACTAAAGGTGCCTTTAACAGCCCTTCACACCGACACAGGTGTTTTCACTTGTGCTGGCTGACAGACACATATTTGCTTCAGCTGATCTTGATCAGAGCTACAGTTGTGAACACTGTGTGATCTGAGCTGGCCTAGACAAAAGATGACTAAACATTGCAATACTTTTGATTTTGGCTCTACAACAGTGGTCCTCTGTCACACTATGAGACAGGTTCGCCCAAAGATAGCCTGGGACAAAGTTCTGACAGTGTCAGAAATTTAGGATGACCATCCCATAATGGGACCGCTACTAGGAACTACTAGGATCCAATGGGAATGCAGGATGAAACAATGCACTGATTAACAATGATAAACAAAATGAAGTGGAAACTCCAGAGCACCACGGGTAGTTTTAAACAAAGTAAAAAATGAAACTGAGCCAAAGAAACCTTCCAATAACCCACCTTATCATGCATCGTCCATCCCACATACTTCAGATAACTGTCGTTGAGGAAGGCATCACTATATAGTTTCATCCATACTCCAATCTCTTCTATACAGATGGCCCTGATTTCTGCTATTGAATCACTGTTTAAAAAAATGTTATTTGTTAAACGGAATACAACAATGTGAGTAGTTTTCTACAGCAGCATCAACAACCAAAACAGTATTAAAAATGTGGATTATATGAGCCCATACCGATATCTGTGAACAAACACTCCTTTGAATATTGCATTCATCATGTTTTCGATCTCATCCTGATTTTCTTGGAGCTGAAATAAAGAGCAAAACAAACACATAATCATGTTTAATTGGTCAAACATTAAGTCTAGAGTGCTACAGTAAGAGGTGACCTGGAGGCATTGTTAAAGTAACAAGACATATGTGACAGCCAACTCAGCCACCCTGCTGTAATGTGGCTGCAAAGTGAACTAACAGATGGATGCCCCATGGAACTTGCTGTTATATAACCTAATAAACTGACAATGCTTGCAGAATAACACTCAGCAGTAAGTCACAGTCAATGCAAGTCCAACACCTGCTGGATTGTTGCAGTTTAAAAATTGGAAGAGAATGTATTTGGAAAGGTGAGTGAGGGCTGAGTTATGTTTTGATTAGATTGTTAATCTGTGATTTATGATTACAATTATAATGCAACGATGATTCTATTTTCATTTTTAAATCAGATTATTTGTGCCAACATTTAATTCTTTCCACAATTATAAACAAGCAGTTCACTTCATCCAGCATAAAAATTAAGTATAGGTTTGGAAAACTAAGAATTCATAAAGTGGGAAATTCTCCATTGTACAAGTCACACAGGATGTCCACTACAATTATAAATTAATTTTAACCTACTTGTATTACTATTATTTACAGCCACTTTTGCAAACAGTTTGCCATCATAACCATAAAAACAGCCTTCTTACTAGGGTTGGTTGATATGGAAGAAAGTTTTATTACACAAATTTTCCCCATATTAGTCAACACGTAAAATCCACATATAGTTATCATATATTATATATATTCAAAACTTTATATTTTATTTTTTATATATTTTACTATTATCACTATTTCTGTCAAGCTTTAAGAGTCATTCTTAATCTTAATAGGGTTAACAATAGCAACCACTTACAACCAACATCTTTGAACGTGCTTACTGTCATTATGGCTTTGGCAATAGGGTAGGTTTTCTGCTACAATAAACATATTGATTGGGTCATCAGGTCTCAGATTTGTGTTTCATTATATGCAGGACCTGAATGGATCCAGACAGAGTGCTGATGACATGGTTTTAACCATCACTGAGGCAAAAGTTAAGTAAAGACCATGGTAAAGGGAAATGGATGTGTTTTTGGCAGATCAACAATCAAGGCAAACGAGAAAAAAAAGAGGCTGTGCTGTCTGTACTTAGATCTTCGTCAGGTCAGGTATCTCTTTTAAAATTTGTATTAATGTTGGGTGAGGGTGACTTTCATTGATTCGTTTGGGTCTGATGTCACTAAACATCAACTTAAGTCAGGTGTTAGTGAATTCCAATTAATAAAACAAGATTGGGGGTGTAGTTTAGAACTGTCTTGACACTCAAACAGTGTCAGTGTGCTATTCACAAGTAGCATCAGCTGATGTAAGGTACTCTTCATAGATGTGGGCACCCAGCCAAGATCCCTCTGAAGGCAAAATGCAGAATGCTCAGTGATGGTAAAATCAACCCTTAAGTAACAACTAAAGACTTAAAAGTTTCATTGGAGCTAGTTAATACGATTGCTCTCCATGGCAGGACACCACAGAGGAAGCCATTGCTCATGATTTCGGGGCTGCTTTTTGCCTCTGGGCCCAGACCACTTGCAATTGTGGTGGGCAAAATTAACTCCCAAGTGTATCAAGGTATCCAACAGGATAATGTCAGGCTGGCTGTCCGCAAGCTTAAGCTCAGAGAAAGTTAAGTAATGCAGCAGGAATATGACCATAAACATTAAAATAAATCTACTGTAGAATGGATCACATCCGCAGACCTCACAGGTGTAATCCACAGCTACAGAAAGCACATCCTTGTGGTTTAACTAGTTATTAAAACACACTTGCCATTACTTTTTTCACCTCTCTATATGTTTTATAGATGTGTTTAATAAAGGCATGGGAGGTCATTTCATCAGCTTAGAAGTGTTATTTTGGATAGTATTTGTGACACTGCTAAAGATCAGATCACATTTCATGACCACTTAATCAAGAAAACCAGGAAATTGACATTACTTTTCACTGCAACTGTTTAAAAAAAAAAAAGAACCGCTAATTCAGATTTAGGTATCTAGATTTCTTATTCTATGACTACAATTAACTAAACAAATAAGAAATGGGTTCTGTTATTGCAACTTTCTTCCAAAGTCACACCAAACATCTCTCTACCATAAATCATTTCACATTTTTTTCAATAATCCTGACCCATTTCCAATCCAGTTAGTATTTCAATCCAATTTCTTTGTATATTTAAATATAAAAGGGTTGTGCTTAGCAATGGAATTTTTTAAAACAAGACAGCAAATTGCAATCTGGCCATGCTTACCTCTTTGCGTTTCTGCAGGAGCAACTCTAGCCTGTCATTGGCCCTTTTGGCCACCATTTTATTCCTTTCTGCCTCATACTGGCGCTGGGTGTTGTCCATGTTGATGCTCAGGTTAAGAGCTACATTCACCAGGGCTGTCATCAGCTTCATGGCTATCAAAAGTGCAAAAGACAATAAGATAGATAGATAGATAGATAGATAGATAGATAGATAGATAGATAGATAGATAGATAGATAGATAGATAGATAGATAGTTTTGTTTATAGCAACTTTGATTTTTGTAGTGTAAATCATGTGCATAATAATTTAAAAAAAAAAAGCATCTCAGCAAAATATGTTTTGTAAACCAAGTTGCACCACACTACAAAATGTTTGACTGAATTTACCACAAAGCCAGATGAAAAAAAAAATCAGATTAGAAAAGTAGTAAAAACAGCCTTTCATATACTTTTTTTAAAAAATCAGTTTACATCCTAGATAGAGCTACATGAAAAGTAACAAGATATACATAACAAATTAAAAGGAGTTCTAATCCATCACATGCGTAGGTGTTCCATGAAAGTTTAATGGCTTTGTCAGTGGTTGTGTTAACTTTTTTACTTATTACACTAATTACAGTGTTGTGTACAAACATGCAGACAATCCAAACTTCAATTCAAACACAATTTTGTCCACCTATTGCTGACAAAAGTGCTGTTAAACACAATTTATTTCAAATCTGCATTACAGCAGATTAGCTCCGTTTTCCAGCTCTATAAATTCATTTATACTTCTACTACTTAATCTTACCCAATAATCCTCCCTCAGCCTACAAGAACAATGCCATTAAAATGTCTAACTTTGTTCTACTCCAACAGAACAGTACAATTCAATGCCGAAATGTACCTCTTTCTCCCCATCTCACACAGATATAGTTCATCTCACCTGCCAGTGTTGATGTGTGTCTGAAGGCCCGGACTTGGGAATCCGACAGTCCAGTGAGAAGAGAAATGACTGTGTCCATCATGTACTCATCATAGATGATACTGTACTGACACTGGCGCACTAGGACTGAAATAAATTCACAAAAGCTTGATTTGAACTTCTTCCACAGGGGCCCTGCTATGGTTAAAGGGTAGTCTCCACTGTCCTATAGAGGGAATAGAAGGAAAGAAAAGTGCTCATTCTCTCCTGCAAAATGATAAGCTATTGCAGAAAAACGACTTTAAAGATGACACTTAGTCTAAAATTACATTTTAGATGTTTATTATAGATATGAAGAAATTACCTCATCGAATTCCTCTGTCATTCGTCGGATGATCTCGGAGTTCTGCATGTTACGGAACATTTCTCCACTGACCACACCTGATAAACACAGTAGCGTTTGAGAGAAGATAATATCACATATGTGGAAGTGGTTCTGTACAGCACACAGAAAGAAGCATTTTTTTCAGCATGCTTCAACAGACACACATGCACACCTTTACATCCCGAGCACTGGATGAAGAAGTTGATGAGATCTAGTAGAGCAACATCTCTGTCATGTTTGTAAGACTCAATCCAGTCATCAACGACAGACTGCAAGAAAAACAGGTAAACTTAAAATCAGAAGTGAATAAAAAAAATGCATCATACTTTTAAAAAATATATATAACCACACAAGAAAGTAAGTAAGTAAAGTAGCAAGCAAAAGGTTGTCGTTCATACCTGCATTGCACTCCTGCCAAGCTTTACCACCTCAAACAGCATCATATTTTCCATGCCATTCTCCTGGTGGTGGCCATTTATCCGGCCTGCTCCCTTCCCTCCTTTGCCTTTCTCCCCTGCTGCCTTTTTGCCCTTCTTTCCTCCCTGAAACAATTAAGTGTGACAATAATCACAGACATTAAGTGAAGACAAAGACAAAAACAATTTAGTGTTTTTGAAAATGATGCCATCTGCTTTCTATACCTTTCCTTTAGTTGAGATTGTACTCCTTCCATCAAGATCCTCAGAGAATTCTGTGTCTGATGAGAATCGGGTATCTGTATCCCTAGTAATAACAAGTAAATGTTAAAATCAAAATTCATACAAACATCAACTTTAACAGTAAGTAAGAAGGTAAAGAGTGCACTTACTGCGCAAATGAGAACTCTGGCGGTATTTCTGGCGGTGCTATCATTTCTGTAACATCTTCTGGACAACTTTAGCTTATGACTGGCTTGATATTCTCAGAAAATACAAGACAGGAAAGGTTGCATGTGACCTGCAACACAAAATTTGTTTTATTTAATAAGCTACACATGCAGACTTGGTGCACAATTCCACACAGAACAAAAAAAATTAATCTATTAAAGAACATATGAAATATGTATATGACCATAGAAATGAGTGTGTAGTGAACAAATGTTCCTTTGATGCTGCCTGGACTAGAAAGAAAAAAAAAACAGTTTCACATGGTAACAGGGGGCGGACACAAATGCTCCTGTCACGCTCAGCAGTCTAGCCATTGGCTCCCTCTCTTTCTGTGCTCCCCTTGGTTTACAGACAACGTCACACAAGGAAGATTAGAGTGTCTTCCTCAATGGCCAAATATGGCACTGCCCTATCCGCCCTATACATATCTCGACCAATCAAAACACTGTATCAACATCAACAAGATACTGCAGGCCACTAAGAAACTATTGCATGGTTGTAACGTGTAAATTAATAGAACATGTGTCAATGTGTAGAGCACACACGACTTACAAAAAACTTGAATTTTACTCAGTTCACAATTAAAAATAAACGCGAATGTTCATTTAGTACTCGGGGGAGTTAAAATCTCTACAGCCAAATGTTCAGTCTTCAGGCAAACAAACTCCACCCATCATATAACCCCCTCCAAGTACAGTGTGTTCGTCTTTCAGTCATAGAAAGGCAATATTGACATTCAAGCGTGCCACTCTTTAAAAAAAGCATTTATGAATAGTGATTTAATTAATCACCGAGTCTTTTTTCACGCATCATCAAATACCTTATATTGGTCTTATTAAGTCTGTTATACTAAAAGGCGATAGTCGACGTAGAATTACAAAGTCAGACAACGTGGGCTCATTCAACAACAGTTTTAATGTAGCTGCGACTTTTATGAGTTTTAACTTGTCTTGGATATTCAGGTAGCTAACCATCTGTTGACGTGCATATTTCCTCGATATAACGTTAGTGCATGACAAGAAGACGGAATACTATGGGTGTACACTGAAAAAGTGGCGCCAAATCGAGCAGTGTATCATAAACTCCTTTCTGCGATACGAGACTAAACGATTTTAAATAAAACGAATTTAGTGAAATCCCATCGTGTGTTTTCCGGCAAGTCAACTATGCCTCAGAGAACCGGCTCAGGTCCCTCCAACAACCCCGACATGGATACGCTCTTCGTCGGCTCCTGTCAAAATTGACGCCGGTGCGCTACTGGTGCTAGCACCACTAGCTAAGAAGCCGATGATTTCTGGCGTCTCAAACCCATCATCAGCGAGTTAAAATTTGATAAAGTAGATAAGCACTACTCAGTGCAAACCAACAGATCTGCTCAACAAGAGAACGACGGTGCTGTACAATGCACTATCGTTAGATACCGGGAACATGCCAGCGTTTACTAATGCTATCGTAGTTGGACTATAATAACAAAACAACGCAAAGCGTACTGTACTACCGCAGCTAACACTAGCTACTACACAATGACGCCAATCCCTAATATCTCCAAGGACAATAATTGTTTTTTGTCTAGACGTGAGTCGTGTCCGGAGCTCATCTAAAGATAAATCAAAGAGCTATTAAGCAAATGTTGCATTTAATGAACTGAGAATAACTCCCACTAGTTAGCTATGCTAACTGCTACTGCTAACGTTACCTAAAAAAACATCACGTCCTTGCGTCCTCCATCTTGCCTCGGGAGTTCCAGTAGCGTATTGCACAAGCCACAAACACTTTGTTTACAAATATATAAAGTGCAACTAAGTTGCTTGAAACAATAAAATCGTTTTTCGGTTATGGACTAAATATTTTGCGCGGGTGTGCCAAAAATCCAGTTCGTTAGCTTGCTAACAACCGAAGTAGCCGTGAACAGCGAGCTAGCGAAGCGACTTGGCTCAGGCAGACATCCGCGCTCTGGGCTCATCTAGAGCTAGCCTGGTTAGCAAGAGAGCTAGCAAAATACAAATCAACTAACTTCCACATAGCTCTCCGCCATTTTACAGCTAACTTACCTCGTTATAAAATATAGTCCCGACAGGTTCGTAACTTTCACTAATCCTATACTGCCTCCGTCTGAATTCCACTACAATTCGGCGAAAAGAGTTTAAAAAGTCGCGGTCAGAGGCGGTTTCGGACGTTCTCTCACCCCGCTTGCTCCGTAGTTCGGTTTGTTGTTTCGACGACCTGGGAGGAGGAAATCCTGGTGCAGAGCTACCACCTAGCGGCCACAATGCCCGTATTAGATTAACCGTTGATCACCTGACACCTAGTGGCCATCTACACGTACTACAGCTTTAGACCGCTGCTTACATTTAGTTATTTAGCAGACTGCTTCTCTAATATGATTTGTCCTCTGCTATGGGAAATGCCAACAGAAAGAAAATTAAGCCAACAAAACTGAATTATTTCGGTAAAATACTAACATAAAATTAGTTTTGAACAAGTGCAGAACAAAAATGATGTGACTATAATTATCCCTAAAGCTCTGCTGCCTTTCAGCATTTAAAATTTAACCAATCGCTATGGAACAGAAAATGTAATCCAGGCCTATAATATTTAATCTATTCAGAAATACAGTGAAATATGACAATATACTGTCAGTAAGCTACTCACATGAAGATAATATTTACCATATTTATTTGTTTAAAAGTGATTCCACCACCTAAGTAAAAAAACTGTAAAAGCTGTAAAACTAGATAAGGACATTTCAGGATGCTTACTTTACAAATCCTATAAGACACTCAGAAAACACTGAGCTGACATATTCCAGAATTCATTCCCAACCAGCTGTATTTGCAAAAATGCTAAATTTATTAGAAATCAAACATTTCAAAAATGTTTATTTAAGTGTATAGATGATTTTACAGATTGGATGATGAACAGTAAAATAACTTAACACCACACTGATTTAATTATGTACCCTAAACATGAGTTGATTTGTCACTTACAATACAATGTCTTAATGGATTTACACATTAACGGTCAGTAAAGAGCAGCAAGCAATGATAAAATTGACAATGAAAGATTTAAACACACCAAACTAAATGACTAAACACAAAACATGTATGTATGAAATTGTGTATGTGTCTCGAAAATAAGTGAATACATCCCATGTCCATTTCAACTGTAAACCTGAAGAAAGGCACACTTGGCAAGAAAGTGTTGCACAATGGAAATGAACCTTTAGTGTGTATTTGCTGATCAGTAGTCATGAAAATAAACATCAGCTATAATATCACCTCATCTCAATATTAACATCTATTTACCATCTCAGTAATAGTCAAAATATTGTTTTATGTGTTTCTTAAATATATTACAGACTATCTACATTTAAGTAATATTAAAATACAAAGGTAGCGAGAAAGCAGCATGAAGTTGAAAAGAGTCTGTTAATCCTTTAGGAGATATAGGTCTTGACCTTCTGTGTTATGGCTCCACAGCAGATTGGACACTTTGTGAGTGGCTTTGAACACTCCTCGCAAGTGGCCAGATGACCACACGGAATGAAGACGATACAAAAGTCTCTGTCCATACATATTTTACACTGTTTTTCCCTTTGCAGCTTCCGTAGTTTCTCCAGTGGGTCATCGTCTGAAAGATAAAGAAAGAAAATTTGAAACATGTTTGCTTATAGATAAGTTCACTGCTGCTCAGTGTTTGTTTCATTTAATCAACTATGGTACAGTATTTACTCATGCTAGCTTCAGTATACAGTACCTTTCTTAGCAGCACTACTTTCTGTTTTGTTGTTAAAACAATCATTCAAAAGTGCTTCCAGGGTGGAGTAGCCTGAGCCTGTCCTACTGATCTTCTCCAGGATGGTCTTCTCCACTACACTGGGCTCTAGACCCATCCTGATGGCCTCCTGAGCCATGGCAGAGCGCAGGACCTCTGAACACAAAAAGGAAACATCAGTGTACACAACTACGTATTTTAACCAATGCAAATGTTTGTCATCTTCAAGTGCAGCAGATGTTTAAAATGATTTATTTCCAAATTTTAAAAGGTTATATCAGAGGGCATTCAAAACATATACTGTATATTTACCATTCCCATCGCCCGAAAGTCCATTCTGATGACTGGAAGACTGGAAACAAACATGTTTTTATAAATGTATTTTCAGAATTATATTAAGATGTATATTCAGTATATTTTACTACAATTCTGTAAAACAACACACCCATGAGTGACATCACTGCACTACACCTTCCCTAGGGGAAGTGTTTGTGTCCAGGAAACAACGCAACTACATAACTAACTAACTTTAACACTCTTTTTTTCCCAGTCTGATGGAAAAACAATAAAATTCACTTCAAGACTGAGTGCATCACTGAAACAGGATCACTGGAAAATATGAATCAGGCCATATACAGAAGTAAACAGACCACAGAGGAAAAAAAATTAATGAAGGCAGCATAATCAGCTAATGTGTTTCTATGTGCTGCAATAACCACACTGCTCTCAAAGTCACATTTGAATTATTCTTGTATGTAGTCGCATTTCTTATCCATAAACTTTATTTAACAAAAGAAGTTCAGCTGTGAAGATAATTACTTAGTTTGTCTTCTGTTTTAGCCACACCGTGGATCAGAATATTCTGAATACATCATCACTATGAGAAATGACTTTGATATCCTTCTGTCATAAAAAATATTTTTTTGCTGTCCCATGTCTTTATCATGCCACATGTAGAGACACAGCAACAAGGTAAAGCATATCAGTGGCCAGGACATCAGGGTGTTCATTGAGTTTCTCTAATCCCTCATCCTGATTAGAGAAATACAAGCTCTTGTTTGCATGACAGTTACAAAAATCTGATGACTTATGAAAGTCAGCAACAAGCTGATTATGTGCATGTAAAATCACTGATGGCTTACAGGTCTATTTCGTCGTGGGTCTTGTAGCTGGATGCTGTTGATAAATTCTGGTCCTTTTTCTGCTATCAGGAAGCTGCATCTAATGAAGAAGAAAAAAAGTCTGAATTAAAAGCTACAAGTGATACAGTGTAATACAGAAGTTGTCCAATAAATACTCTCTACATGAATATTACAAAGTAAATGTTAGTTTAAACTGTGTTAGAGATGTTTCGACTGTATGATCATTTTAGAAGATGTAACTATGTCTTCCAAAATGATCAGCACATCTCAAATGGTTTTAAAAGCAACTAAACATGATCACCTTTATGGAGGGAGGATTTATTGCTGATGTATTAGACTGCATTCGTGTCGAAAAGTAAAAAACACTGTTGCTGATCTTACCCAGGGTAGTGTTTGGCATGTTCTTCCCAAGGGTCTTCCCCAGGCTGCCAGCCTTTCAAACCTCCATTACAGCAGAAGCACAACACCTTGTCTCCTTCCCCTGCAAAGACACACACAAGTTATACACTACCTCGCATTCAAAACTGCTGTCAGATTCTAAAGAAATGTGAATCAATCATAATTTTTAAATGCTACTCTATGTTTCTTTAATTCCAAGACTATCTGTGTTCTACCTGAGCTGTAGAAGCCAGCTCTGGCAAGTGCCTCGAGGTCAATAGGGTGCTGAACAACTGCGAAGCTCCGGAGCCTCTCCTCAAAACTCTCCATGGAGGATGGAGTGTTTCTTTCTTGTCTACTGCCACCCTCCTCCTCTATGCCAACTTGCAACGGGATGTTGCCCACATCGTGCCCAAGTATAAAGAAGCAGTTTGGATAATGATTGGTATGCTCTCCCCAGGCGGTGTCCCCTGCTTCCCAGCCACCCAGCATGCCACCACAGCAAAAACACTGCACCCGGTCACGTTCTCCCATGTAGTAGAAACCAGCTTGGGCCAGATCCCGGGGTGTCACAGGGGCAGCAGACGGCCAGGAAGAAAAGGTCTGAAGCCGGGCCTCCTCATTCCTCATGTGAGGCACCAAAGGGAAGATGGACTCATCAACCACCTCTCCTGTTCTCAGGTGAAATTCCATGTCTTCTGCTTCCTCATTGCAGATGGAACCATTAATATGTGAGGTACCAGAATCCCTATTAAAACTGGTACGGTGAACGCAATTAAGAAAGCTGCATGATGGGGAAACCTGTAACAGAAGCTTAGTATCATTTAGGTTTTTTAAACAGGATGAAAACAAAACATTTGTTTCTCATAAAAACTGTAAAGACTTAAATAAAGTATTCAAACAAACAAACCAAAAATGTGTTTCTCATTGCAATCACCTCCTTATGCCTCTCTACAGGTGAGTCCTCACTGTTCCAGTTTTCCACAGTTTTCTGGCAGCTGAAACAGCGGACACAGTCGGAATCGCCAGTGAAGTAGAAGCCAGCCCGGGCCATTCTTTCTGCTGGCTGCTGGGTCAAGCCGGAGCCACGGAATGAGTTGACGCGACATTTGTAATCAGTATAGCGAGTATAATCAACCCCAATGTCATCTGACTCCAGATCACTGTTTTGACTGGGATCATACATGATAGAACTGGCAGGAAGTTGTTGAGTAGGGTCACAAGATGAACAAAATGTCTGTAGAAAAACAAATATAAAAAACATACAAATAAGAAATGTTATGTATGCAGTAGCTGCAAAACAATTTTGAAGTTAAAATATCTTGAAAGTGGTCAGAAAATTTCTAAGAAATCACTTTGATGTCACAAATTGCTATGTGATAAAAGACAACAAAGTGCACAGTCATCTACAATACATTTATCTATATCGCAGGGTTAAAACAAAATACAAAACAATACTTGACTTATTAACATATCACAGCCTTTTCGAGGGTCACTGTGCCTTTAAGAGAAGCAGCCAGGCTGTAATCACATGGAGGCATCCTGTGTTCCATGTGAGGGATGGGTACTGGAGATACAAGTACGTGTAAAGGGGCACTGTATTATGTTAGTACATGAAACATGGTATCCCTTGGTAATCTGAAAACACACAATATGCCAAAGGACATCAAGAACATATACACACAAAAAGCAAAGGTCTGACACAAAAAGATCGACAATTCCTGGGTGTGGTGTGGCACAATATTTACTAAGCACTGGTACATGGTGTCTTAGCAAAACTGTGTTTCCACACAACAAGCATTCCACAGATGCACGTATGTCTCCTGAGAGGGCATGTGCGCCAACTAAACTAAACTTTCTTAGCAGTTCAAGACAACACAACACAACATCCAATGTTTACACACGAGCTATGGTATAGGCGCAGTACAACAGCACTGCTTAAGCAGCTAACGTTATTTATTGATCTACCTAGCTGCTATCTTTACTTCACTTAGGTGTAGCTTGTGATCTTTGAACTGTGCTACGTGTCGGCATTATTTCAAGACAAGTCACCAAGATCTAATCAAGGTTTAGACACTACTTGTATGATCTAAGTTAAGTCTAAACTCGCACTTTCTTGTAATTAAAATAAGCTCACATAGCGTCAGATGTGCTTAACCATGTGACAACGTAGGTCACAACATAACTGCTGAAAAAATACCTGAAAGTCACACGTCTTTTCATTTAGAAACGATGATTTGACGACCCCTTCTTTACTGGAAGGTACACGTCAAAGACGAAAGCAAACTTACGCCCACTTGCACCTGAGCTCACACTTAGCTAACAACATATATTCTGCCCTAGCCCGGTGGTCATACGAATTACAAACACCATAATGAGGCGAAAGTACGCTAACCAGTCAGGATTAAAACAATTAGTTTGGACTATGGTTCTTAAACTGTAATGGTGGATTAGTAACAAAACGCACGTACGAAGATACAATCTAACGCTAGCTACAAACGGTAGCTATGCTAGCTTATTTAGCTATTCTATAAAGGCTAAAAAGTTACTTAACTGGCTATAATAGGAAAACGTCAGTAATTACCTTTTGGTACCTGAACAGCCAACTCTTCACTTTCTGCTTTCTGTTAGTATCTGGAGTGGACACCGCCTACAGGAGAAACCAATGATTATACAGAACGCTTTTATTTTATGTGACCTCGAATCAGGAAGTGAAAGCAGCAAGGTTGAAAAATGCGCATCCTCAACTGCGCATCACGACCAGCCAGTGACGTCAAGAACGTGGGCTTTCGTGTGGGTTAGGTGGATTTTCCGACATACGCCCTGCTTTATCGGTTTTTTTATTTTATTATTTATCAATAACACAGATTATGTATATGTTTAACACGTGTAGAGAAATAAATTCATTACTTACTTTCTGTTATCTTTGTTAGGCCGATTGCATACATGTATTTGTATTTATTAGATAATACATCATCAAATATAATCATTATCAATCTTTAAATATAAACTTTTAAAATATAATAATAGCCTAAATTTCTGTGTATGTTTCTGTTACATTTTACAACATCATCACAGGAGTGTTGATAAATTAATTCATGTACTGTACAAACAATTTTGAGGTACTAATGATCATCCAGCCTATTTTTATGGATCAGCAACTTGGTCTACTGTGACTAAGCTGGTTCAGCTCCACCTTTACTAGCTGCCAATCTTTTTTACCTTTCTTTCTAATTTACTGCACAATTGTGAAATTGATTATATATAAATATTTCCTAAGTGTGTAGTCCCCAACATTTGCCGCTAACTAGATTTCTGAATGCAAGAAATAAAAATGAATTGTGCTGATTTACATTCCACGTTCTCAGAAATAAAGGTTTTTGACATTGTTCTCCTTTCGAATATGCACATGAATTAAACATAACAAAACCTGAACATTTTGGATTTCAGCAGAAACCTTAGTGTGCGTTCAGCAAAAGTACCGAAACACGTTTCTGATATAATCCTAACACACATATCACAGAACAGCCTCTTTTTCCCACCATGACATCACAATAAGTGTGGCTGGAAAGATACCAGTTGTTATGTGGTAAGAAACAAGGAACCAGTACATAAGTAGCACCCTAAAAAAGTGTTAAAAAAAAATAAATCTAAGTTGGCAGGCTATTCTAACATGTTAGTGACAAAGTCATTCTGTTTGATAATGTTATGAAATAAAAATGTTCCTTAGAGTATTATATATTTATTAGAAATATACAGTATATATGTTTTATATTTATATATAATTTTTTTTCTTATCCCACATTTGCTGCATGTGTCAGCAAAACTGGGACAGTTTACACTTCATTAAAAGGTATTGCAAAATAATTCGCTATATTAATATTATACAGATTTAGAAATCATATTGTCTGAGCTCCACATCAATAAAACTAACCAGCACACGTGTGAACAATGTATTATTAAAAAAATATGTTTATAAAATAGGTGTATTAACATAGTACTAATGATTATAGTATAGTTCTGAACCTTTAAAACTATTTTTGTTGTTATATACTTTTCTTTGCATTAAACTCCTTATATTTCATTGTATTTCAAAGTTGCAGTTTATCTAAACAACTGTCCCATTAAACCTGAAAAACCTGAGTGAAGAAATTATGTTTTTCATGGAACTTTCTCCTTGTACTTGGGCTTTTACTTGACTTTGTGTACCTCTGCCACCTCCGTTGATAGGTGTGTTTAGGTGTGGTAGGTCACAATGTCCTAAGGCCTTATTTAGTGAAACACGATAGAACTCGTTCTACGTGTGTGTGCAGGAACAGTAAGTACAAACTGCAAAACTAGAGTTATGGTTCATTCATAACACATCTGCCAAACATAAGTATACGTATAAATACTTTTGGACAACATTAAGAAAGAAATGTAGCATTACCTCTTGTCAGCATATTAAAAGACATAAATACAGTATAAGTAGTAGTTGTAAATGTGAGATAATTCAAATGTTTTATCCAAAGATTCAGAAAGTATGAGGACAAACAATTGACAGGTCACACTTTATGTGGGGATGAAATAAAATATTCACCTAACATAAAACATCCGTGGTTTCTATATCAACATTCAGTAGAAGTATGCAAGTTCACTCAAGCACCACAAATATTTTAAACATACTTTATTAACAAGTTAAAGACATTAAACACATTTTTATTTAATCATTTTTGCTAATAGTTAATGGAAAACTTGTTGCAGTGTTGGATAGACTGTGCTAAGTGCAAAAGAGTGTTTTTGGCCAAGCATGTACACTACCAGTCAAAGGTTTGGACACACACAGGAATGACCATGTTTTTCATGAAAGGATACATTTTTCAGTTTTCAGTTGTGTTACCATCATTGCACATGCTACTGAATAAGTGCTAATGTTTGCAGAATTTAGGCCTCTGTATGTTTATGTAAATATTCCTTAAAAAAATCAATAGTCATTTAAAATATGTCAACACTGTATTTCTGATCTATCTGAAGTTATGAAATCTGCTTTTTTTTTCTTTCCAAAACATGGTAAGTCCTAAGTGTGTCCAGCACCACTTTTGACTGGTAGTGCATGTTTGCACAGCTTTAAAGCCGGTCTGAGGAGCTAATAAAGATCCAGTTCAGTTCAACTTTCCTTCCTGACACTGTCTAGCCTTCCACCTGTCTCACCAGGTCACTCAAAGTGGATTCACTGCGAGAAGAATCCTCATAAGGTAACTTGGCAATGGTGGGGATTTGACCTGGAACGTGACCTGTACTGTAGGTCAGTAAATGCATCATCCCTCCACAATCCGACGAAGTATGTTGCCCAAGCCACCCTTGGCCAATTGGAGGGGGGTTTTCTCCTCCTTGTTCTCAATGTAGATGCTGGCCCCATGTTCCACCAGTAGCTTGGCTGCTTCTACACGCTCCTCATCACAGGCCAGGTGGCTGGTAATGCATGCAAACAGAATTGTAAATACAGGCATACATCTTATTATTTCTCTTATTGTAAGGAGTACATACTAAATTGCATTGACTTCTGCTGTATGTAAGTATGTGTGTATAAGTATGTATTAAACGCATACAGTGGTGTGTTGCCCTGTGAGTCCTGGATGTTAGTTGAAGCACTCTGTTTGAGAAGCAGCTGGATGAGACGGTAGTTGCCTTTTGCAGATGCTCTGTGAAGTGGCGTAGACTCCAGCTTGTCAGTGGCATTGGGGTCTGCTCCATTTTCCAACAAGATCAGAGCAATCTATAAAGAGGCACAGGAACGCATTACTTACAAGTAATTGACAACTATCCTCTTTAGAATTCAGTGATTTCCCTTTTTTTTAAACATGTTTTCGGATCCTATATTGGTAAGTGCCACAGTTCATGGCCTACAGTCTAAACCCCACTTAGGAAGTGAGACATAAAGATGTGCACCAGAGTCCACTGTGGGCTCAGACTTACAGTAAATCATGTAAAGTTGCTCTTTTCATTTATTTGACTTTCTGCACATTGTCACCCTCTGCAGTGGTGACTTGTGAACGGCAAAAGCATCTTTCCCTATTCCATAATAACTGTATACAGTATATTACATACTACTTCACATGTTTTTGCAATTAATATAAGAGAAACATACATCATTTACATTTTCTGTACAATGAGGAAATGAAGTAATGAATCACCTGACAAACACCAGTCAAACCTGTTTGGATTTCCTCTTCACATAGAGAAAATACTTCAGTTCCTTATAGCACAGTCCTACCTCTGTTTTCCTAATATGGTTTCTTGTTGCATTGCAATTGTGTTCCGTGTGAAAGAAGTACACAGAAAACACACAGTTAAGTACTACTAATAATAAAAAAAAATAGATATTTTCATGTAAACCTGAAACAAATAAACGTTTGAGAAATATTTATAACCAGGCACTAAAAGTGAAGAATAAGTATTTAATATTCAGCACTATTCATAGGCCTACTTATCGGAAGCTTAATTCATGTAAATCAACGTGTAGAAATTACCTGTTATAAGTGAACAACGGCTATTATCATTATGTCTCCAGCTTCTAGCAGAACATTTCTTTGGACGTACATGGTGATAGACATAGCAGTCTCTGAAAGCCTAGTGTTGTGGCCTTGTTGCTCTTCTTGAGAAATGGTTCATACCCTGCTACTCATCTTCTGAGATCTTTTGAAAATACCTTTTCAGATTGGAGCCTTGTATTCCTTATTTATCATATTATGTATCTGTGATCAAGTTCATTTTCTGTATCTCAGGGAACAGAACTCCCAAATATTGATCTTATGACGGTGTGGTCATTTAAAAAAAAACAAAAAACCCAAACTGATCCAAGTGTCACAAAGAGTGAATGCGCCGTGCACTGCCCCCTTCGAAACCTAGAGTCTAAGCATTATTTGATGCCGAGAAAGCCCCTCTTTGCTTAGAATATCAATTTGACTCTTGACACTTTCACTTAGTTCTGACACCACGTTTCCACCAGCACAATGCTACTTAGTCAGCAATGTTCCGCTGGAAAGGCTGAGGCGCAGCAGTTTGTATAGACAGTGAACAATAGCTGCATATTAATGTAACAGAGCAAGCCTTAGATAAGACACGTAATTTCATTTTATATTAACACATTTACATATCTGAGGGGTTAAAACAACAAAATGCATTAACAGTAATTGTCAGAAAAGTTTCCAGCAGCTCTCAATAAATAATGCATCTAGAAATAAAAAGAACTTAATATTGAAATTATAAGCTTTATTTAAATAAAGGAAAATTCTATTATATATGTAGAGCTATGTGAAAGACTTAAAAGAAACAAAATGATGCGTCATAATTATTCAGTCACTGTTCGTGTAACTGGGGAGCCTTACCTCATATCTGTCTTTAGAAGCGGCATAGTGCAGAGGAGTGCACCCATTTTGGTTAACTGAATTTAACTGAGCGCCTTTGGATATCAGAGATCTCACTATGTCTTCTCTGCCTGCAGATGCAGCAATGTGAAGAGGGGTCCATGAGGCCTTGGAAGTAACACAGCACATGCAGTCATTCCACAAAATAAAGTGCCCTCTGTGTAATGTCTGTTCACATGACAAAGCATACACAGAGAAGTTAAAAACATACACCACGTCTCTGTTTTAAAATGATTAACTTAGGCCTACATCATCCTGCAGATTCACTTCAACTCCCAGGTCAAGCAGAAACTCTACAATGTTGGTGTGACCTGCAGAACAAGCCCAGTGCAGAGCGGTTCTACGGTCCTGAAATGACAGGGAATGAAAAAAAGGGGGTAAGAGTGGTAAGACTAAGACAAACAAACGTGCAGAGGGCTTTGCTGGGTCATGCATTCTCACCTGGTCCGTTTTGCAGGCAAGCGCTTTATCTGACAGGATGCATTGTTTTAATTTCTCAAACTGTCCCGTGTAAGCAAAGTTGCAGACTTCCACGTTTGACACAGAACCCTCCATTGTTAAGTAACCTTTGTATATCAAATAAAAACGTAAATTCTTAAGACTTATTTCGTTTCAGTTTTGAACCAGCAGTTGCAATGACTCAGGAAATCATTAATTCTGCTTCCGCGTGGCTAGAGCTTTCTTTTCAAATTAAAATACCATAATTGTCTTCGGCTTCTTCTTCTTCTTCTTCTTGTCCTTTAGTAATAGTTGGCAACCAGCGAAAAGGGAGCATTATCGCCTCCTACTGCTTCGGAGTGAGAATCAAAGTTACAGTCTAGTCATAAGTGCCGTGTACGCCCGTGTGCTCTAAAAAACTAAACAAAATTCTGCTCATCCCACTAGGAATTCTCAGGATTGTATTTAAATTAAAATCTTGTACCATATCCCTTCTAAACTTTTCCTTCATATTCTGTTTCTCCTGCTAGAGCTATTGATTCTTTCATAATTGCATGTTTTGCCATATTTTCCACTTCCTCATTTCCCCTCAGACCCACATGAGCTGGTACCCACATAAAATGCACTATTTTCCCCTGATTGACTACTCTTGTGTATACTTGCAATATTTTATACAGAATATCTAGACGAGTTGACCTAAATGATGCTAACTTAGAAAGTTAGATGATAGATCCTTTTTACCAAATGCAAAGCTAGAAGTACTGCAGTAATTTCCACTGAATAGATAGATAGATCGATAGATAGATAGATAGATAGATAGATAGATAGATAGATAGATAGATAGATAGATAGATAGATAGATAG
>JAUYWH010000002.1:5967800-5999286 GCA_034779795.1 Ctenopoma multispine
TAGATAGATAGATAGATAGATAGATAGATAGATAGATAGATAGATAGATAGATAGATAGATAGATAGATAGATTCAGTTATTATTACAAATTATAATGTTACTGAACTGGTTAAAACAGTGGAGGAAAGAAGCGATAAGAGTACAAATATTTTATTTTGATGAGGTGTCGTCT
The DNA here is from genome assembly GCA_034779795.1 of Ctenopoma multispine. NCBI lineage: Eukaryota > Metazoa > Chordata > Actinopteri > Anabantiformes > Anabantidae > Ctenopoma > Ctenopoma multispine. The sequence goes on from JAUYWH010000002.1 coordinate 5,967,974, forward strand.
GTGTTCCCCGGAAGTAATTCTGCGGTAAAATGGCTGCCGTCGCTACTACACGAAGACAACGATAAGACACATACATTGTTGGTTTAAAAGATTCAGCAAGATTGAATATTGGTTCTTGCTGCTGTTTTTATGCGTAATTATGGCAAATACGTTGGTAAGTTTGATTCGAAACTCGATTCGAAACTTTTATACTGAAATCAATCAGTCAGCGCAGTGTAATGCTAGCTGGTTTCCAATGTGCGTCTTTAACAATGAACCTTAACTTGTGTTTGTTGTGTTCACACTAGGATTTCAGGACTCACGCCGACCAGTCATGTAGATATTCGGAAGAGTTTGTCAACATTTATTACGACTGTATGGACAAGAAAAGGAGGGTGCGTAATAGTCATTTTTCGGAAACTAGCAATGCTGCGGTTGTTTTTATGTCATCGTATGAGCACAGTGGGTCTCAATCGATAAACCACGATGACCAGTATTATTTGTAGTTATTAGATGTATCGATATTGGTGTGTTTAAATTAGACAATAATACAGTTACAGTTATGTTAAGTATTCGGCATCATTATTGCATATCCCACTTTGCTCACCAGGGAGCAGTGACGACTCAAAATGATTCACTGATCAACATTAGTCTGCCTTGTGGTTTTAATGTTGTGGCTGATGAGTGCTTATTGGTCACACTTCTGTATTAGTTAAATCTAGTACTGTTCAGGCTGTCTGGTTGATGTCTTTACTGTTATTCTTGTTTTTAATTCTAACTTTTTTTTTATTGTCCCCTTTAACTCAGAACTTGACCAGACTCTACCTGGACAAGTCCACGTTGGTGTGGAACGGGAATGCAGTGTCAGGGCAGGATGCTCTGAGCGAGTTTTTTGAGTCCCTGCCATCAAGCGAGTTCCAAGTTCACACACTGGATTGTCAGCCAGTTCATGGTTAGTGGAGGAAACCTGTCCAAGTGCTATTGATTTTTTTTTTTTTTTATTTAAGTTCCAGGAGTAAGAGAATTGTGTAGATATGAAACAGGACTTTAAAATGTTACATAACCTAGAATCAAATACTCTTATCTACAAAAGGTCTGATATAAACATCAGGCTTCACTTTATTTATTCACAGAACAAGCAACCCAAGGCCAGACTACACTGCTCGTGGTGACTGGTGGGACAGTCAAGTTCGAAGGGAATAAACAACGTTTCTTCAACCAGAACTTTCTTTTAACCGCTCAGGCGTCACCCAACAATGACCAGCCTGTTTGGAAGATTGCTAGTGACTGTTTCCGATTTCAGGACTGGAACAGCTGAGACTCTCCTCATCTGTGTTTTCTTGTTTTTCTAAATCGTATGAAAACTCAAAAGTGATAATCTTTAAAATCATTAAGTTGCCAGTTTATTTCTGTTTTGTAATAAAAGTCAAACAATAATGAATATGAAAACATGTTTATTTCTGAAATGTTGCATGTGATCATAATGGTGGTGTAATAAATACAAATAAGCCTCTTTAAAGTTTAGTGATACACAACCATCAACATTACAACACTTTGAAAAGCACATAGAAAACACTCCTATAATATTAAAATGAACAGACTTGACCTTTGTTACTAACTTGTACATTAACCTGTTAATTGAGGTATAATATACACGGTATTACAGTATGCCAGATGTCACTATAGCTAATGCACATAAGCATTTTAGTAGTTTATTAGTAGTTAAGCATGCTTAATAAATAAGGTGCCCACATGAATTTTACAGAAGTGCTTTCTACACGAGCCACCGGCTACCGGTCACTTATCTTCCTGAGTCATTCATGTTTACACATTTTGGTCTAACTCTTTTGAATAAGTCAACACAAAAAAAATGAATAAATAAAACAACATTGCTCAGAAAAAAATGACATGACCACAAGTAATTATGGATCATGTCACGGTGTCTCTGGGAATTTTTCTTCAAGTCTCATGTAAACATAGTAATTCAGCTATTTTTGTTACTTCTTAAAAAAAGATGCTACTGCAGACTGAAAGGCACAGCATCATCAGTACAAAAGAGCATTACAAGCGTCCAAAACGATCAACATGTTCACGGAACGACAAAGCGTCGGAAATATATTGAGAAGTGGTACTTCTTTTTCATCAACTACAAACTTGAGTGCTAACAGATTTGGGTGGATGGCATTTGTGTGCTGTAATGGACTCAACCCCTTTTTATGGAATAAGAATTTCCCCTTCAGTGCATCTCTTTAACAATCAAAACTTCAACCCAAAAATAAAATAAAAATAAAAAAAGCAGCACATGTGCATGAACAGCTACAACTATCTACAGCTCCAGCTTTTTTTTTTGTTCAAGACATTTTCATTTGGACACCTGTGGTTCACAAACAGCATCAGAATATCCCAGGAATATTATGTACAATTCTAGACAGTGGTTATTGTGGCAGTGGGGACTTGTGAAAGTTATTTGCCTCCATACATTCTCTCTATGTGGTCAAGATAGTGGTTCTTCAGCTCTTTCCGCTTCAGCTTGAATGCATCCGTTACGAGACCGGTCTCAGGCGTCCACGGCTCCGGACTCAGATGCACCTTCATTGGAATCTCAAATCTCTCAAGTTTAACTGTGTGGATGAAAAGTGAACCGTGAAGCTCATATTCTTTTGCACTAACTTGATTTTTTCCTAATAAAGTACATGACATGAAGATAAGGTGAAGGAATGGTTAGGAAAACTTACTGTTAGCAGCGACGACCTTGATCTCGTTCAGGACCACTCTTTCCATGTCGGGGTGAGTGCAGATCTCCTCCCACGCTCCCACAATGCCTCTCTGTTTTGCCAGTTCGGTCAACTTCTTCTGGTTGGGCACCACAAAGCTGATCACGTAGTTCTGTTCACTGCAAGGAGGAACATCAGAAACAAGGTTGATGGAAGGCTAAGTAGTGTGGTAAAGATTTGGCAGTTCAAACTGGAATGTAGCAAGAGCAAAATATGTCTAAGTGAAAGATTTAAAGCAGGAGAAATGTCAACTCGAACTTTAGCCCTTAAAAACCTATCACTGTAACTGTGGCGCTCACACGTTAGGGTTTTGAAGAAGTGGGCTGTTGCTCTCATCCCGTGAGGGGAAGTTATGCTGCGATAACCAACTTAATGACATGAGGCAGACAGAAGAACACATTAATATAAACACTAAATGGAGGGAAAAAAAGCTCATATCTTAGGTTTAGTGATTAATTTTGATTGAATGGATTGGACTGGATCAAACTAATTTTTTTGGAAAGGAAATTTAGCTCCCACTTTCTATTTTTATGTAATTATTTAATTACATAAAAATGAAAAAGCTCAAAGGAACTGAAATGTCAGTCGAACTATTGGTGATTCATTAAGTTGAAGTAGAAAAAAATATTTGTATGTACTGAAGTTGACATTTCAGCTCAAGTCTAAGCACTGACGGTTAAACTTGTGGGGCGTTCACACACAGTGATTCAAAGAAGGCGCTTGTAGCTCTGGCCATGTAAAGGGGAAGTTATGACGCCATAACCAAATTTGTTACCAAACTCATGACACGGGGCACACCAAAATAAACATTCCCATGAACTCTATGATAATAAACTGAATGATGTGAACACGATCCATATTAAATCCTGGTTTGATACTCGATCGTTTTCTTTTATATCCTCTGAATAAGATATTTGGAGATTTAAAAATTCATTGTGAGAGTGAGAAATAGGACTGAGAAATGTGAGTGTGAAATACTGTAGGTGTCTGGTTATAGATTTGATTTATATCTAACTAAAGCTCCAGTGTCAGGAGATTTGCAAAAAAAAAAAAAAACCTGAGAAATCAACAGTTGACTGTTATATTACATGTAGTCATATGTGCAGACACGGAAGAAGCTCTTCCAAAATAAATGACGGTGACTCACTCACCTGTTTGCGTAAGCACAAATGTTGTCGATGAGTGGGCAGTTTTTCAGAGCAGACTCAACTTTACCGAGAGACACGTACTCCCCGGCCTGCAGTTTGACTAAGTCTTTCTTGCGATCTATGTGAAAATGAGAACAGTGCTTTGTTGTCAACACTGGCTGATGTTCAGTGCTCTCAACATAAGTGTGTTTATACAGTGCTTTTTTAAAGTGCACCTTTTTCAAAAACATACACACACACACACACCTACTATCTGCAGACAACCATCAGGGTAAATCTCGCCTATGTCTCCAGTGCAGAACCATCTCTGTTTTTTGTCATCCACGAAGAAGTCCTGATTATTGTCTTCATTACTGTAGTAACCCATCGTTATGTTGGGACCACCGATCAGGATCTCCCCTCTTGGGTTTGGCTTGTCCTTGCTGGTGTAGCCACCTGTGATGAAGGCGTAGATGAAATTAATTACATCCTTGAAATAAAGGGGGGGAAAAAATACACCACTTCTCACTCAGTGCTCAATCAGCACGGTGAATGTGTTGTTTCATACCTTCAGCCCAGTCTCTGACTCTGACCTCACAGCAAATGAGTGGAGCTCCAACACGACCAGTACTGATGTCTGCAACTGTGTAGTAATGATAATACAACATCTTAATGACACTTCATCATTATCATCACCCCACCTTTACTCTCTTCCTTTTCTACATTTTAAATTCTGTCTTACCCTCTGTGATGGTGCCTGCCCCACAGGTTTCAGTGAGACCATAGCCCTGGCCCACTGGACAGCAGAAACACACATTCATAAATCTCTGCGTGGCTGAGGACAGGGGGGCTCCCCCCGACAACATCATCCTCACGCGTCCTCCCAGGAGTTTCTTCACTTTCTTGAACAACAGGCTGCCAAAAACAGTTGTGTTTGATTTCAAGTTGAACAACACACACATATTTTTAGGAGCACTGAAGGAGACTTAGTGGTTTCTTACGCATTGCAAAGTGGTGCGTCATAGCCCCTCTTGATCTGCTCAAGTTTATACTTGTAGCCCAGAGTAAACAGCGTCTTCTGAATGAAACTCATTTCCTGCACTTTGCTCATCACATTCTTGTTGATGCGATCCATAATTTCCTTTTTTGAGAGAAAAAAAAAGAAAAGAATTCACTTAAACAGTACACTTGAAGATGTGTGTAAAACTGAGCAAACAGAGAGAATGAGGAAACCAGACCAGAGGGTAAGAGGGACAGAGCAGTGAGTAATGACACACAAGAAGGAGTGTAACTCAGGATTCTTACTGGCACAGCTGCCATCAGGGTGGGTCTGAGCACTGAGCAGTCTCCTTTACTTCCTTTCTTTATCTTAGTGGACTAAAGGGAACAGGACAACAAAAAACATAAAAAAGATGCCTATTACGTTATAGAGCGACATCGATGAAGCTAATCGCTTAGATAAGTACTAGTAACCACACCTGTGTGTGTCATAAAGACATACAGTACCGCAATAAAATGGACAGATATGATGTGTGACCTGCTGTTTGGTGTCGGGTATTACCTGGTCCGACAGTGTCTGGGGGGATGAGTAGCCGATCCGACAGCCGTATGTGACACAGGAGATTTCAGCTGTCATTTCCAGGACATGAGCCAGGGGCAGATATGCTATGTAAGTATCAGAAGGTCTGCAGGAACACAAGTAGAGAAAGTAAAGGTTACTACATGGTTTCTGTTCCTCTTTCCAGCTTTCACACTGAAATCATCAAGGAACCATTGCTCAGTTACTTTGTGATGTACTGTACGGCGTACACACAGTCACATCCACATGATTACACCTCTACACTGGGGCTACGTGGTGAGTATACTGTTCCTGGAATCCTGTCTCAGCACAAACTTCAATGGAAATTTCTTTTTATCTACTTGGCACTTCCTAAACCTCTGTTGTTGGAATAGACAAACAAACTTTGGACTTCAGTGAGAGCTGCGTATTTAGGGTTTGACCATTAATGAATAATGGTAAACAAATCCTGCTGTGAAAATACTAAAACTATGCTACTAAAAATCATATATACTGATCAACAGAGCAACTCACCCAAGACCAGGGATGCGTTCACACTGTCCTGACATTCCTGCGATTAGGTTACTGTGGACAATCATGACTCCCTTAGGTCTCCCAGTAGAGCCGCTGGTGTACATCACCATAGCCAGATCAGAAGACTGGGGCTTCACGATTGGCTTCCCCGCTGCAACCCGAACAAAGTTACTGTGTAATACTGCATGTGGGAAGTTGTTCATCTAGAAATAAAAAGGCACAACCGAAAGAGAGACACTCACTATTCTGAGGCAGCGCTCCCAGCTCTCGTACAGCCTGCATGCTGTGGATGGACAGTCCTGCTGGGTAGCCTTCTGTGCTCATTTTCTTCTGGTCCACGTAGATCACATGCTTCAGTTTTGGGATCTGTGGAAGCACATTCTGCACAGAAGAAGAGGGCAATGTCGGTGTCAAAACAGGACGTGCAATCACATGATATCCTTTTAAAAATTAAGATTTCAAGGTCCACACCCACTGATAGAATCTTGTCGACAAGCAGTAACTTGACCTACTAAAGAAACTCTCCTTTCAAACAGAACGACCCACAGATTATATAAAAAATATAGTATCCCACCCCCTCTTGCACACTATCGTGGAACAGATTGCACTTAGTTGTACCTAATTAAAAATGTTTCTTCAACCATAACTCTTTTAATAAAGAAGCGTGTGTCTCATCCAGTTCAAATACTTCTGAACAGATACTGCAGTCATTCATTTATCAGCTGAAGCACTTCACACTACGTCTTCTTATACCACACCGAATCTGGTGTTAATGAAATTATTTAGTTAGTTCCAAATAATCATCTTGTGAGAATTATTAAAGGTACTTGTTTCATGAGAAAAGTTCAATCGTCACTTCTCTGGTTCTCTGTTGTGAATACGTGCTACGCAAAAGAGATGAACTCACTTTCAGTTTAGTCTCGAGCAGCTCAGCACTGGTGACTAGATGTGTCACGCCAGTCTCGTTCAGTCCAAACGCAATCGCCTCTTCTCCCAGCGTGGCATAAAATGTCACCACTGTTATGTATACAAAACACTCGGTGAGTGAAAACTCGAGAACAGCAGTTTCACAGCATTACTGTATTGTACATACTGGAACATACTTACATGGGAAATTGCGTCTGAAGCACGCCTGGGCAGTGATCATCCATTCTGCTCTGGTCTCACAGAAGATTGCGATGGTGGCTTTAGGCTGCTGCCCTATTGCTGCCAATCCATTCCCAAAGTGACTGACGATAGCATCCAGCTCATTGTAGGACAGCCATCTGTACTCCCCTAAGATCAGCTAGGGCAGAGAGAGTCGGTGGATTCACGTTTTTGTCCTCACAAGCCCCTCTCTAAACAATATGTCATTGAAATAAATATAAAAATATGAATCCTTACCTTTTTAAATACTTTACCGCTGGGTTGAATCTCATTCTCTTCCTTCAGTACATCCCGGGTGCCGAGACAATGTGCTTCTCCAAAGCGCTGCACAGCATGTTCAAACAGTTTATCCAGGGTGTCTTTGCCTGGGAAGCCCTCCCTGGACAGAGAATCAAAGTGGTCCACAGAGCGGTACGGCCCCTCAGGTTTGCCTGTAGTGGAACGGGCCTTCATCCGCTTGGACAGAGCTTTCCGTTGCCCGGCACCAGTGATGAAGTACCAGGGCAGGAAGGAGAAGATGGAGTACAGCCATATCAGTAAGTGGACTGGAAAGAGGAGGACAGATTGGAGTGTGGAGTCTGCCTGATGACCCATACTGTTCTCTGGAAGAGTACGCGAGGAAGTGAAGTGAGCAGCAGTGGTGGTCGGAGTAGTTTTGGACGGCACGGTGATACCAGAGATGTTTGAGGTCTGCTAGGAATGATGGCCACTGTATCAGATAGTCATCCAACAACTGTTGTATGAAAAGATTAGGTCCAACCTTCAGTCAAACGTTACACCTGAAGTTAACAGGAAAATAAGAAAACACAGTCACAAAACTACATTTATCGAGCACATGTGAAATAACTAGCATTAATCAAAGCATTTTACATGTCAAAAAAGAGACGGGATTATTTTTTACCCATAATATCAGTCACATGCCAACAACCGTCTACAGGAGGAAGTAGGTTAAAGTACAAACTAACTCGTCACAAAACAATGCTTTGTGAATCAGCAGAAATCAGCTACTAACCAAGAGTTACCTACCATATACTGGACAACTCATCAGAGACGCACCAAACAGCCTCTGTCTGCCTGTCAGCTTTCAAAGCTCAATTATATGTGTGATCTCATAGTCGGGTGAGCTGCAGTCCAAGGTCCTCCCTCACAGTGCCTAAACACCTGTCTGCCTTACAACAATAAATGGGAGGTTATCTGAGAGGTCACGGAAGGGATGAAGCAACACTCATACGTGTCCACTCTGGCCGGACTGGCTAATAGCCACAGCACTGCGAGTTATGCTGAAGAGAATCGAGCCGCAGACAACCAATGACAGTAAACGTGAAGCTCACCCCACTGACTGGTGAGTAAGAGGGCACTCTAGGGCAAGTTCAGCTTGCTAATAACGTCACAATGCGGAGTGGAGGAAGGAGTTAACACCGGTCAAACTAAATGAGGCACTTTCAACTGGTTTTAGACATCTTGGTAAATAAACCCCTGTAGTGACAGGAGCAGCTGAAAACACAAAAAGGAAAGCTACACACACACACACACACACACTGTGCAATAAAGCAATTGGAGCTCACAGTTTTCAGCTATCATGTGGGACCTACTTCCTGATCTAATAACTCTCATCTAAAGATATGACTCACACTACATCCGATAGATAAAGCAGCTTCATGTAACATTATGTTCAGCGTGTATTTGCTCAGCCACATCGTCTTATTTATGCTAAACAAAAAGTCAGTGGTTTACTGATGTAACACACCCTCCCTTTCCTGTAGGCATCACTTTACACATAGTGTGACTAACAGTCTGATGAATCATATCTCTCCAATCTACGTCACAAAACGTCTATGCAGCTTAAAGGCAAAAATCTGGCTGTACTCCAACAGGTAAATAAACATGGTCACGGTTTGATCCTTAATATCGTAATGAACTCAGGTCAACAGAAACGCCCTACAGAAAACCACAAACACCTGTCTAAATAAGACACCCTTCAATCCAGATAGTACAGTTTTCCTGCTTTTTTTTTTACCCTTTGGGGCATGAAAACCCTGAGTGTGTCAAACAACCACTATATCTGGAGCACATGTGTATCTTTGTGATAATCACATCACTGATAAAGCCACGTCGCTGTAACGTTAGTTTACTTAAACCGGCACAGCTTTACTGACATGTACACGTCACATATGAATACAACTTTTTGAGGCCATACGACCACGGACGGATGTTGCTACACATGCGATTGCGACACAGTTATACCAGGAAATTCAACATTCAGCATGGGCATGACGATCGTTACAAGACTTTATTCCCCCATCATAAAAAAAATCTATATTGAAAATGAAACTAGAACAATAGGACTTTATCACACGTGGCTATCTCCCAACGTGGCCTACGTTGTGAATTAAGTCTCTTCATTGTCACGTTACTTTGCGCCTTTGAGACAATGGGAGATGAGCGGGATGGGAGACCGAGTGATGACAAAAGCCGCCGGCACGTTGCTGGCACCGCGACCGCCGAGCAACAGTCGGCGAGTTGATTAACGTCAGCTACCGAGGATGTAGCTCAAACCCTTCCCACAGCGCCCACCCGAACGAGCTCCAGCGTAAGTCCACAAAGGGATAAAGGCATTAGTGAGATTATAACGTTCAGCTAGCGAGCGATACCCGGCTCCGTTGGCAGGCTTGTTGCATTCTTACCTTCGTGAGTAGGAAACCCGGTCAGTCGCGCCTCTGTCTCCCAGAAATGACCGAGAGTTACCTCCTCGCTGGAGCAAGAAACACGGAACCTCCACGTCATCTGATTCCATATTTCTGGACCAATGAGAAACCGAAGCGAATACTCATCGTGTTTTTACCATTACAGCCCCTAGACAAAAAAAAAAAAAAAAAAACAGGAAGCAAGCGTGGCCTGTTTTTAGATGGTATCCACACTACTGTGTTTGTGTTTCAGTCTGTACATGTTTGTATTGGTTATACATTTAACATCTGAATTACATCCGTGTATTTAATGTAAACCTACTTACCAGTGACGTAAGACAGCACAGTATAGGTGTGATTACATCACTGTTGTATAAATACATCTACGTAATAAATTAAATCCAGACAGTTAAACTACTCTGCTCTGAAACATATTTTATTAGTTATGTGTCCCGCATCGTTAAATTAACCACAGTATTGCACATTAGCCCCTGATTAGTTGATGTCAGTGTTGTTGATGTTGTTGGTGTTATGCGTGATGTCACAAACTCATATACGTTTTTTAAGCTTAAGCTTTACATAAGAGAAAAACAAAAAAAACATCACGAGTGTGAAGAAAACATCCACAAGTAACTCTGCAAATAGGCCTACGTCATTTTACACGTATTTTAATGGTCGCAGGGGTTTTAATTGCAACACAAATAAAATGTGCTGATCAATAGGTTATCAATAAACATATTTTATCTCATAGCCAGACGGAGCTATAAACATACAATCTGTCGATATCGCCCTCAAGTGGTTGAAAAATAGAAGTACTTTCTTGTAATTGTTCTTATAAATGTTTTTTATTATTATTCAGATGTCTACATGAACGAATCCAATATTATAACACCTGAATAAGCAGAAAATTACAACCAAATTACCTCAAAACATGACAAAATATGACACAAACGATGAAGAAACTGCAAATGGACAAACATGTAATGTATAAATAAAATAGAATAAACTAAATAATGCATCACCTCACCACAGAAAAATATTTAATAAAATAATACACACGATAAGACCAGCACTTGTTGAGATGGTTGTCTATGCTCTTCGTGAGAAACGTGCACAATGTACACACGTTAACACGCCTGCAGGGGGCAGTGCTGTCGAGTGAGCAACAAGCACGAGGTGGACGGGCGCTTGTTTTGCACACCACAAAAACTTTGAATGACCACGACTGCAGGAACTTAGTGAACTGAACTTTACGCCCCCTGGGTTCAAGTTCTGCCTGCTTTGTTCTGTAAACTATATTTCAACACCGATCACAATGTAGTTTGAAATCAAGTTCCAGGATCATGTCATTTCATAGTCATTTATTATACTCCTTTAACCCAAAAAACTATTCTGCGTTACATTAAGTTGCATTTGAAGAGAAAAAGGGAACGAAAAGTATTTCGTCTTAGTGAGAAACGTCTTAGTTTACAATATTACCACATTTCAATATTTTGATGCGCTGGTTGTAGCTTCTCAAAAACCAGTAGTCGCATTCCGGAACTTTATATCTAAATGTTGTATTTGTACACAGGTTTTGTGGTGAGAAAACATTTTACAGTTACAAATATGTCATGTTATTTTCGTTAGCAGTGTAAAGTACCGTAGCTACACGATCAGTCTGGAGTCTGAAAGTTGTTCCCGTCACCTGTCATCACGATTTGATAAACGCCCCCCCCCCCCCCCCCCCTATGTTATCACCGCCCCCCACAGGCTGTCCATTACAAGAAAACGTTCGCACTCCACAGCGGTTGTCCCACGTGTCTCATAGCTGTTGCACAAAAACATCACGAGTGGCTGCTACATATACAGCACATGTTAGCCTCTGGTAGCTACTTGCAGCGACGGACACCACGGAGCCTCACACTGTGAGCTTTGTTTGGTTTGGTTTTGGACTTTTCAGTGAACAATAGCAGTTACATAACTTTAACCGTAGTAACTGTTTGTTGTAAAAAGGTCTACACATTCTTGAGGTCGTTCGTTTAGGTACCAGGCTGTGAGCAGTCATTAGGCGAGGACTTTAAAAACACTCGTCCCCCACTCTTCAGTCTTCGGTAGCGGCATAGACGTTAACATGTCGACTGGCGCAAATCAAGTGAAAAGCTGCCCCATCCCCACCAGGGTGCTCACCCTGAAGGACTGGTCCCAGCTACCCGACTGTTACAGCCAGACACCCGGAGGGACCCTCTTCTCCACCACTCCGGGAGGTAAGAACTGCGTTTTATCTTTTCCTCACGGTGTTTCACTGTCGTCCCGTGAAACGAGCTCACGGTACAGAGAGTGTGGGAGCCTGTAACTGAACGGTTCCGGACGGGCAAACGTGCGTAGCTCAACGAGGAGCTCTCGCGAGAGACTGTAAACAACATGCACGTGCTTAAAACAGTTGATAAAAGTCTGTATAAAATAAGCAATAAGTTAAATTGAAATGTAATAAAAACAAATTTTAAGCGTAAATAGGACAAAACGAAAATGGGGGGGAAAAACGCCTGTTGCTAACAGTCTGCACATACTTCATGTTGTCAACAAAGCTGGTTTGACAAAGTCAGCAATGTTTGTTAACCAAACAGTGAAATCAAGAAACACTTTTCAGACCATAAGCACCAATTTCTTTTAATGTCACTTTACCATTTATTATTATGAACCTTTTTTTTTTTAACCCATTTTGCGGACTGAGCAAACATCACTTTTCGTTGCATCAGAAACGCCAGAAGAAAAACACGAGCTGCTGATCCCGTGATTTGAAGCGAGGCGTAAATGTCCAGCTGCAAAAAACAGCTAAGTGATTGGCGTCGGCCAGTGGTTTAGACTCTCTGGGCTGTCCCATCCACGCTGCTCTTTGCATTACACCGAAAGGAAAGGGGACATTTTGTACAAGTTAAAAGGAGGAGGGCAGGGGAAACTAATGCATAGGAAGAATGATCAACTTTGTTTTTCACTGACTACAGATTACAACAATGTTTTCATTTGTTACACACTTTAGTGCTTGCACTATAGCTTGCATTCCACCCCCCCCCCCATTTCTTTGTCACTCCCCTCTCTGCTTTACTTCCCTTTTGTCCAGGATGAACTGCACACCACTCATTTGATTATGTAACATGTTTTCACTCTCAGACGCAGTACGGGACAGTTCAAACTCTAGCACAGAATATCATGAGCAGTGGACCACTCCTTGATCCAATCACGTCCCGGTCAAAGTTAACACAACATATTTACGACACTGTTTTCGCCTGGCACTGCAGAGCGAAACATGTGACCTCAAGGCCTCTGCTTCAAAGAGAGAATGTTTTGTGCTCTGATTTCCTAGAACTCATTGCAGCCTTCAGACCCTCCCCTTGGAGCGCACACACAGAACCCCCCCCCCTCCCCCTTTTCCCTCATACACCCCCACCCTCCACCCCTGGTATTGGATAGTATGCAACTCCACACATGTGCAAAAACATGCTTTAGTACTAACTCAACTAGCATTTGATTCTGTAAAATTTCAGCATTTGGTTTTTTACATTTAAGCGACATCAGAAGTTGTTGCAGGTCAAACATCAGGCTTTTCTTTTTTTCTCATTCATAAACGCAGGTACCCGCATCATCTATGATAGGAAGTTTCTGTTGGACTGTCGAAACTCCCCTCTAGCCCGGACCCCCCCGTGCTGCCTGCCACAGATTCCAGGGGTAACTGTGCCTGCCACACACCCTGTGGGGAAATTGCAGGATCTCAAAGAGGAGGCTGAAGAGGAAGAGAAGGACATTGCAGGTAAACATATCAACATTTAGATCTTGTCCTATTTGAACTTGAAAGAGTTTTAAAAATAAATGCCTATATAGAGAAAAGTGGTATTATTATGCTGAACAAGCATTTTCATAAATTTGATGTCTTCTCTACTTTGATGATATCTAAATACCACGGTGTGGTGTTATGTAATGTATTCATCGTTGTGCATAGTCTGCTTTTTGTATTTGGATGTGGTGTTGTCATGAACTTGCTGCCTTTTTGTCCTCTCCATAAATCTTTTGTTGTCATGACTCTTCAGCATGTGCTAATAAAGCAGACGGGTGCAGCATGTGTTGCTGCTGTGTCGTCCCTACATTTTTGCTGCACAGCAGTTGCGCTGTGTCCAGAATCGGAACAGTAGTGCTTCATTATCACCATGTGTTTTGTTTAGTTTTTCTGGGACTGTGCCTTAGTAAACATAGCTAGGATTTTAGCACCTTTGAAACAAACAAGTGACTCAACAGTCTCTTTGTTACATGCTGTGTACATGATTGTGTGGCTGATAGTGTCTGCTGTAACTTTGATAAATGTATTTGTTAAATAAACAGCTACTCTTAATGTCCTGTACACAACCAGTCATGGTAGTAACAGTAACACAACTGAAGACATGTATCTTTTCATGAAATACATGGTAATTCCTGCGTGTCCACACTTTTGACTGGTAGTGTACTTCTTATTATATGTTTTAAAGTTAAGACTTTCTTGCCAATGATTGTGTCGTGGAGTGTTTTCATGGCACTGTGACCAAAGCTTTGGGGTCATGTGCAAGTTGAGACAGCTATTTATTATCAGGTTACATGCATCCACCCATCAATCTGTCTCTCTCCATTCCATCTGTCATTTAAAAACGATAGGGATTAAAGTTGACCCCTTTATATCTAGTCTCCCTTGTCTGGGTTGGTAAACATGAAGGGCATGTCATGGGGTTTGGATGGGTGAGCTACACCCCTTTTTTTTTGTGTGTGTGAGTGCGCGTGTTGTCAGTTAGGAACAGATTGATAAGACCTGTAGTTGTAGATTTCTCTGCAGTACGTTAAGGTGTGGTCGTCGTTGAGATTCAATAACACACGTGTATGTACATTTCTAAAAACAAACATGTTTTCACTGTATCATTATTATGGAGTGTAGATCAATGGGTAAAATAACAAATCAAAATAGTCAAAAATTTAATTTATTTGTGTATATTGAACAAAAAGTAAAGAGTTCTATGTACTTTGAGGCCACTGTGTCGTCTTCTTCAATCCTAACTCTCTCTTGTCTCTTTTCTCTAGATGATAGCCAGTTTGAGATGGATATCTGAGATCCAGTACTACCTCCTGTGGAGAGCTATTTGTTAAAACACCTCCAAGGTCGTTTATGACCGTAATGCATTACATATTACATATGATGCTTTTTCTTTTTCACTTTTTTTTAAAACAAAAGCTTTTGTGAGGAACCAAAAAGAATGGAAAAGATAGAACAATGTGGGGGGAGGGGGTGGTTAAATCTACAGACTGGTATTACATGGGTTCAGTGGTTGCCCACTCACTTAAACTGCCACAAGATTGAAAAAATCTGTTTTGATTTCACTTTTTTTATCTTTTGTAAATACAAAAATGTACTATGTAGCCTATTTTTTAAGTTGGGGGGAGGTGGGGTATACGATGGTTACATGAAGACATGTAAATTAGGATTTTTCACTGCAGGCATCAGTTTTGTTTTGTTGTATTCTCTGATCTCCTAATATTAGGGGTTAGGGCCTACTGAAAATCAACTAGTACTGTTGTTTTTTTTTGTTTTTTTTGGGAGGCGGGGGGGGGGCTGAAATGTGAATCATTTCGAATAAAGGCTATTCAAACTGTCAGCAGTATTGTGTGATTATTATTCCGATTATATGTTGAGTGATGTTTTCAATGGTCTTATGATGTAGGGTTAGTAAGTTAATTATTAGATTTTTTTCCCCACCTAATCCCCTTTTTTAAGAGCATATAGAGCCAATCTGTTTAATATATGACTTTAAGTGTCAGCATGGTTCCGGAATTGCATTACAGACACACTTTATTATTCAAGATGAAATACTGAAAACTTAGAATGAACAAATCTGATTATACATGTCCAATAAAAGACATGGCTAATACGTTTTCCAAATATTTGCATGATATTTTTTTAATAGAAAAAATTTTTTGTTAAAGCTACACAACTCATGTATGCTTTGTATTCAGCCTGTCACACTGGATCAGCACAGTCATGAATAGGAATGCCTGCTTGTTCCAGGCACTGATCTTTAGCCTGGCTGTGGGAGTAGACCTTCAGGAATGAGAGCAGCTGGAGCCCAAAAGGCTAGACATAGTACAGAAACTACTCTGCAGTGCTGGGGTAGTGTGTGACACCTGCTTACATTTGGTCAGGCAGTTATCTTGAATATGCAATTAATGGACTTAGTGAGAATCTATGAATTATGTTGAGACAGATGTAGCAGAAATATTTGCTTCAGCACTGTTGAACTGTAAAGCTATTGCGTATTGGAAAAACGTATTTAAAGGAGAACAGTTAAGTAGCTGCCTCCTCTGTGTGTGTGTGTTAGTGATGTGGGTCAGTCTGCTCAGCTGTTCTAGTCCCATGACCTTGCAGACGTGACTGGCAACTTTGCATTGTATTAAAGCTAAAAGCTGACTTCAGCAAAGGGGGATCTGATTTACTGTATTAATAGCCCATTAACTACTTTTAGATAATAAACTCTGAACATGTTTAACAATGTGCCACGGCAATCCATTGCAATTCCCTTTTAAGATGTGCAGTGTTATTATCAGGAATGGGCACACACGCATTTAGCTCATAAGCCCTGCAACTTCCAACAGTCTTCCCATAGAGTTCAGAATGTAATATCTCACTTACACGTTTTAAAGCATATGTGCTTTACAACTAAAGTGTATTATTTTTGTAATTCTTGTTAATATGCCTTTTTGACTTTGACAGGGATTTGTTTTGGGGATTTTTTTCACCTAGCGACAGGCTTTTTTCACTGGCAGTGACAGCTCTTTGGACTTCACATTGACAGTTGGCAAATGCTACACTTGAAATCAACTCTAAACCGTTTGCCACTGCCCTTTTTAAAATTTACAAAAAAACAAAAAACATTTGCAATTGTAATTTGGTGAATTTAAAATTGTATTGCCAATGACTGTGACACACAAGCTTTCACACTAAAACGTACTGCATCCAAATAGTATGACTATGTAAATGTGATACAATGTTTGCTTCTGATCTTAAAATACTTCAAAATGACAGACACATTTTGTGACTGCTATACTGTATGTTGTCTGGGAAAACGTCAGCCTCGTACCACTGTAAACAACTTGACTTCAGCACCCCTGCCTTACTCCTGAGTTTAAATGAACCCTGATAAACTTGCTCCACTGCTCTTTTCCACACACAAAATATTCCCCTTTTTGGCCTCCTCATCCCTCCCTTATTCCATGCTCCCCTTCCAGGAGGGTTGGGCAGAGTGGTCTGCTTGAAGAGGCTCTATTTTTGTCAGCTGCTCCAGTTGAAGCTCATGGTACAGACTGGAGCTGAATCACCAGAGCGACGATGTAAACAGATACTCAAACTCACAGCCTGCTTGATCCCATCTATCATGACAGGGAGGGTGCAGGGGCTGAAGTGGACCACGTGTTTGTCTAATATGTGATCACACATATGCAAATCTAACATTACATTACTTACAAGCTGAAACCTTCACATTTCAGGAAGTCAGCAATTCTCTTCAGAGTAATTGTAGTTGCATACGCCAGTAAAATACAGCAACAACTGTTAACATATCCTACCTATTATACATATGTATTGTCAAACCTCTCGTGTCCCTATACCGTCTGGTAACACCTTGCAGAACACAGGCCGTTTACTTTCAGGTTTCACTGTCAACAGCAGCTGGCATGCTGGCTGGCTGCTGGTATGCTACTCTATACATACTGCTCTCATGTAATGGCATGTCTAATAGAAGAACTGAGATGATGTTTCCAAACATAGCTGCCGCCTTGTGTGTGTACGTGGTGCACATGCATGGAAGAGCTATAGTCATTAATTACTTTACAGACTAACATACAAACTGTATCACCGGTTTGTAAAATATCACTCTATGTAAGCGATGATCTACACAACTATTCGCTCTTCTGCATTCAAATGCTGCTCACGTGTTCATACAGCAATAATTATTTCCCAGTGATAATGTAACATTTACAGATTATTACACCTTACTTTTCCTGTACTTTTCCCCAAGTAACATAGTGAGTACAGAACTTTTTGATTGTAATGGAGTTGTTTTATGTTGTGGTACTACTACTTTTAATTTACTATGGCTTTTATGTGCTATATATGTACATCCACTCACAATAAAACTACTAGGTTATATATAGCCTATGCATGTGTTTGCAGGTGTGTATGTGCGCTTCACTCAGTGTCAGAGCTGTCTAGTTACCGAACAGTAGAACAAAAGTAGTTAAACACACACCCTAGCTTTTTTGAAATAACATCTGTATAGAATTTTGAACAGACAAAGGTCCCAGTTAGTTTGAAATCTGTCAAGTCATTTGCCACCCAAAAACAGCAAAGACACTGAGTTGAGGCTCAACATTTGCACCACACTGACCCACGAGCCATAGCCCATCCTCAGCAGACTCACTCAGAAATAGGCTGCTTTGCTGTAAACAGACCCAGTGGAGCATTTTGCAGTTTCACACACAGTTCTTACGAAATTGCACCCACACTAATTGTTAAGCACTTTTTACACACGTTAGTTCAAATGCATTCCCAGCCTTTCTTGTGAAATGTGTTTTAAATGAAAGCTCCACTTTAATTATGCTGTACCATACTATACCTTTGTTTCATTATTACTTTATGAAATGCTTTAATGTTAAAGTGCCTGCCGTCACTCTGCAAGTCCTGTAACTTCAGAGTCTTTCATGTAGTAATCTCAATATAAACTGCACTGATATGCAGTGCTGGCTGATTCAGTAACCTAAACAACAACACAAAAGCTTGACATCTCCAGCCAGCCAAGCCAGCTTATGAAACTATCAAGTCTAAAACAAAAACATACTGGAGAGAGTCTGACACCTGCTGGGAGAAAGTAGTAATACACCTTTACCAAAACCAGTCTTACCTGTTATAAAACGTTGTCGTTAAGCAAACTTTCTTTCTCAAAATATTTGTTTATATTTAAGCTATATAAATATAATTATAATATTTTATAATTTCAATGGCTTTGTTTTAATAACATGTAATAGTTCTCTAGTTTCTATCATTATAATAAAAACCCAAATCTAAATCTGACTAGTCATTAATTAAAGATTAACACGTATCAGTTACTCATCTCAGCTTTTGTCTTTCGTGGTATGGATTTCGTCATTGGCGTGGGGATGCAGGCCGTTTTCTTTTTTCTTCCTCTCCTGGTCAGATGATCGGGGGATCGTTACTTTCCGCTCCGGCCTGTGACTGGACGCAGTGAGCAGCGGCTGACGCAGCAGCCAATCACGTGGCTTCCACCGCCCGGGCCGTTCCCTTCAAGTCACGTCACGCCCCGCGTACACAACACGGTGCAGGGTTTGTGGAGGCGAGAGGGTCGCTGGCTGCGGTACGAAATACTAATACAAGCCGAAGAAAGAAGACATTTATTAAGGCAAACATATCGCGGCTAATTATAACAGACGGGGACATTTCTTTAAAGGCAAGTGCTCCACACCTGTTTGTAACTAATGTTTTTTATTATGTGTTTATGAGCCTTGTCATCATGAACGTAGGGGTCTGACAAGCTGAATTGTGCTCAGACTACATTGTGGCCTAACAGGCGTCACTTATATTTCGCATATGTTAGCTTTATATTCCGCATTTGTTAGCTGTATTTAATTGTTGCTTACTTTTGAAACATTATATTGACGACCTAACCAAATGTCGCAATGCTGGACCGAACATACACTGTTTTTTTCTGTCAATCTTAATATGTAATTGGCTAGACCTTCTTTGAAGCTAATATTAAGCTAACGATAATAGTAATGTCTAACTCAAATTACTTTAGCTCATATATATATATATAGTCGTGACTAAACCGAGTCCATCTGTTATCTTGTGTGTTTGTGTGATTGCTGTGGTTTTTATTGTTCCTAATTAGGCCAACGCGTTGTCTTCATTTACACAAACAGCCTCTTAGTATTGTGATGAGTTTCGACGTAGAAAATACACAAGCTACCTGAATAATCATTGCACCACAACACTGGCATTTCTTTATCAGCTTAACAACAGCTGATATTAGCAGTCCTGGACAGGTTTTACAATTTAATTTTAGACCTGTTTGGTCAGGATCCAGTTTTATCTCAATCTGGATCTAGACACTTTGGGTGTTCTGCCTGCTTGTATTTGAGTCTGAATGTGGTATTATCACTGTGACTGTTGTGGAAACATTGTGTGAGCTCACTCACTTATTCCTGAAATCCAGCAGGGGAAAAATAAACAGCATGCAAATGACCATAAGCATATGAAGCAAATACACTGTGCACACTGTCATATGAGTGAAGACCTGTATAAGTTTGCTTTAGGTTTAGATGGGTACAATAAGGCGAAGTGACCTAGAAGATGAGCTTTGATGTTGTTGATATTATTGACCTCAGATTACTGATTATTACTGATACCGATTATTTGTAAGGTGACTTGAAACGAGCCCTTTCTCAGCCAGTAATGTCACACTCGCGTATTTACAAGTGACTCATGAGATGGAACTTATAATCACCGAAAACTCCCTTTTAACTCAAAGACTGAGAAATCAGATAATTCTGCCTCAGGTTACAACATAAACAAATCACCAGGGATCGTGCGGTTCGTCCTGGAGAATGGTAACCATAGTTACAGACACCTTGTCGTGTGTCAGTAGCGTTAAGAACACATTCAGGTGAAGTGGACCAACTAACAGAAAAGCCTACTACTCCCTGCAGGTTTTTTGAGATGGAGAATAATTTTTCTAAAACAGTCTTACAGACTTCATCTAAACCTTTTTTTTGATTTGCATTGACAATATGATTTTTTTTTGCAGTACTGTTATATTAGACTGTGTTAATTCTTGTTGTGTATGTCTAATAAAATGGAAAGGCACACCACCACTTTCCTTTACTGTGACTGTTCCACATGAGCAAATCCAGTGATGAAGGCGAGCATGAGGGCTGTGACGAGCCCAGGTCTAGTTCATCAGAAGCCATTAGTGGCTGGTTGAGGAAATGCACTTCCGTCTCGTAAGGTCTAAAGTGGAAGAAACGACCTTTACACAGTGAGATTATCACAAACCTTTATTGTACTTCCACGATGGCTTACAGATAAAATCATTTCCTGCATGTTCAACTGCAAAGGGTTTCTTTAAATCACCTCTCTTATGGTTCACACATCTCACAGAAACACTTGATGTGTGATCTTGCTAAAGTGACATCACATCTGTGTGTTTGTGAGCAAGGAGAAAAACCACATGCGAAAAGAGAACATACCAGCTCTGTACACCCTCTTCTCTTTCCCATGCTGCACTCGATTTTTATTCCCCTGTACACTGTGGATCAGCCTCCTCCATTTGTGAAGTCTGTGTGTGAACATTAAGATAAATGGTGCTTATCTCTGGTTGGCACTGTGATTGACCATTGACTCACAAGGCTCCCTCAGCAAACTATAAAATAATAAACAGCGTTTGCTTGTCCTTTGTGACTGTAGAGACCATGTTTGTTTGCAGTATGAGTCTGCAAAAGAAAGAAATGGCAGGAGACCGGGTTTATATGCTCTGCACTTTTCGGTTCTGGGAAATGGTTGCATCATTTTTGTGTCTTTCTGAAAACGCTGTGCACTTTCTGTATGTCAGAACTCAGGGGAATGTATAGCTTAATGAGACTCTAGGGACTGAAAGACACATACTCCATACAATAGCACACACTGATCTGATTTGGCACTTTATTAAATAAAACAGAATTACAACACATTGACATCTTTTGAATATAAAATATGATGAATTGGTAGGTAGGTCTTCAAACCTTTACTACAGTACAGATTCCTCCAAACCTTTACAATATGTATACTTCTGTTGTTGTAATTAAAATATCAGTATACAGCATATAGTATAATTAAATATGTAACCTCACCTTTGTATGTTTGATTATACATTTAGAGTATTTTGAGATTTCAAGCATGTAGACAATTTGTAATATGTGAAATATGTCCTTCTGCCGGTATGTCTGCATAAGGGAGAAAATATAAATTGTTCTCATTTTTAACATGCTAGTTAAAAATGGTGCTAGTACTACAATGCCTCTTCTTTCTGTCTTCAGTATGTCCACAGAACTGTAAAAATGAATAACTCCTGTGTTCTTCTCGTTCAGGTGATTGTTCGACCTCAAGATGAATTTTGAGCAACCCCCTCCATACCCAGGCAATGGTCCCAACGCTCCGGGCTACCCAGCCCAGGGTGCACCTCCACATGGCTATCCACCTCAGGGTTATCCTCAACAGGGATACCCTGTCAACATGGAGCAGCCTAATCCAGCATACCCTAACTACCCTCCTGGATCAGTAGGACCTGGAGGTCCTTATCCTGGTCCAGGACAGCCAGCCTACGGATACCCTGGGCAACCACAGTATGGCTGGCAGGGTGGAGCCCCTCCTGGGCCTGTGTATGGGGAGGCTCCCAAAAACACAGGTGAGATGTAATACAGTAGCAAATATGAACAGTATCCATAACGATATCAGAACAGAAAGATCTGGTGACAGTAGATGATATGACAGTTCTATCCTGAGTAATGTTGACTGGTGGTGTAGTGATTAGCACTGTCGCTTCACAGCAAGAAGGACCCAGGTTCCAATCCATAGTTGGGGGTTAGCCATGTGCCTTCCAGTGTTGTTTGCATGTTCTCTCTGGGTTCCTCCCACCATCCAAAGACGTGCATGTTAGGTTAATTAGTGACTCTAAATTGTACAAAGGTGTGAATGGTTGTCTGTCTGTGTATGTCAGTCCTGTGATAGACTGGCGACCTGTCCAGGGTGTAGCCCACCTCTTGCCCACTGACGGGGCAAGCTGTTGGGATAATGGATGGATGAAATAATGTGTTGAGTGGGGGAAAAAAGGCTAAACCAAGAGAGTATCGACAGTCACTTTGATAGCAAACTGGGGGTCACGTGACATCTGCCAGCTGATCATTAATAGCTTAGGTTTGGCCATGTTGGCAATGAGCTTTTTAATTCTACTGCAGTAGCTTTTAACCCTGCCCTCTGCACTGGGTGCTATTTCTCATGCTAGAGTCTCATGCTAGATCTTGTACTTTGTGACAAAACCAAACATCATAAAAGTAATTTATAGTTCTGAATATTCATAATGGAGGCAGCCTTGGTCTTGAGTGTGTTTCTCACTTAAAGAATTGAAAGAATAATGGGATGTAAAGTTCTTCACTCTACTGTACAGAGTTTCACAACTTTGGATGGCTGTGTTGTTATTTTCTTCTTCACTTCTCAACATGCTGAAACTGTTAGTATGCTATGCATAGTAATGCAGTTGAGGATACAAAAGTGTGAAGTTAAGCCAGGATTATGTTAAAATGTGTGTTAATGCAGTGGCTCCTCACAACTGGTATCCAGCCTAAACTTTATCACAAACCGTGAAACATAAAGCATATTGTAGAATATTCAAATTGAATACGCAGAGAGAAAATGTCCAGGGAAACACTGTTAACACATTTGTGTATTAAAGCAAGAGGTGAGTTGTTACTGCACCTGTAACCAACTTAAGATAAGCCTCTTCTGGTTGATCAAAGGAGGGTGTTGTGCTATCAAGAGTCTGATGTGAGTCATTTTAATGCAGACATTCACTATTAAATATTAGTCAACCATTAGCCAGTTCTTTGTCCTATTGTTATCTGACCCCTGTATATGTGGCTTAGCTAGCCTCATTTTTTTCTATTGACCAGGAACTGGTCACCTTGGATACACATTCACCGCGCCTGGCTGCTAAAAGCTGGATAACTGTTTTCTTTCACATAAATGATTAATCGCAAACACAAGTAAGAGGACATCATGTTTTCATTCAGGTCTGACTTCTTTTTTTTATTTTAAGGGCAATGTGTTCCTCTCTCATGACTAATTTAGATGTATTGGCTAATGGTGAAATAAAGCCAGTGCTGCACATGTGAAGTAAAAGGAAATGTCTTGTTGGAGCATGGAGCCGTGTAGTACTGAAAGCTCTCATTTCATCTGCCTGATGATACCTCAAAATGGTACTGATCTTACTGAGCTGTAACACTGTCTGATGGTGGCTCTGGGCTGCTATGGCATTACCATGGATCTGTGCCTCCCATGATGAACGTAATTAGAGGAAAATCATAGCAGCCACAGTCACACTTGAACTCACTGCTGAAACCATGACAGCATAATTCTGAGAATTACCTCTGGTTTTACACAGTTTAAGAAAAGAAGTCACTAACTGATTTCTTCTCCTCTGCCTCATTCTCTATATCATGTTGTCAACCCTTCCCACCTCCGTTCTTCTTTCCTCCTGCACTGTTCTCTCTTTCTTTCTCTGCAGTGTACGTCGTGGAGGACAGGAGAAGAGACAACACAGGAGACACGTGCCTGACAGCTTGCTGGACAGCTCTGTGTTGCTGCTGTCTCTGGGACATGCTGACATAACACTATTCCCCAGCTGTTCACCCCCCCATTACCTCCTTGCCCTCATTTCTGTGCCTCGAACCCCATCACCTTTTCCCCCGTCTGCCTTAAACCCCACGCTCCCTTACAGACACCCCTTAGTTTCCTCTACAGGTCTTTTGCTTGTCTATAAATAAAAGCCTCGATCCCATATGGAAGCCTCTTCCCAGAGCCACTTAACTCTGCTTTGATGTGATACGCTCAGCACGGACTGGCTTACTGACCCTGTTCAGGGGCTACTCTGTAGCAGCTTGTAACTGAGTTTCTAAACATAACCTGAATCTCAGGCCCTTCAGTGTAATTGTACACCTACACACACCAGACAGCACACACAGGCCAGTTAGATACAGATAAACTCACACATACAGAATACTTGGATCTCAGGCTCATGAAGCGTGATGCTCTTTGGCACTTTATGATGATTACCTCTGTAAGACACTCCTGCCTTTCCTTCCAGCCATCTCCAAACCCCTTTCAGTTATGCTACTAACCATGTCCAAGGACTAGTCCATATCCTGGCCACTCTCCTTACCCAAAGGCCAACAAGACTTTGTCTGGTAATGAGCCACAGGGTGCCCTTAAGAAACTGATCCTTGAAATGTGTCCTTTTCATTTGCACACAAGCTGTTTTAGCTGATTTATGTTTTTAGGTGGAATTATATGACAGTAAATGAAATGCATTTTTAAAGACGACGACACTGATTTATGTTTGATTACTGTTAGCAATCAGTTGCCACAATGTTTTTTTTCCATGGTGATCTTGACATGAGAAAAATTATTCCAATAGTATTTTATTATATACCTTGGAGATAAAACTGCTTAAAATATTAAAAATGTGATTGCTTAACTCCAGATTACCTGTTAGATTTATTTTGCTTTAAGTGAGAATCGTGCATTAAAATAATTTATTCTCACGAAACGGAGAGGTTTGTAATTTGTTTATTTGTGGGGGGCTCAGCAGGTTATGTGTGTGAGTGCTGTATAGGATGTTAAATAGGGTCATATGCTCATTTTCAGCTTCTTGTTTTTTGTTCAAATTTTATTTCAGAGGTTTACTAGAGAATGTTGAATACATTTAAGTTCATAAAACGTATTATTTATTATGTCAAACATCCGATTTCTGCTGCACCTCTTTTCCCCCTGTGTCCGAAAGGGTCCGTTTTATTCCCTTGTCTCTTTAAGCTGCCCCTCCTTCAAAATTCACTCTGTTCTGATTGTTCAGTTCCCAGAGGCCAGAACAGATAATGGCCTCCAAACTTTAAGCCATGTTTCCATCTTCCACATGTTCGCTGTGGTGCTGTCTAAACTCTAATGGAAATTAGCTGTACTTCTAGCATGAAATAACTGTGTCTAAACCAAAACACCTATGTGTTCAGAAACCAGGAAGTAATTAATGTTATCATCAACCAAGATTACACAAGACTTACAGCACATAGTACTCCAGATCAGGAGTGACATGCCATCAGCCATCTTTCAGTTGTTGTGCTCCTTCAAGACAGGTTACAGGTTTTCCTTCAGGTAAAAACTGCTGTTTATATCTCTCTAAGTATGTATTTATGCATAAACTATCCAAACTGTAAACATACACTGGTTTATATCTGCCCTTACAGGTATGCGAGATATGACCTACAGAGCCCATTGATGCATTTGTTTTGAGAAGATACAGAGATGGCGTGTTAGCACTAATTTTAGCTTTCCCACAACATTCAGTTTGGGAGGTACGGCAGCAATTCAGTGCCACGTTGCCACGCTGTAATCTAATGTGGGGGTGGGAAGTACATTGTGTAACAGTAGAAAATGTGGAAAAACTAGATATTACATCTGGTAAAAAGATAACTAGCACTTTTACAAATGTTAAATAATGATTTAATAATGAATCCACTGTTCATATGTATCACCTGTCAGACCATTTTACTCCTCAGATACTTTAAAATAGATTTGTAATAAAATCATATTCATACTTTGCTGGCACTGGAGTCCTACTGATGTACTGAGAGAACAAACTGCAAACCTTTAGTGGCACGTGCAGACAAAAACTTCCTGTCAACATTAATTACTTCACATTTTCTGTATATGCAGTTTACCACAGCTCAGCACTGCAGCATGTAGGTAACAGAGCTGGAGCTTCTATTTATAGTGAGAAGCAGACTGACCTCTTTATTCTAACCTAATCGCACCATGTAGTTTTTTTCTAAGAATAAAGTAATAATGTTCCAATAATAAAGTGATAACCTGAGAATAAATTTTTAATTTCTGAGAGAAGGAGCACTGGCAGGGTATATATAGGACTAAGCACAGATGGACTAGGCTATTGAAGTGGATTATCAGTGCACGAGGCTGCTCTGCCAGAAGGTAGCCTCACTTTTAATGTCAATATTATTAACTTGTGCAATACAATTATCGCAAATTCATTTTAAGCCTCAAAGATTTGAAGCATTTATTTTGTGGTTCTTAATTGACACACTGGTCCAATAAATAGTGTGTCAATATAATAAAGTTGGAACTTCCTGTACACGCATGAAAGGACCGATGTGGCTCTATATTCTTGAGTCAGCACATAACAGTGTAAAGTTCCACGTCTGGCCTTGTGGTGTGTGTTTCCATTGCCAAAATTAGAAGTAAAACCTAAACAGAATTATGTACTGTAGAACCTGTAGATATTTTTACTTGTCATAACAGGAAAAGCACAGGTGAAAAGTTTTGATAATGATAGTGCCAGTAAGCAATATCAGTGAGCCAGGATGCATAATACCAGGGCTGTGGAACGAGCTCATGTCATGCAGTTGTTCATAATGTTTAGTAATTACAGCTGTACTCCCATTACAGGACAAATAACGAATGTGTCTAGTACAGTTCATCACTGCTGTGACACCTTTGACATTATAGTAATCTGATCTGTTGTTAAATACAAACGTTATGCAGACTTTCCACGGCTGCAGAACGAGTTATCTCAAAACCTCATTAGAACGGTGTGAATTGTTCCAGAAAATAACAATTACATGTAAGCACTTGGAGTTAACAGGAGCGATGTTAATAGTGACTTAAAAGCACATTAGAATCGATGAACAGTCTGCATCTAAATTATTGGCCCCTGCGTGTTATTATTTCTAGAGAGACAAAAACCGTAGTCAAGGGCGGTTGTTTCCTTGCATGCCATAGAAATAACACTGTCATTCATATCTCAATCTTTTTTCTTTACCTTAACAGTTATGTTTGATGCATCATGAACAAAGAAACAAAACTAATGCCTAATTTAATCAGTGGAGCTTTCCAGTAAACCAGCAACACTCCAAACATAGCTTTGAAGTGCAGCTGTAATTAATGTATGTCACTGAAGTCTGATGGAATTTGTTAAACCATAAAAAAGAACATCAGTCTTCAAACACACAAATGAGATAAAAGTGAACTACACCATGCTCAGTTGAAGTAAACAATTATGTTTTATTGATAAGGTTCTCAGAAGAGTCTCGTTTCAGTGAATGTATAAGAATCATCCTTTGATAATACTGATTTGGTACATTATGACATCCGGAACGAGTCTCTTCACAGTGAGAAGGATCCATTACTGCTACTGCTGTTGGGATCTAGGACAGAAATATCTGCTTCCAAACAAAAAACAGTCAAAAACAACAAACTGGGGATTGATATTGTAGATATGGAATATTAGAGTGCCACAAAACTCTAGAGTAGTAAGACCAGCTAAAGATTTTGCACATTACAAGCCACTTCCTCTTAGAAATATAAAACTTGATATTCTGAACAATGCTCTACTGTGCTGCATAAAGGTAGGTCTATACACTGTACATCGAAATATATTTCGAAAAAACAGATTTCACAGTTTTAAAGACTTTATTTAAAGTATAAACCGCTTTTTTAAAACACTTTATTACATAAATTATTCTTTTTGAGAGTGACTATTATTTGCCTGGCAGCAAACAGAAATTAATACAAAAACAAAATGAACAATCTTACATATTTTACAAAAGAAAATAAACTCATCCATTAATGTTCATTTAGAATAGAACTGGTGACTCATTCATGATTGTCATATAGTACTAAGAATAAATAAATAAAAAAAAAATAAAAAATAAAATAAATACTAACTTAACATGTTTTTCAGACTGTGTGAGTGGTGTGTTTGATCGTTCTGTACAGAAGTGCCTTGGTGAAAGTCTCACAATTCTACCGCGACTGAAACGTACAAAACTACGGCATCTACAGTATACGCAACATCCTGAAATTTAGTGTAGTCGGACACATATGTAGTAATATGATTCTTCTCCCCATTTCAAAATAAACAATGCTGTGTGATATCACTGTCCACAAATATAGCCATCACATTTTTTGACTTCGTTTTTTTAAAAAGTTTATTTTCTTGTCCATTAACAGCTTGAATTTGTTCAAGGATGCCATTAGCTAGTGTGTTGCTTGGTTGGATGTGCGCTGCCTCAGCAGCAGTGGACTGGTCCGTGGTGGACGATGGGAGGCCTGAGACAGGGAGACGACTCATAGTATTGGGCGACCTTTAATCTTGTCTTGTCTGTCGCTCTTTTATGATGTCCTCTGTTGATGTGTAGTTGCAATGGCTGCTCCCTGGAGCGACTTTGTCTCCACTTTGGTCCCTTTGCCTTCAGTGTCTATTAGAGACAGACAAGCCGTCACTGCAGATGCCAGCACAGCACAACTCCACTGTGTGTTCAGTAGTCGTCATGGCCGCTCTCGGTGTGACCCAAAAAATATGGGCGAAAATATCATCATCTTTTTTAAAAAGGGGAATCTTCTTATTCATTAAGCAACAGTTCTCAAAGTTCTTCAGTGCTTTTTCAGTTGTTCAAAGTTTTTTTCAAAAAAGAACCATATGACTAAACTTTAAATTTTTTGCCTGTGGCAGTAAAATTAACAATAATATGTTTTCTGATAAGTCATTCTTTTAAAAGTCCCTGCAGCTTTCCGTGAGTAACCCCATTTGTTGGTTAATTCTCCATGGGTTTTAGGAGGAGTTGGGTTGAGGAGGCTGGGTAGGAAAAAGGTGCAGGATTTAGAGATGTTAAAGTGGGAGAGAGGGAAGAGTCTGCCCTTCAAGCAAGTTCAGGTGGGCTGTTACCTCTTGCCCATCTCGTTCTGTCTGAGGAACTGGATGTTGTTGCTGCTGTCAGCCAGTTCTGGATACTGCTCCACAGGCAGAACATAGTAGCCATCATAGCCTTGTACTCTGCCTGTTGTTAGGAGCTGCTGTCGCTCCCCTTCCGTCCAGAGGCGACTGCCTCCCTTCCCATCCCTGGCCCTCTGCTGTTCTTTGGCCCAGGCCCCAGCCAGGGCTCTCTGCCTGGCCAGCTCCAACAGTCTTACCTTCTCTTCATCCACCACATCCGCAGCCAGCCCATAGCGAACACTCAGTACTAATGATGGAACTGCAAACTCCACAGTCACTCCTCTCCTTGACCGCCCACTCACTGTCACATTGATACCACTCTCCAGTGACTTACGTCCGTTTGTGAGCCCCAGGGCCAACAGGTCACTGTCAGCAGAGCCTACTTTCACAAAGTAGTGACAGTCTTTCCCATCCTGGGTGTAATGGGTGCCTTCAAGGTACTGCGCGCCATTGAGCACCAGAGCCACTTTGCGGCTGTCATCACTGGCTAAAGCCGACACACCAGCCACCACTCTGCCCTCCTTCAATGCCAGCATTACGCCTCTACCTATTATGGGGGTGCTGGTGCCAAACCAGTGACCTGGCTTGTCCTTTCGTCTGCGACGTTCCTTGTTGAGGAGACGACCCTCGAGGGCCATGAAAGCCTGGTTGTGACGCTCTGCTGCCTGTTGCACACCAGTGATGAGCTACATGGAAAAATGGAATAAGTGTTAATAAAAAACAAACTGACAGATCCTATATCACTGTTATGCTTTTACTGACGCTTTTACTGTTTGGATTTTGCACAGCAGTACCTGTCCGTTCTCACAGTGCTGGGTAACCTGCAGCTCATATGGTGGCTCCACAAAGTACAGCGAGTGTCGAGGGAACCCGGGGATTATGTTACTGAGCTGAAAGCCAAACATCACCAGCCAGCTCTTCACATCTACAGCAGCAGACAGGATGGATAATTACATTGCTGAATGACAGAGTTAATAAATCATTTTTATCATAAAAACGTAAAATTGTGCTCAGTTCCTTGCCTCGTGTTGTGTTAATCAAAGCTACCAGCTATTGTGCCATCTGCAGTAGATTGTAATTTATGTAAACTGTGTTGTCCACAATCTGTTTCTCCTCAACACTAAATATATCAATGACTGTCTGAGAACATTACAAGCTAACTTGTACTTGAGTGAACCATACTTACCTTTACACTACATTACCCTTTACTGTTCATTGTGTTTTTGTTCATTGTGAGAAGAAATAATCAGAAATTGGCAATTATATTTATGTAATTCAGCATTTTCTCCATGTTAGCACATATTTATTCTTTACCTGTGACATAGTTCTTGACGTCCAGCATGTCACTGAGGGGGTTGTTGTTCTTGAACATGTACAGATTAAATGGAGAGGGATCCTTCCCTATCTTGGGCCAGATGCTGTAGTCAGGTGACGTCCAGCGTCCAGCCAAAACATCGTAGTCCCGCTGGGTGAAGTGGACCAGCTTAGTTAAAGGGTCATAGAGACCACCGTGGAAACCCACCACCAGCTGGAATTCTGGATTAGAGTCCAGGTACACCTCTCCATAGGCTGTATACTGCACCTGGGCGATACAAGCATACTCAGTTTGTTAGTACTTCCTATGATGGAAACGTCACAACAGGGGGAGTAACAGAAAAGCATTACTGGAGCTAGTAATTATTTACTATCTTGTACAAAGATACTTGATATAGAAACCTTATTCATATGCAGATGTCTTGTAGGTTTTGCCAATTTTACATGTTAAATGAAGCATAACTGCTTGTACACTGCAAAAACTGCTTTTCTTACTTAGTATTTTTGTCTTGATTCCAGTTCAAATCTCTAAAAATTCTTAAATCAAG
>JAUYWH010000002.1:6007315-6029399 GCA_034779795.1 Ctenopoma multispine
ACACACACACACACACACACACACACACACACACACACACACACACACACACACACACACACACACACACAGTGTATATACTAACATCTGCAATCCCACATGCACACACTGTTCACTGACAGGAAATGTGACAGTGTGACATCTTTGACAGTTTGGTGTCACAATGTTCTAAGATCCAGTGATCCACAAAAATAATTCCATTAATAAGTTCAACATTAACCTGGTTTATAACCTCCTTCTGTTTCTGTCCTGCTTTTTAGAGTCACAGGGTGGGAACAATATATAAGACAAAAGACATTCAGATCAATCAATGGAATCAGAAAAAAACACTCTTCTTGTGTAAATGATCTGAGCAATTTTTACAAGAGCCAAATTGTAAGGGCTAGTCGACTGAGTCACAATTTCTTTCTAATGACAATACATTAATCTGTTAATCTACTGATTAATCTTAACTTAGTCCATCAAATGTCAGAAGATAGTTAGTCAATAAAATAATCCATCACTATCACAGTTTCACACAGCACAAGGTAGCATCTTTAAATGTCTTGTTTTTTTCAAACAGCTGAACAGAAACAAAAGACATTCAAGTTATACAACAGAGAAAAGCCATGGAAGGAAAATCAGAGAAGACCAACATTATAAGGCGTTCAACTTATTTTTAGTGGCTCACCTTTAGGGCTCATAAGTGTAGCTTCAGTGGCTTTTCCACCATCACCACAACGTTCATCGAAGGGCAGGCACTGCTCCCCTGTCCCAGCCACCACCTCAGCATTGTCCGACACCAGGCGACCCCCCGTTAATGAGCGAACACGGTAAATTCGTCGGGAGTTGGTGTCTGAGATAAACAATGCCCCAGATACTGGATCCACTGCCAGGAAGTACTTGTGGGTTGGGTTGTTACTAAAGTGAAAGTAAAAAAAGATTATTAAGACTTTTACATAATTAAACATATTTAGATTTTAAGTGAAAATGGTTTCAGGTATTTTTTGTTATTGTTGCAAGAATGTTCACAAGGATTTTACCTGTGTCTGAAATCTTTGTTCCTTCAAGGAAGAGAGCAAGAAAAAAGCACAACAAAATAAATGTTAATTCACAAGGTTTGTGGAGAGCAACCTACAGAGGGCAACACACAGCAGGCTGAGGTGTGAACATCAAAATTTAAACGTAGGTAAAAACACCCTGGAGAAATGGAAACTAGTAGAGTCTATGATTTTTGCTTTAGTCTTATCATCCCCAGCGTCTCACTTACTGTCATGATTCCAGGGAGCATACAATCCTACATCTCCTATGTAAGTACTGCAAACAACTTATCTTTTTATACGCAGCTGCCTTCAATACCAAAAAACCCTCTAAATCCCAATCTGTTTTGGATTTTGGGATATACCTTAATTCCAG
Organism: Ctenopoma multispine; assembly: GCA_034779795.1. Taxonomy (NCBI): domain Eukaryota; kingdom Metazoa; phylum Chordata; class Actinopteri; order Anabantiformes; family Anabantidae; genus Ctenopoma; species Ctenopoma multispine. The sequence continues at coordinate 6,008,711 of JAUYWH010000002.1, forward strand.
GATGCCAGTTGTGTTCATAGATGGGTAGACCCTCCGTACAAAGTTGAGGTCCCCAACATAGAGGCTGCCATCAATACCCATTGCCAAGGCGACCGGTGCCAGCAGCTTGTTGCCATCTGCGAGGCCATTACAGCTGGGGCAGGAGATACTGCGCCTCCGGCCATTTCCCATGACGCTGGTGATTACTGGGGGCTGCTCAGTCACAAAGATGTTCTCACCGCTTCCCTTGTGAAGAATTCCTGGACAGAAGAGAAGATGCAGAGAAAAACACAGGTACATCGGAGGTTATTATTTCAGTCTTTTCTAGTAAGAATCTGAGTTCTAATTGCAGTTGGTAGATTATACTACTGCTCTTTAGCCAGATTATTGGCATCCACTACTTTGGTCATGACTGAATTAACTAAGCAACTAGAGTATTCGATCACATGTACCATTGAACCATTCTCAGGAAACACTGTACAGCAGGCTAACATCAGGTAATGGAGACTAGGAAGGCGTAAATGCATTCCCTAACTTCTAAAAATGCCTCTATACACCACTGGTTCTTCAGTTCTGTTTATTACATCAGTGCACTGACTGTCACAGCTGGTGAACATCAGTGTATCAGCCCGTTTGTTATTCCCATGCTTTTTAGCTGCATAGAGTGTAGATAATGGTATAGAAGATGATGTTGCAAGTATGACTCCCTTCCATCCACTGCTACAGACACCCTGAAGTAGTTTTTGAAAAAGGCCCCCCACTCCCCGACCCCCTGCCTCAACATCAATAGCTGCTGCTTATTGGTTAGTGTGCATTTACTCAGAAGCGTTGGCACGAGTGGATGACGGAGTCAAACTAAGTGAGACAACACAAACACTTCCTGTGAAAATCCTCACTGACAGGTTAAAAAAAAAAAAAGCACCTGGCAACTCAATGGGAACCACAGGAAGCGCAGCATGATCTACACCCGTCTCCCCAAAACAATAGCAAGTTTAGTGTGATATACAATGCTGTAAACTTGCTACACACAGGGAACTGGCTAAATATAGATTAGAAGGAAAATGTATAGAAACTAGAAAAGTCTGTGTGCAAATATCAGAGTACGATATACGTACCACTGCGTGTGTTAAGTATATGGTGCTTGTCGAGTGACCAGCCGCCCAGATTGGTGGGATCCAGTTCATAGCCTTGCAGAATGGCTGTCCTTTTCTCCCAGAGGATGAGACTGGCACAGGACTCATACTCATAGCCCACCGACACTACAAAGAGAAAAAGGTAGAGAGGCAAGAGAAACTTTCAAACAACAGATGGGACACCGAGAGTGATGTGATGAAAAACAGACTGAAAAGAACACGCTATGTGAAACTTCAGAGTATAAGCCCTAAAGTTAATTTAAGTTGTGAAACGTGTGATACACAGAGAAGCTAGTTAGCACCTGTTCCAAAATCTACACTCACACCTAACTAACACTCTCACATACTGCTAAATCAATTAAAAACCTTGTTAATTGGACAGAATTGCCCAGTGGGCCTTTAAAACTGCAGGCCACATCAGTTGCCACAGGGAAAAGTCTGCTGGTGGAAATATTATGTCCCAATCACTCACACGTGCTGAGAGAATCACAGTTGATGTGGATAAAGAAAATAAGTTGGGATGATGAAGATACAGTGTGTTGAGACTACTCTTGGGTTTGCTTTCATTCATGTATAAATAAAGAGACTTCAGAAAGTATTCACATAGATAGAATTGCCATTTCTATGGTGCAGTGGTGCTCCAAACTGTTCTTGAGATATTCTAGAACCTGGCTTTTCAGTCCATTTGAGGCAAATTGAGTTGATTAGACGTTAGAAAGAATGCAGGTAAATACAGAGTGGTCCTTAAAAAAAACCTGCTCCAGAGTGCACACAACTCTTCTGGGTCTCTTCCTCAAGAACTTAAAGCAAGTCCAGTTGCCAGTTGCCACTGAACAGCATTTATTTGGGATAAACATGCCCTGGACGACTGAGAATTATCACAGACATACAGATAAGGTGACATTGCTTTGACTTCTAGAACTTAAGCCCAGGGCGAGACCTGAAGATGGCAGTTTTCAGAAAGCTCCCATCCAATGATGTGTAAGAGGATCTGCTAGGAAAAATGGGATAAACTGCCCAAATCCAGGTGTGCTAAGCTTGTAGAAACCCACCCAAGTAGACTCAAAGCTGCAATGCTAGTGGCTTCTATAAAGTGCTGAATAAAGTGAATGAATCTTAAAATGTTTTAAATACATAAAAAAAAATTCTAAAAACATACTTTCATTTTTTCATTTTGGGTAATTAAGTGTAGTTAAGTGCAGACAAACGTGAAGCGAAGTCACTGTATGTTTATGTACTCTGTATGTACTCTATGCATGCATGTACTGTTTATGCTGTTGTGTTTCTACGTGTTAAAAACAACAACAGCAAGTATTAACACATCAACTCCCACTTGAATCACAGTGAGAATCCTGTTGCCAACACCTTTTCGGCTTCACTGCAAACAATAATGTACTATAACTGCATCTGTATCCGAGGTTAGCAAAACGTAACCTAATCAGAAACCATGTATATGTTATATATTCCTTGAGAAATATCAAGTTACAGTTATTCTAGGAATCTCTGGGGTCTTTCGGTGAATGTAATTTCACAAACAATATTTTGATTGACTTATGATTTTAGTCGGCACTGAAGCCCCAGATGTCCACTGCATCTGTGGCCTGACAGCAGTGTTTGGCTGACAGCATCTGTGAGCGAGTGCGACAGCAGAATATAACTGCACCGTGGCTCTCCTGGACTCCTGCTTGCTGCTCCAGTAGCTAACTGCTAACTCACTCTGATGGCTAATAACCCTTCACCACAGTTACGGCTGGCTGACTGAACCACATGCACCCTCAATGAAAAATAGACGTCTGAAAAAAAAAAAAAAAAGCACTTAACTGCGGCTATACAGTGCAGTGGATGGAGGCTGGGTTTGTTGTGTATTATCTCTCCTTCAAGCTTCCTAATTAGCACTCTCTTCCTCCATCTCTCTGGCAAAGTTTCTAATCTGTTCAGTGATTGCTGTGCTAGAAAAAAAAGCCCCGTCCCCAACAGCTTCTTCTCCATCCATCGCTTCTACTCACCAACAGCTTCAGAAAGCCCGTAGACTCTCTGGCCATATGCATCGGTCTTATCCCAGATATAGGTGTAGGCCAAGTTAGGTGAAGCATGGAACCACTTCTGGAAGAGGTGGCCCTCCACTGCTACCATCAGGTGAACCTTCAGCAGGCCCATGGACACTACGGCTGGTGTCATGGTCACCTTGAGCAGAGAGCGGTAACCCTGCACCCTGGAGCTTAGGTAGCACAGCTTTAGACTTGAGCCAGGTACCTCGATCTGCTCATGCAGCACCTGGAAGACAAAGAGAGGAGATGACAGAAGAGGGGGATTAGGGGGGATTAGAGCATGGGCGAGTAATGGGGGTCACGCTTCCATTGACGGCTGAAGGACAAAAGAGAAAAAAACAATAGAAGAAATAAAGAAATTGAGAAAGGGGGAACAAATAGGGGAAAGCTATAGCAGTGAAAGAGGAGCTAAAAGAGACAGGCATACAAAAAGGTGGAAAGAGAGCTAGGGAACCAGAAGGAAGATTAGCCGGCTGCCAGAGGTCAGTGGTACTGCACCTGTGTCTCCGGTATGATGGGTTTCTCCCCTGGCTTGGAGCTGAAGAAGGAGGAGAGAGGGGATGCAATCACAACAGGGTCAGGCCTGACGAAGCCACTCAGGTCACATCCTGGGATCGTGTTCTCTTCGGTCTTAAGCACCACAGTGTCCATAGCATAAAACTGGCTCCAGGGCAACCACACAGTGCGCTCTTGGCTCAGGAAGGGGGCACGCTCGAACCGCAGGGTCAGTGAGGCGCCACCGTTAGCTATCAGGTCAAACCTGGAGGGGTTTGCGAGAAGAGGATGGGAATGAGGTACAGGTGAGGAGTTCTGTGGTGGATGGACTGTTATTTGGACGCATATACTGTCAGTTCTCTGCTTCTAATTAAACATTTATTCCATTGATTTAGAAATCATTTAACACAACCACCTGTAATAAACATTATTGAGTTACAGTAAAGCAAACTTTTACAACACACTTATACATACAGTTAAAGGACTGAAATGTGAATATCACAATGTTAGAACAGTGATGTAGAAGTAGAAGTGATTTTATTACACCAGCAGTTCTCCTTTAACCTTTGGCCACCATGGTTAACAGCTGTGGAAGGATCATTAGTATAGAAAAAGGTCACGCTGACATGTTTGTCATTTCTGTCTTTGTAAGTGTCTTGAACTGCTGTGGCCAAGAGCTGCTAACAACTGGAAGAAAATAGCACTCATCAGAACTAAACAAGGTCAGACAGGGAAATCAGAACATGTTCATTCAAGCCACAAGTACATGAAACTGGTAAGTAACTGCCCCTAAAATACAAGCTCAGTTAAATGTTAGCAGAAATTCCAATGTATCACCGTCAGCATGGCCTAACTGGAGGAAAGAAATTCCATTTAAATATTATAAAAATAGGAGAAGGCGGCTTAAAGACCCTGAGACAGGAAACGCAAAAACTGCACATTTAATGAGAGAAGTCAATCTGAAGCACCATTGAATCAAATTGTAACATGTCACAGGTTGTCAGCCAGACTTGAATTTAATATAACTTGTAGGTGGGGGGAAATTGGACACATGAGTTACATTAAAGTTGTCTAGTTTGCCTGAAACTTTAATTCCTGCAGATGAAAAAGAGAGACACGTCAGGTGAGCTTAACCAATGTGTTTGGCCATTGAAGAACAACAGTGACACTGCACAATCCAAAGTCCAGTGGTATCAGTATTATCTTCAGATATTCTTCAGTGACCATTATTATAGTAGACTTTTTAAGTTCAAACATGCCAATTTTGAGTCAGACATCTACTGTTTTATTATTAATTTCCACCACGTGGAATGCTTATGATATTTAACATTATCCAAATACTGAGTTCACTGTAATGTAAATGATTGCCTTTGAGTAATGTATTTCCACTAAGGATTTGATAGTGTTTTAATTCTCAGTTGTGTTGTTCTTGTTAAATACATTTACTCTGCTCGTATCTGAAATCCCCTTTCTTTGCTGTATCCAATTATTTGTGGCTTCGACAACCTAGTTTCCTCTTGGGGTCATTAAAGTAATCTAATTTAATCTAATCTAATCTAATCTAATCTAAAGCTGCCTGTGTGGTGAGGTAGTTTCGGTTTCAGCAAGTCGTGCTGAGTAGATGTTGTACATACATTCCATCCTGCCGTGTCAGCGTGTATCCGTAGTGGGGGTAGTTGACAAAAGACACGTTCACCCCCACCAGAGGGGTTCCATCTGTAGTCAACACCTGACCCCGGATTAGAGATGCCAAACTGGAAGAAGACAGAAGAGACAGAGTGAGGGAGCGATAGTCAATCTATCAGCCCAATCTTCCTAACCATCAATCATCTGGTTTGATTAATCTCTCCATCTTTCAATCATCCAATTTGCCCATTCATTTATTGCTCTGGTCCTCCACCACTCACTAATTAGAAACAATCAGCAACCCTCGCTATCTAAATTAGCTCATGTCAATCATGTAAACAAACCATGACAGTGTAGATGGATATGTGCGTATGTACGGTATGTGAATGACTTAGCGTGCGTGTGTGCGAGCGAGTGGCTGCGTCCTAGAGAACTGATACACATAGAATAACATTCAACTATCTCAGAGCATCATCACTTTGATGAGTTATTTCCTTTGAAACATCTGATGTGTGCATGTGTTAATATATGCAGAATCAGTCCCATGGACAGCACTTCACAGCTCTATTGGGGAATCTTGGCTTGGTCTCCCTTTGGCTCTGGGATTTGTGAAGGTCTTTGCTGGCTCTGTGAACCAATCTGAAGTCTACTTGATATTCCTGTTATTGAATCTAAAGTTGGGATATTTTTCTTGGCATATATTTATTCACATACAAATCAAATCAGTCAAACCTTCTAAGAACATCAAAGTGGCAACATCCAACATGCAGTCTCAAAAGCATGTACGATCATTTCTTTTGTACACTACATCATGATAACATATGCATTGCTGCATGAAGTACTATCTTTTAGTATTATGTGAAATTAGTGACTGATTTATAGTTGATAGATAATGCCAGTGAATCCATACATATATATATATTTTTTTTTCTTTAATACATTTTTCTGTATCACCATAGCCAGCCCTTGTGCTTAAACATTACAATAATATAATAATACTATAAATATTTTCATAAAAACTCATAAAACGTGGCGTGTGGTTTCAACCTAAATTCTTCATTTTTCTCTACTAAAATAATTTAACTTGGAGGAAAAAACACTGCCATCACTTGAAAGCTTGATGCTCAACATTACTTTAATCTGTGATGACTGTAAGTACCTTTCCCAAACTCTTTCAGGTCATGGTCTAATGTTAGTTATGTCACCGTGTCCCAGGTTGTCTAGGATACCACTGGCAGCTTGGATATTAATAACATGTAATGATATCCCTTTATGTGTGTGTTTTGCTGTCATACCTGGAGTTGAACGGGTTTTCCCCAGGTATGATGTGTGTGCTGTCCCGTCCCACAAGCATCTTGACCCGGTCATAGAAAGATCGGACACGGGCTTGGGACGTCGGGCTCTGCTGGATGACTTGCAGAGGGTCTCGGGAGCCACGGCACAATGGGCTGTTCTGACAGGGACTCTGGATGCAACAGTCTGGGTCCATGCAGTCTGTTAGTCCATCTGAGAAACAAGAAGCGCAACGGTGAAGCGCTGGTTTCGAAGAAGCAAGGAATGTAAAATAACTACCCCTATTTTCAATTTCTGGTACAATATTAAGCAGTCTTTGTTTCTTTCACAAAGGAAGGTTTAATTCTGCCATGCGTAGTGAGAGCTCCTCTCATGACCGCTATCTTAATTCTATTTCTTGTTGCAATTCATTATTTCTTCTCTACTTTCCTCTGTTTCATTCATAAGGAATTTATTGCAAGAGGCATTTTTAAGTAAGGGTTACACTTAACAGGCTCTACTCCAAATTTTCTCCTGCCCCCCTAGTTTACCTCCTTCATTGTCCTTGTTGTCCGCACAGGAGGTCTCCATAGCAACACTGCAGCCGGGGCCTCTCCAGCCTGTCTGGCATTCACAGTGCCAACTCTGCTGTCCCATGGTGCACTGGCCGTTCCCGTTGCACAAGTTAGGACAGCCGTCTGCGAGGAGCGGACAGGGGAAGAGGAGGGAGAGGGAGGTGAATGGGATTGAAAAGGGGAAAGATGATGGAGGGTAACCCTTGTTTGTTTAATCATCAAAGATACACAGATGAACACACACTCGCAGAGTAGACCAATGAGCCTCACTCTGAATTTATTAACCACACTGTAGCGCACTGTAAGTATTGATTGTTCAAAAATCTATTTCATTCAGCAGGTTAATTATCATGCACACCTTCCAATCTGTATGTGTTTACACCTTCGGGATGGTTACTGAGGTGTGTGTATGTGTGTCACGGAGGTGGATAGATCCCTTGATTCACTTACTTAATAGCGCTCTGCCCGATCATCACTCACTCTCTCTCTCTCTCTCTCTCTTACTTACAGTATGATTCAGTGTAGGTAATGGGATTGTGATGGCCTGAGAGTAATGCTTTCTCATGAGAGAATGAGATTATGTTCAATGGAGTGTGTGTGTGCGTGTGTGTGTGTGTGTGCGTGTCTGTGCAGAGGCAGTCTATGACCTAATAAACCTTCACTTTAGCTTATGCAAAAAGTCCTACCAGAATCTAAGGCCCTCGAGCCAAGTAAGTTCTGAAACTAGCATAGCGAGGCCACCCCCAACTCAAGAGTGACTTGAAGGCAAGAAAAAGCAGACATTTTAAGACACTCTGGATAAGGAAATTTGCAATTATAGAGGGAACAACCATCCTGGCAAAAACATATCATATACGGAATATTAGAGAAAAAAATGAAGGAACAGTTTGACATTATGTCAGGAACAGAGGAGAGAGATGATACCACTTTCAACAGAAGCTACGAGAAGCCAGCAGTTGGTTAACTTAGCCTACAGCGACAGAGGGAAACAGCTAGAAATGGGGAAACAGCTAGTCTGGCTGGTATATTTGCTTTTTACAAAAACCTGTGTGTTTCATAGGATTGACTGTAAATCCAGCCAATCCTATTTCCTGGACAGGGCCAGTGTCTTCCTGGAGACTTGTTCCAGCTACCAACATTGTCAGACAATTAGAAGAGAGTCAAGGATTCAGTCTCCATAAGATCATAACTTTTACACTTTGGACAGCGCTGAGCTAGCACGTTCCCTGTTTCCAGTCTTTGTGCAAAGCTAAGCTAACCATGTGTTGGCTCGAAGGATCAGTTGGGAGAGCGTTAGAAATCATACTCACATTTAGTATTTGCCTAAATGTCAAGCTATGTCTTAAAGATTCTGTTTAAAATAGTTTCACTACGTTAGATCCAAATATGAAAACTCACTAAATGCCAAGACATAATTCCCATTGTTTGTAGAAGCTCACTAAGCCATTTTAGTATTCCATTTGGTAATCTGCATCGTTCACACACTGCTCATCAATGTCTTCTTCAAAAAGGCCTTTAACTCCTGGCCTGTCAGACCATTTTCCTGTATCGCTCTAAATCAAACCTTTCTAGCTCAAGTCACAAGTCTGTATGTTTGCCACATTATAATCTATCAGGAAGAGGGAAAAAAGGCATGATGACACACAATGACAATGTTTTCTCCAGCAGCACAAAGCGCCCCAAACAAACTTGTCACAGTGATTTCCTCTTCAATAAATGAGGGAGCGGGATGTGACACTCTTAAGTCTACCCACGGGAGATGGAGGCAAAGACAGGGTTGACTGATAAAACAATACGTGCATGCACGCAAAGGCACTTATTCACAAACACACACGCCCAGCACGACGTACCCTAGAGATATGACCTGACATTTCCAGCTCAGTAGTAGTGAGGAAGGACAAAATAACCCAGTAAGATATTATGAATATGAAATGCTTTTCATTGTCCTGCTCAGTAGATTAATGAACATATTTTCACTCAAGTTGCACTGTAGGATTTTACCCTCTAACAAATCGCTGCATCAATAAAGTCATGCATTATGAATACAAATAGTGCAATCTAAACCATGGCAGCAGCTAAATTAACAGGCATTTCACCCCGATTGCCATTTTATCATATGCCTCAACCACCAGGCGATGAGGGAAAGTCAACAAAGGACTTTGAGAGAGACAGCGCCATCATGTTTGAACTCCCAGTAAAAAAAAAGGGGAGGGAAGAGAGGCATAGAAGCTGCTTAACCAAGTTTTTTAGCTCAACAAGAGGAATCAAATCAAAGGATTTTATCTTTAATTATTACCATTTTCTGCATCAAGGGACTGCTCGTGAGGCTGTATTAACAGTCAGGCTGGAATAGATTGTTCCCAAGTATTGAGCACAGGGAACAAAAAGCAGTTAGCAGTGATTGCCTGTTAAATGGAGTTGCCATTTAAAGCAGCCAAATACTTATGAAGCACCCGGACAGGACAATCCATAGTGGGCATTGATCGGCTTGCCTGGTCAGGCTGGCACGAGGCTCCTCTCTCTTTAATACCAGGGCTTGGTCGATACACCCTCATACTAACTAGAATAAAGTGGGATTTCAGAAACTATTAAGTCCACCCTCCCCGCTAATGTAGTTGGACTCTGATGAAATCCCCTTAAAAAGGAGAAGAAATTGCCTTGGGTTATGGGTCAGCACACACACTCTTGTGTGGTGTGCAATGTGTGTGTGTGTGTGTGTGTGGCTGGGTGGGTGTCGGGATATGTGACTGGATAGAGAAAGATACTGTGTAAGACTCAGAGGAAGGAGTGAGAAAGAGAGAGTGAGAGATAGAGCTAGACACAAAAAATGAGAACAAAGTAGAAAAGAGAAGCAAAGTCAAGACATTGAGCTGAAAAGTTCCACCATTCTCTCCATTCCTTCTGTTTGCAGCTCTGTCTCCTCTAAAGGTCATCCAGTAAAGGTCACCTCCATAAATCCAAGATCGCTGCTTATAGATGGACCAGATAACTTTTGCACTTCCTCAGATAAACCTCCGCTCATCTCCTCCTATTCTTAATGAGCTACTCTAGAAAATGCATTGATTGCTTGGGCATGTGTTCTTTGACGTGTCTCTCTGCTTTCCTTTGTCTCCATCTGTTCTTCTTTACTCTCCCTCTCTTTGTCTCTTGCTCCCTCTTTAACCCTGAGATTTACCTTTTCTCTGGGCTGGCTCTTCATAAAACAATGAGAGCTATTCCATTAAGTGTAGAGGGTGAGAGGACACTTTGAACAGTGCTCCAGGGACCCGTACTGTCAGGCAATCTGTGACGCTCTGTGTAACCCGACAGAGGTTCAGCTGCGGCGCTATCTATTAAGCATTCTTGCTGTGCGGGTGAAACAACTCACCCTAGACCTGCACCCTCCTCTATATGCATCAATGTCTTAACCTTCGCCATGATTCTGTTTATCTTTGTGTGATCTGTCTAAACTGTTTGTCTTTTTTTTTTTATGTGGGAGAGGATGGGTTTGATGAAAAAAAACAAAAAAAAACTGGAATTAATAATGTATGCTTGCTGAGTCACACACGCACATTCAAATACACACGTGCATAGAAATGAATTTATTAGCTGCTGTGCCATGGCTGCAACAGTTGCCACAAATACCCAAATGTAAACACACACACACTCAAAAGCTCTGTATTTTTTGACACCACATTAAGGCCTCGCATCAGTGGCCTATGAAATTCACCAATTACCTCAAAAGTTCTTTACAGCTTTCCTCATTTTCTCCTCGTGTGGAGCAGCTGTGTTTACGCAATACATGACTAGAATACCTGAGCAGAGTTATGTGTTTGTGTTTCCACGTTAGAAATGTGGAGAGGAACACACTCACGCGCATGCACATCCACACACTCATAGCACAGCCCCTCAACACTGCTGATACCACACTAGGCTCTACGGTACCCCACGACACATCGAGGCTCAATGACAGCTAAACCCTGCTGTAGTGCACTGCAGTAAATGGGAGTGCGCTACAAGTAGGGAGTCATCATTGAGGCTGGCACCCTAATCTACAAACAGATAGCACCACAGAGTCTACAGAGCCAAGCCAGGCCAAAACCCACAAATGCAGCAGCTAGCTTCTACCACCACAGGCTAAGAAACAAAACACCAGAGTCAGATACGGTACCTGCTTTGTCAACCATGCTCCCATGGTCTGCAGTGGGAGAAAACGTGCAAAAGGTAAGAGATGGGGAGAGTTTTTTTTTTTTTTTTTTTAAGTAAATGCAAGCAACATCATGCAGAGCTGAAATGAACAACAGGCAGGCTGAGATAAGCTAACACAGAGCGTCTGGTGCTAGTGAAGTGTGCTTTGCGCCAAGCTGAGGCCTGACAACTCTTTCATCTTGGGCTGATGCTGCAGTCAAAGCTGCCCTACTTTCTGATGGGGGAAATGGGGAGATCATAAACTGTTATTCCCCTGTGCTTATGTATGTATGTGGGGGCGTGCATGTGAGTACGAGTATGTGTTGCTTTTTGTGTGGGTGTGTAATTTTGGGATGTTTGTTTGTGTGTGTGTGTGTGTGTGTGTGTATCAGATTGCAATCACAGCGCTTGTGGTGACAGGGAAATGAGACTTTGTGTCTGAATGCACTGCGGGTGAATCAAAGGAATCTGGCACTCATCCATCCAAAGTGACAGTGATGTCAATATGAAACAGTGTTTGACTGACACAAAAAGTAGCACTCACACACACACGCGCGCACAAAACACTAGCACAACTATGTGCACGCACACACACACACAAACACTGTGAGAGAGGTATTTGTGATCACAGTGAGGTGAAGAGCTTTACCTTTCATCACATAATTTTGGTATTTCAAAGGCCATAAAAACTAAAACTCCTGGGGTCTGCAGTTGAGAGGCAACCTAAAAAAGACTAAATCCTGCTCTCTTGTAATCCTCCCACCCCCACTTCTAAGAAGTTTGCTCCTCTCCTCTCCTCTCTGTTCACCCACCTCCTACGTCATTCCCCTTCTTCAGTTCCCTAAGGTCTCGCTTTTGCCTCCACTTCTCATTTCCAAATTCTTTTAAACAGTGGAAAGGAGCTGCCTGGTGTTTCTGTGCACACCCACGTGCTAACACACAGACACACATCAAACACACACACACACACACACACACACACACACCCCCACAAACAAATACACAGAAGTGCTTACCAATGGTGCAGTGCTCTCCGTTCCAGCCCTGGTGACACTGGCACTTTCCATCCTTACAGGTTCCGTGTTTGATGCAGAGCGGGTTGCACACTCGCTGGTCACAACCTGCGCCTGTCCAGCCCTCCTCACAGCGACAAGCTCCTCCCATACAGACTCCATGGGTCCCACAGTCAACTGAACACACCTCTGAAGGAAGCAAAGAGAAAGCTGGTTCACAAACATTTCTGCAGGAAAAGGTTGGTGTTTATTTCTAGGTTTTTGTTCACTGAGACACAGTGGAGATCAGTAAGAACTGATTTTTATGGCATGCAGATGATAATTTCAATATTATCAAAATTACTAAATGTCAATGTGAAGCAATCACTGTTGGAAATACAGTCCCTGAAATGACACTCGAACAAAGGTGATACAAAAACAGACGTTTAAAACTTTCCCTTTTAAACCACATGTTGTGCAGTTTTTACCTACAAACTATAAAATCTGTGTTGTTGTTTGATGTCATCCCATGTGACAGTGAGTAACAATGTCAAATTACCAAAAGACCCCCACGCAAACCTGGAAAACAATCAACAATCAAACCTGTATTACACTAAATACAATTCTCCACCATGCACCAATTTAAATCAGTGATTATAGTCTGGTGCAGACACGGTTTATTTCTTCAACCTCCATTACAGTCACTGTTTGGGAGGCTCAGACGTCGCAGGCAGCGACGGTGCATGTGGTGAGATGTGACAGTCCCACTCATGTGCTCAGGGCCCCCGGTGTGCGGGGAATGTAGTATGTACAGATGTGTTGATATGCACTTGCTGAGGGATCCTGCAGCGTGGAACAATGTTGTCTTTATTGAAGTTAAGCATTGCTTCTTTCATAACAAACACTGGAGCTCTGTTTGTGACGCCGAGATTTGAAGCCTGGCATGGTGAAGGTTGCTGGCGGAGGTTGCTGCCTCTCCTAGAGTGGGAGCTTAATGGCTTTATTTTATTGAGATGAAGGACGGTGGAAGTTTAGTATTTTATTATAAAAGGCATTTAAACATGAACTCTGCTACTTTTACAAGCAATATGTTTCTTTATATATTTCTCGCTTTTTTTCATTCAGGAAGTGACTCTAGACACTCTATGTTATCTCCTTGGCCCCTCATACACACACTGTACCTTCTTTGGTTAAATGTAAGTATGTACTCAGAAACATAATGAAACATCTATACAAAAATCCCTCCATTGTGCCTCATAGCAATACGGATGTTAATATTTGTAGATTATTATTGTTCTAATAATGGTGTAGAAACCTCATAGTGGTTTGGTTTCCAACTGCACATACTCACTGAACATTCAGATCAATGGTCAAGAACTGCAAGATCCAGATTTGTCACAACTATGTTATTTATAAATGAATGTAAAACTTTTCCAAAACAAACAGACAGACATACAGACAGACAGACAAAAAACAACAACCAAAAAAAAGTAAAAAAAGTAATTTGTCTTATCTTATAATTAGTTGCGCCTGTGTGTGTGTGTGGGTTTGTGTTTGTGGGCTGCGTGTGGGGGTTTGTCATGTGTTATTGTGGGTGGTGGGTTTTCTTTGTTTATCCTTCTTCTCTTGTCATTGTTGCTGCTTTTTCTTGCATTTTACCAGTTATTTTCCTTTATTAATATTTTATATTGTTACTGTTATGTAAAGTCTATTGTAATGAAATGAACCATATAAATATATGGTGCCATGTCTTACCCATTTAGGGTGCTGCGCAGTACCCTGGTAATCACAACAAAAAGCTTTTGTAACCATACTGTCACTGACAGTGTGAGAGAAATGACTTTATATAGAGTTTAAAAAACTTGCCACATTTTTATTCCTGCCTGTTCCAATTTGGCTTAGATAATACAGTTGCTGTTTCCTGTTTCTGAGCAAGTTTGTGGTTTTGCATATTTAATCCAAGCACAGTTTGAAAACCAAAAGCAGTATGAAATAAACTAATTAGCTATTCATCCTCGGGGACCACAAAATATGTTTAGACAATGGGTAGCCAGCAGCCCTATTCTCCAACTGATAACAGCCCAAACTACATCTTTACTCAATGTATTTCACTCTAGCAGGCTAACCACCAGCTGTGGTCATACTTACCCATGGAGCAGTCAGGTCCCATCCAGTTGGGGTCACAGCTACACAGCCCAGTGTCTGGTATGAAAGCACCGTGGCCATGGCACTGGTCCGGGCATTGGGCTCTGGGCAGTTCACAGTGGAGCCCTCCCCATCCTGGCTTACAGTGGCACTCCCCATTCACACAGATGCCATTGTTGGAACATGTGGGATCCAGGCAATCCACTGCATTAAGCAAGAGATACACCAATGTGAAAAAAAAACCACCACAGAGAAAAACAAAATGAATGACTACTAACACAGCAGCTGATGTTAGAGGAAAATTAAATATGTTTTTAGAGTTTTGTATGAAAAAAAAGATGTGACAGAGAACATATTTTATCCTTTATGTATGCAAGAAGATAATGAAATAAAAGAAAACATTACCAGACTAAGGCAATTAAAGCACGCAATAATGAAATGCTGAGTCTATAATTGGGGCATAGCAGCAAATATATTCCACTCTGAAAGAGCAGCAAGCCTCGCTGACACATTATTTGGTGCGAGCGCCTGCCTGCGTGCATGAGCATGTGTATGCATTTGTGTGTATGTGCTAATACATGGGGGAGAATCTAACACTGTCAGTCTGCCAGGTTGACAGGCAGCTCTGAGTCCGAGCAGTGAGTGAAAACCAATTTGACAAATTACCTCCTCCCGGCAGAGCGCCCACCCACCCCTCAGCTGGCGTCCTCTCATTGCTCTGTCCCGGTCTCTCTCTGTCTCCCTCTCTCTCTCTCCTCGTCCTCTTTGTCTGACACCTCTCTCACCCCCTGCTCAGTCATGATTGACCCCACCGCGCCCCTTTTGCACGCACACATCCATAAAGGCACGCGTTTGCGCAGAGCCACAGCCCTCCATTTCTGTGTGCCTGGCAGAAACAACGGATCAAAGTTATCGATTTTCATGTCGCTGGCACTTCAGGTAAATTGTTTGAGGGACTCTGTTGTGATGAATATCAGATTTGAGACCAGAGGAGATGAGGAAAAAAACTGGATCTAAGGGAGACGGACAGAAAAAAATGAAGAGCAGGAGAGAAAATGCTGACCTTGATCTCTGACCCTGTATCTTGACTTCTTCTTTCTGTCAATCTACTCCTTTCTTCCTTTTGTCTTTCTCTCTATCTCTTCATCTTCCCCTCTGCCTTTAGCACTTCTTTTTCCCCTCTCCTCTTCTCTCCTTCCTCATGCATATTCACCTCTCACGCTTGCCCTGGCTCCCTCTCCATCTTTTATCTCTCTCTTTCTTTGCCTCTCTTGCTTTCTATCTTTTCTGATGACCGAGAATGTGGCGGGCTGATCCTTCTTAACGAGGATCAATAGAAGCGATTTCATCCCTTAATAAAATCTCAGATGTGTTTGCCTGCAGCATTATACTTCATCTGTAAAAATGGGAGAAATGGGCGCTCAGTCAGTGCAAGATTATTCTATGATGAGCTGTCTAACCCAAGTTAGAAGGGAGTGTGTGTCTATCTGAACGTGTAAACGCGTTTGTTGTGTTGAACACAGTTTCGTTCAAAATAATCACTCAGACACACTGCAAACCAAGCCTACATGAAGATAAAAACAGATGATGCGCATTAAACCATCATACATCCTTGAGGATCACCAAGCCATTAACTCCTCTCACCCTCTGCACAGTTCGGCCCTTTGTAGCCAACGGAGCACACACAGTTGCCATCGGTGCAGGTGCCATGGCCGTTGCAAAGAGGGTCAAAGCACTGTGTGATAGGGACGTCGCACTCGGGTCCCTTCCAGCCACTATAACACACACAGGAGCCCTTGTCGTATTGGCCGTTGCCGCTGCACAGCACTGGGCATGCCGCTGGAGGAACAGAGAAAGGGAGGGAGAGAGATTTAACCCTGTGCACGAAGAAAGAAAAAACAATTAGCCGGCTGTTTAGAGATTCTCAAAGCAGCAAAAGCCATCCGACCCACCCGCACACACCCATATCCACCTAACCTCACCAACACTTCACTATGCAGCAGGGTGAATAGAGTGGTTAAGGGGCTGGAGAGTGGCAATGACATGAAGAGTAATTACAGACAGAGGTAACTAAACTATTCATCAAAGCTGTCTATCCCAGGTGAGCACAGAGCCAGGGAGGCGTTAGCCAGGGGAGCTGCCATTCATCATCAGTCATCTTGTCGCCTGCACCTAAGGCCGTGCGCCATTTTACTGCTCTTAATCCCCTCTGCTTTCAGCACGGAGCTGAAATGCACCTGCTGGTCTAATTAGATATCGGAAACGACAAGAGTTTTCAAATGGAGGCAACACACTTGTGAGCAGCGTGTACCTTTGGAGCAGTCCATGCCGTGGAATCCTGGAAAACAGTGGCACACGCCGGAATTGCACTCTCCGTTACCATGGCAATTGCGCGGGCACTCTTGCACTGAATCTGTGAAGAAGACAAAGTGAGACAGAGAGAGAGAGAGAGAGAGAGAGAGAGAGAGAAGGAGGGGAGGAGTGAGAGAGTTAGATGGCAAGTATCAACGCGTTCAATTAAATCACTGGCACCGTTCATTCTTTAAGTTACTTCGGATCAAGTCAAGACGAGTGTCACAGTCACAAATATTAAATGATCTCCTCGTCAGTGCATTTTTCACAGTGTGGCCCCGAATTCATTTTGAATCAGCCGCTCCTAAATGTGCTATCCATTAACCATCTACCGCCTCTCAGCACTCTGTATCAAAAAACCAGCTTTATACTTCAAACTCAAATTTTAGCTTGACCCCGTTTCTGCTTGTATGACTCGAGAGCCCAATACACATTTTAATGCCTTCTAACAATTTTGGTGGGAAGAAACAGGGTTGAAGCTAATGATAAAGAGGCGTTTTTTGGACTTTTATCCGTCTCTTTTTTCCTTCCCTCATGCTGCTTCCAGCTTCCGCTCTTGTCACGCCAAGCATTACTCAATTCAACACCGCTTCTCAACACTTCCTCCCTCTTTCTCTATGCTCACTCATTTCCCCCAAATCTTAGCCCCTCATTTACCTCTTACCCCAATGCCACCCTCTCTTCCACTCCTCTCTTCGGATCCTCCTCCTCCTGTCCTTCAGTTCACTTCAGCCCATTCTGTCTTTGCCCCCACCATTATGTCTTTCCTCCAGTTCCCCCTCTCACTGCTCACTCTAACTCTGCCCTCACCGCCTCTGCCTCTCCTTCTCTCCATTACTCCCACTGCTGAAAGCCAGATATTGACAGTGAAGGATTCTTTCAATCTGCTTGACTCTTTCTATCCACCCCCCTTGTTCTCACACTTCAACACAGTTGAAATAATTTGGGGCACTCTGTCAGGTCCTAAAAACATCCAGTTTACAGAGAGATTTTTAGTTTCTGAGCTGGAGACAGTGACATACATACGCCATGGAAGTGACTATAAACTTTGTGGTGTAAGATGCTGTGTTTTGTTTTTAAGCGAACACTGTTCATTTGTCCTACTACTTTTTGGCAAACATATTTTTTTAAACTCTCTGTGTTGCTCTGCCTACTTACAGTAACAATATAGTTGTGTTGCTAGTCAGTGTTTTTGCACCCTATGAATGCGTTTTTGTCAGTTTAGGGGAACAAAATGCTACCATATTCTTCACAAGTGGAAACTCAAATGATTTTATTTATCAGTGCTTGTTTACAGGTTTTCAGCAGAAGTACTGGATATGTGAAAAAAAGCCTTTACAAAAGAACTAGGGGTAATGTAGAAGGATTCACAGACTAAAAAAAGACGCCCGGATCTGCGGCATTAAGTTTGTGTGTCCAACAGTGTTGTAGGAGTGCAATGCTAAATTGGTAAAGCGCTTTTTCGAATCCATGTCAGCAAATCGTCTACCAACTCTTTCCATCTTCTAAATGCTGGCACTTAATCTCATCTTACCCTCCCAGATTGCCTTTTTCTTTCTCCACCCACTCTTACAAATTTAGACTCACCCATGACATTTGTGCTGAATGAAACTGTCTCCCTCTCCCGACCGTCGTTGTAAAACGCCAGGTGCCAGGCACCAGCATCCAGGTACTGGACAAACACCGCCTCATTGAGGACCACAGTTTGGATGCTCCTCCTCTCTCGTGGAGACTCCACCACGCTCCACTTCTCCTTCCCGTCTAGGCGCTCCATGTAGTCATACTTGAGAATAAAAGATACATGACTCAAAATGAGTATGAAATCTGTGATTTAGCTATGAAGTTCTGTGGTGGTCTTTTTTTTATAGTTGTATATGCAGGAAGATTAAAATATGGAGGGAAGTATCTGTGGCTGTAAAAGCCAAGACGGTATGAAGAATGCAACTGAGAGATCCTTGAGGGAGGGATGTAATTCTCTTTGGGTTTCCAGAAACATCGCAGAAACTGTGTGTTTTTTTTTTTTTTGCTGGCACATATAAGCCACAAATTCATATTCTTCACCAGTGTAAGTCAGGTCAAACAGTGAAACTGTTATCGAGATGCAATTAACCCGTTCTACAAATCAAATCTGCTGTTAATTGAGTAGTTTCTAATTAATTAGAGGCAGTAAAAGTTACATTACTGTGAAATCTAATTAAGTGTAAATCTTAGCCTAAGTTAGTTTTTTCAAACAACCATTTTAATGAATCACAAATTAATATTAAAATGTCCCATGACACAAGCATTTTTAATGTTTTCTCCATTTTAGTTGATCATATGAAGATAGATAGATCATTTCTTGTACTTCATGCCAGATTTTACCTGTGCGTGTGAGGGAGGCAGGCCCTTGCGGATATACACTCCAAACAGGGCGTCCTTGCCAAGGGAGATGTTGAACTTGAGGAACTGGGGTTGGCTGAGGTGGAGCAGGGACCTCCAAAACACTCCTGGAGGGACTTCTTGGGTCACACGCCTCCCGACCTCGAGGTTGCCTGTGTCTATACTGCTGTTCCGGCCCGCCCATGGACCTGGAGCGAGGGGAAAAGAAACTGCATAATATGTGATTATAAGCATCGATTGTGAGAGTCAATAGTTAATCATTGAAATGTACTAGATACCCTCTATAAAAATTCATGGTCAATGAATAGCAGAGGACAAGCACCATTAGCTCTGCAAACTGTGTACCCACAGTCGTGTTAAAACTTGTGTTGAATATGATGGTGGGATGCAAAATTGACACCTTCGCATCGAAAGAGTGCGAGACTTTGTTGTCTGGGCTAAAATGAGAGAGAGAAACACGCAGCATCCTGCAATCAGGTCAGTCATCTAACAGCAGAGTGTTGGGGCCCAGGCTGAAGAAGAGTGTGTGTGTGTGTGTGTGTGTGTGTGCGCAGAATAGCGAAGAAATAAAAGTAACAATGAGAAGAACAACAGCAGCATCTGGCCTAGGCGGCTGGGGAACACAGCACAACAGTCCTCTCATTAATACAGAATACAGACACAGTGCAGCAGCCCACACGTACCTATAGTACATGCTGTGTGTGTTACAGAGCGGGATCGAGCGAGTGAAAGAAGAATAGATAGAAAACCGCATGGGGGCTTTAAAAGAGAGAAGGGAGGAGGGGGGGTTGTGCAGTTGCTGTTTTACCTCGCTGCTGAGTGAGACGATAAACCAAGCTCAACATAACTCAGCGGAGTAGTTAAACACCACATACTGATAGCACAGCTAAGACTGCATCATGAATTATGAAAATATTTTAGCTGGTACAAGCCTGTTTGGGTGTAAAAAAAAACCCTATTGGACTGTCTAGTATCTAGACTATCTGTCTCTAGTATGTTGCGCAGCAGAAACAGCATTTAAAAGCTATAAAGGGTAACATTGACGTTATTCTACATTTTTCTTTGCATTCAACAAATCCAACAATTTGTTGGTCTGCCCTTCAGTACTTGTTGACTTTCCTGTCTGCAGTACTCAAGTACGTTTTCTTCTACTGAAGACATAAATCTTCAAAGAGAAGTGGGGCTAAAAAATGTATATTTAATTTATGAGGCAATTGTGTATTTACTAGGGGGTATTTTGAGCTGCAGATTGTTACACATTTTGAATGCAACTGTGTGAGTGTTTATGGCACCGTGATGGTATAAAGTATGTGGGGTTGACTCATAATAGACTACAGTGCCCCTGCTTATCGTAATTAAGGAACATGTCACCCAGCGCACAGTGTGGCTCATTAATGTGTTTTTAATGGAGGACAACAATAAAACTCTGTAGAATTAAGGAATAAGCTACAGGCTCTGACTTGTTTGTGGGCTGAATTTTATGTAAGACATCCATGAAAAAAAAAAAAAAAAAAAAAAAAAAAAAA
>JAUYWH010000002.1:6029499-6083219 GCA_034779795.1 Ctenopoma multispine
AAAAAAAAAAAAAAAAAAAAAAAAAAAAAAAAAAAAAAAAATATATATATATATATATATATATATATATATATATATGCCCAGCCTTTGTCCTTCAAGTCCAGCAGTAGGATTTCTTGTCTTTTAAATTCTATTTTTGCTGGGTGAAGTGTCCATTGCTACAAACTTATTAAGGGGGGATGTGTGCAGTAGTTCATACCTCTGCCTCCAGAGGGCAGCGTGGCCACATCGCTGTTGACAGGCAAGCCAGCACCGAGTCCGTTGTTTAGCACAGGGCCGTCGGATGGCTTCAGCTGCCATGTCAAACCCAGCAAGTTGATCGCTGCACACAAAGAGACAAGTAGAGAGGAACGTAAAGAGGAGAGAGTCTGAGAGAGTATATGACTTAAACGGTGGACAGTCCACATTTCCGGGATAAAAAAAGACACACTCATCAAGACAATGAAATACAAGAGACCAACCTCCTAAGCCTGATCTGTCATTTATATGGCAACTAGTGCAGCCTTCTTTTATAAAACTTCGCCATTACACACACACTGTTAACAAAGTGGCAGGTAGCCTATAGCCCCAAAATACAGAGGCAAACCTTAGAAAGCAGACAATTAAAAACCATAAAGATCCTTCTATCTTTCACTTTCTTTAACCTCAACCTCTCACAGTATTCTTTCAACCTGACAGCATCTCTTGCTTTTATTTGGAAGCCTTTACAGCATCTCAAGAAAAGCAAGTGACAGATTGCTCTCTGAAGAGATCACTCTATGACTCCTTTTCCTTCTCCTCTTCTTTTGTCCTCTGTTGTGTTATTGTATGCTGGTGGTATAAGACTGCTTGTGTGTGTTCACTCTTCACTTTGTCAGCTCTTTACTCTTGCCGCGTCTCTTCCATCCTTAGCCTGCTGCCAAGCGTCTCCTCCCACCCACCCCACCATAAAAAAAAAACAAAAAAAAACAGGAGAGTGGAAACAGAACAGAAAAACAGCGAAGTAAGAAAATAGCCTGTTCTCTTACTGTACACAAAAGCAGAAGTTCAGTCATTCCTTACTGGTGGCAGGTATGTTTCTGAGTACTATGAATGATTGTTTTTAATACTTTTGAACCTCCAAATAAAAGCTGTGTGTGCATAGATTGCTCATCTCTGAATATTTACAATAATGTAAAAGCAGAATGAGCTTGCAGTGATCATGTGTATGTGAATGCTGTGATGTGAGCACTGAGGATTCACATGACATGCATGCATGATTGTGTACAAAGCATTATGTAGCTGTTAGGGCATGCCTCCCAGTGGTGGCCATATCCCCACCACATGAGCCTATAACACCTGCATCTGAAGCCTGGGAATCAATTTCCTTCTTGTCAAATTCTATCTCCACTTGCCCAGGGTTTGCACACACAGAGATGAGTGTAAAAGTTGCAGAAGAAGGGGATGGAGCTTTAGGATTTGCTGCCGGGGCAGACTCATTCTCACTCATCTCACTCCCCTCCTCTCTCTGTTTCTTTGTTTCTTCCTTTTTTATGTTTCTTCTCTACCTCCCTCTTGCTCCCGGTCAAAGGAAAGCGCTGACACCTCGGCTGCTGCTCGGCCTCCACTGTCAGCTCTTTTTTATTTTTCATGGGGAGGGGGTATAGAAAACAAGAGAGACGAAGTGAAAAGGAAAGTGAAAAGTGTCCTCCCTCCCCCCTGTCTCTTTTCTCTTATATCCACCTCTTGCCCTCTCCTCTCTCATCGCTCTGACCTTCATTCCTCTCCCTCTTTTCCTTATAATTCCCCTTTTTCTCTGCCTTCTTTTCGTCTTATCTTTGCTTGTCCTTCCCCCCGTAGATAACGCAGACGTGCATCCGCGAACACACAGGCAGGCCACGCACACGCAAAGATGGAATCACAGGGAGCAGTCGATGGAAAGATTACCTATTGAATCAGCGGGAGACAGTAAGCAATCGTTAGTCTATTGTGACGGTGCTCTCAATCTAGGTCATCCCCAAGAACACATCAGACAGCCCCTATAGTCATTTTATTGTGTATGTCCCGTGCACATATATGGCTTTTCCCAACTGAGTTTTTCCTTCCCTCTTCTTTCTTTCTTTCCTTCCCTTTCTTTCCTGCGCTTGGCTGTGAAAGGTTGTCCAATAGATGGCACTCTTACTCCTTGGCGACAAGAGCACAAAAGCCAGTGCTTTGTCAACAGGTTTCTTTGCAGCAAGACATAGAGCAGGAGAGCCAGAGCGAGAAAGAAAGACGGAGACAAAGAGAGACACTTGTTATCGTTCTCTTTACAAGTACCACCCCTCATTTTAACAACATGTCTAACTTTGTTAGGGTGTAATTTTAGCCAAAATGAAACTGCTGAAATTGATGTATTTAGCTTTGTGTTGCCATAATTTTAAGCATTTTCTTTTCGGATCATAATTGCCGTAATTACTGTTTTCAAGCTGCATTGGAAGGCTTTATTAAATGCCATGCCAATAAAGCCTATCTGAATTGAATTCGACTGACAGACAAGGGGAGAACAAGAGAGATAGTCTGACTTAGGCTGTGTTCCTTTTTAATCTCTGTCTCACTCATGTTCATTTTAACAGAAAGACAGACAGACACAAAAAGACGCGCACACACCCACGGAGAAGATCACAGCGAAACAGGTTCAACAAGCAAATCATCTGGATTAAAAATAGATCACTTTCTTCATGAGGTTTTTATGTAATCTCAATACATAATTCAGAGAGGCAAAGCATTTGCCAGCATCGTCTGCAAAAGACAGCATCCGAAACAGCATCAGTACACTTGATCCTGCGACCGAGAAAAAGAAAGGATGGCGGACGGAAAAGGGACAAGGGGGATGAAAAAGTGGGCTGGCTCTTGGAGAACTTGTGCTGAACCTCGACAGAGAGGACAAGAGGAACAGAGGGAATACAGAAAGGCCAGCCAGCGAGAACTGAGAGAATATTAAAGATCATATAAAATCCCTGAAGGTTAGAAAAAAAGTGGAAGAAAACAGGATACACATGATGTTGCAGAGAAGAGAGAGGAAGAGATGAATAAGGGCCCCCACGGATGAAATGAGGGAAGGGAGAAGAAGATGGCAAGTGGAGAGGAACGATTTAAGGGATGAGTGGCCCTGTATTCATTGACTTGTCGGGTAAAAAAAAGATGGTCGTGATTCATCCTCTGACAGTAAGTGGTTCACAACACAGGCAATCAGATAAGAAATACAATACACATGTTGGCGTTTTGAGCAATATTTATATGTCTCAGAGCTAAGGGGTGTAAATGGATTTCAGCATGAGTGAAAAAAAGAAAGAGGCAGAGATGGAGAAAGGTGACTTTCTGGCTGCGAGTGTGCACTGAGTGTCCCCTGATTGGAAAATATTGTATCATCATCATTCTGTGCTCTGGAACATTTTCCTACTGTTCAAATTCTCTCTCTCTCTCCTTCCTCCTCTCTGTTCTTATGTCGCACGCCCTTTTCTGTCTCAACTCAACCTTATCATTGCCTATTTAAATGGTTCCTACTGAAACAATTGCTCCTAATTGGACCAAAGGCACAGAATGGCCTCTTGCATCTCATACATGTTTTTGTATGTAGTCTCTTACAATACAACTAAAGAGCATGCATGCATGCACACACACACACACACACACACACATAGGCAACACACTTTTCTTTGCTGTCTCCCCTGGCCATCCTGATAAATGCATATTAACAATTCTAATTCGCCACTAAATTAACAACTCTGACCTCAATTAGGGCACTAATTGTAGCTGAGACCAGCCTCCCATCCTGGGCCTGGCTTTTAATTGGTTTAGGAAGCCTTTTGCCTGCCTTTCTTTCCTCCCCGCCATCTCCAAAACCCTTATTTAGCAAGCCTGGTGACATATTGTTATTCAAAACAAACATATGCATGAAAAGTAGTCACCTAAGAAAATGCACCTTGATGCTTTCTTTCTGTTTCCCTTTCACCTTTTTCTGTCCCTGCAGAACTGTGGTGCAGCGCTAATAGTGGAGATACTGAAGAAGGAACAGTGTGCTGCCTCAGGTTCTTAATATTTAGGCCATTTGGGATATATCTTAGAATTTACCACACACTATCTACTTATGTAGTCTATAAATAAAGCAGCTTTCTCTCTCTGCTAAGTTTTGAAGGCCCTGCTTGCTGAGATCATTTAGTCTCAGACAGAGGGACGGGGGCGGCAGTTGGCTGCTGCCCTTGGGGGTCATATACACTGAGAGAGACGATTTGTCTGCCTCTGAGTGTGTGTGTGTGTGTATATGTGTATGCATGCTTAAAATTGCATGGTATTAACAACAACAGCGCACACACGGCAACCCCCGACGGGACCTCCTCACCCAGCTGATGCAACTGAACTGTAATTGACTGCAACACGGAAAGGTTATGTGAGCTGCTCAGAGCTTCTACCTGCGAAGCAGTGCCCAGTGAACGAAAGAAAAGCAGCAACTCACTCAATCACACAGCAGAAATGGCATCCTTATTGGCACTGAAATATTGAGGCGACCTGATGCAGATGTAGCCGCGCGTGTGCGCACACGCTTGTGCCTGTCTGTGATGGTCTAAATGAAAAGAGATGTGAATCTGAGTGATGTCCTCCTTTCTGAATCCTCATTTCCTTTTCAGATATCTCCACCGTGACCCTCCCACCTCCACCTCCTCCCCCTGCCTCACTCCGCCTCCTCTCCTCCGCATCGGCCCACTCTGTCTCATCTCATCCCTTCCTACCGCCGTCCTTTCCCTCTCATCGATCTGTATTAGAAACAGGATATGAGGAACTATGCTATCTTATCACAGATCAGAGAGTGAGAGAGAATGAGTGAGGACGAAAGACAGAGAAAGTACATTCTGTGGGCCAAGAGACAGAGAAAGTGAAAGAAAATGAGAGACTGTGAGAGGAGAAGAGACAACAGCGATTGCTCTCACTTTGCCTTCATCCATCTCCTGTTTCGAATTCAGGCCTAGTGAAGCACCATGGGCCTAATTGGACTAACGATCGGGCCCAGATAAGACCCACGCTAATGAATAAATGAATGAGGAAATAAATGAATGAAATGAGCCCATGCCCGCTAATGCAGGCAATATGAACACTGCTCAGCTATGATATCAGTGTGGCTGCAATTTCTGGGTTAATGCACACATAAAAGCATTGAATATTTCCTCCACAGCACGTACAGAAACTCCTGGTATACAGAGTCAAAGTCAAAGGATCATTGATGATACCACCACGTGCTGTTAAAACAAGTGTGCGCTCTGCTTTGTATTACCAGACCAGCGCAGATAATCCATTTATCCCTCTGGTGCAGATGGTATAGCACCTTGCGCCTGGTCCTGGCTATGCCCTGCCCTTTTCCTGGACTGGCAGCAAGTGGTAACATCCTAACCTTTATCAGTACGACAGTCCCTGCTGCTACAGGCACACGCTCCACGTCTGATCCTTATGCCCAGGTTCCTGCATTCACCATATGCCCAACCATGCCCTCACCTCCGCACTCATACACCTCCGCACACAACAAACGTATATGTACACACACACATACCCACACTGGCATGAGCGACACATCCTGACCTCTAGCTGTTCCACCTTGGATCAGCAGAAGGGAAGCCACATGCAGAGTGAGAGGGGACTTTGGGGTCAAGGAGCTGGGTTTGGAAGGCAGCCACACTGTGAGACCTGCAGGTCCAACACAACTCAACCAGACAGGCCACATATTCAAGGGCTCACTATTTAAATATGAAAGAAAAAAAAATATAGTGCATATGTACATTCTCTCTCTGCATAGTTTAGTCTTTTAAACATGGAACTAAGAAGGAAATCGCCTCGAACTGGTAAACCTGTGGTAAACACAAGTAGACAATGGTTCATTTAAAAGGGGCCAAAACAACTGATATGTAATCACCACTTCATGTGCAAATCTGAAGCTTTGCAGATTCATTTTTATTAATAAAAATACATAATACAATCATTATCTCTGTGGTGGACACTGAATAGTCAGAGTTCTGAATATGTAAGTGATATAACCTACTAGTAGTACATAGTTTTTACCTTGATAGAATTCATGACAATCAAAAGGCAGCTCTGCTTAAACATTTGCACAGTTTTCAGCACTAAACAACTGTTATTTGTTGGGTGCAATGAATAAAATGTTGAAAAAAACCCTGTAACTTACAAAATGTATAAAGAGAGTTGAGGCAGCAATAATCTAAAAAAAATAGCTAAGACCCCAGTAGTCGGCGTTAAAAGGGGCATTTTTGATTAATTTCGTGAAGTGGCAGGGGCTTGAGCCCCCAGAGCCCCCCTCTCTGCACATGCATGACTGAAACTGCTTTGCCTAAAAAGACCAACAGCCAAAATTATCACACCTGGTAGTGTTATTATCATATTATTATATCAGTGCAGCAACTTTGCCTTTTTTGGCTCATTTCTTAGTTAAGAAATTAAATGCTAAAAACTTCACACAATTTTCACCACAAGATTCCAACGAGCAAATTGACACCTTTGGGCATGTTGGCAACATGTTGTCATGAAAAGAATAATATCTTATAATTATGTAACATTAGCCAGTTTTTAAACAGTTACAGCTGCACACATCTTCCCTACATTCAGACGACTGACAAAAAGACTCAGATTTTTGAAGACAATACAAAACACTGTGATTGTTGTAGCTATTATATATATCTCAGAGCGGTAAAAATCATTAACATTACGTAAGGGAACAGTGATATGAATGCACTCAAGTGAGACACTTATAACCAGAAAGAATGGGCAGTAAGTGATTGTGATCAGTCTGGAACAGCGAGACAGTAATGATGGATGGAAAGTGGTCGGCTTAGAGGCATGAAGGTCACACTCGATGATAGTGTGTGTGTGTGGCTCTGTTTAATCAACAGACAGGGGAGCTGAGAGTAAGACTAAAAATACACTGTGTGATAGTGTATGTGTGTGTGTGTGTGTGTGTGTGTGTGTGCTCTCATTCATCAGTGGTGACAATAGCATGTGGAGTGTGCCACTGTGGCCGACAAATTCAGCCATCACACGCACACATTCATACGAGACACCTCTGCAAAGGTGACACAAGCGCCCGCTAGCAAGTTTACTCATCGCAGTCAAGGGTACTGCTTTCTGTGTGTGTGTGTGTGTGAAAACAGTCCACTCGCACACGACTAGTTTGACATGTCCTCAATCTTTCATCTCCTCTCTATTCTAACCACAACACATCAATTTTCCTGTTTATTTTTTCTCTTTCTGCACATTTTCTGTCCCGCGAGGCCCACATCCTTCTTCTCTTCTTTTTTCTTCCAGCTTCTTTCATCATCATCCCCCTGTACTTGTCCTCCACAGTCTTTCTCTGTCCTCTCCTCCTCTGTTCACTGCTCGCTGTGATCAATTAGGAGACATTAGTCGCACAGATATTCCAGGTGACGGGACTTCAACAGGCCGCACTCTCCTTCCTCTCTCCTCTCCCTGCCTCCCCTTAGTTTCTCCTCTCCGCACCTGGTTGTCTTGTCACTTCTGCTCCTCCTACCAGTCAGCTCCGGCTTTTTCTCGGCAGAGCAAACAGACCTCGCTCCTCTCCTGTCCCCCCCCCCCCCTCAATCGTGAGCTGTCATCCCTTATGCTGCCGACAGTGACACATCAGCCTCAGCCCTCCTCTCCTCCGTCTCTCCAGTCATCTATCCTCCTTTTCCTCTCTCCTTTATGTTCTGGCTACACGCTGACAGTGATGCATCTCTCTTCTTCCCCTCTGCCCTCTCTGCTCCAACTCTATTCCACCCTTTCCTTTTTTTCCCCCTCTCGCTTCGCCTCTCCTCTATCTCGCTCTCTCCAGGTTGCCGTTCACAATGACGGACCTGTCTTCCCTCCTGTATGCCAACCGTTCACCTGTATCCTAGCAACCACCTCTCCTTTGGCTCTGGTGCTCCATGCGGAGCAAGCAAACAAGACGCCGGGGGAATGAAGAACAAGCACTCTCGTTTATCCTCCACCCTCCATCCGTTCAGTCATTCCTTCACACGTAAAGAGGAGGCCATAATCTGCCAGAGGTAGAAGCAACACATTTAACCAAAAATGCTACAGACTGTCCTCCCTTACAAATAAACTCGCGATGACTCATACAGACACACATATAGGTACAGAAATACACAGGCATACAGCAGGATGGTTTTTCTATTTTGTATATCTCTGTGTGCGTGTGTTTATCACGTCCCCATGGCT
This sequence comes from Ctenopoma multispine, assembly GCA_034779795.1. Lineage (NCBI taxonomy): Eukaryota > Metazoa > Chordata > Actinopteri > Anabantiformes > Anabantidae > Ctenopoma > Ctenopoma multispine. The sequence continues at coordinate 6,037,714 of JAUYWH010000002.1, forward strand.
CCATTATAACAGTAGGACATAATGAATAAGCTTCAAAGAGATATTGTCTACTGTGTTCCTGAAGCATGCTGAGTCCTGCCTTTCTAAAAGGTTCTCAGTGCGCAGGCAGACATGTGTGTGTTTCTGGAAGATTGGCGAAAAATTTCTGAAGCTTTGTTTATGTTCTGGAAAAAATAAGAGCGAAAAAAAGAAATGTTTGAAGGCCGGCACGCCCTCGAAGACGCACAATGAGACACACGCATTGTACTCGTACACGTCTCGTAGGTTGTTCTAAGGGAAGAAGTACTTGTACGCACACACGAACAAAAAGAAAAGTGCTGTTTAGGCACATGTGTCCTGCTGTAATTTATGACTGGGCTCCTGGGTGGACGCCTCACAGGGGTCCTCTTCACGCTGCATGGCTCTGGGTGCTCTGCAAAGTCCCCCCAGCGAGCACTGGGCTCATTCTCTCACACACACAGACACACAGACACACACACACACATATATACTGTAACACACAAACAAGGCACTACAAAATCCCCCTTATGAGCAGTGAACTCTTCCGACTGTCTCTCGCTGCACGATTAACGCTACAAAAAGCTAGGTAAACACAAGGGTTTCAGGCTTGGCAGCACTGCTACAGCTCTGTTCAGCACACACAAAAACACCAGAGCAAAACATTTCCTTAAGGCAGCGGAAAAGGGGCCCTACAGTTAGCACAAGTAATGATAACAATAAAGTATCCCTTTCAGCCTTGTTCAGCTTACCGAATTACAGCCAGCTGGACAATTAAGTTTGGTAGTAAAGCACTGATGTTTGGCTTATAATAAAACACTAAATGTACAGAAAGTGGAGATTAAATGAAAATGTATTAGTATCTCTTGCTTCTAACCGATGGAATTACATTAAGACAATTCAGTATAGTCACACTATATTTGGAATAGCATGACTAGTAGTCTTTGTCTTGCTACAAATATACATTTAATTGAAGTAATATGGTAATATACCAGATGGTAAGTAACACATACTTTACTGGAGTATTTCTATTTCACTTTTTATTCCACTACATTTATTTGAGAACTTTTTACAGATGTAGAATCCTAATAAAAATGTGATGGACAAATACTTTGTTGTTATGACTTTAACCACCTGTCATATCAGAAGATAAAGTGGTAAAAGCCGGCTCCACCTTTACCAGCTCAAGTCTCTATAGTAACACAGATCTTTGTTCTTGTTTTTAAGGACTTACTACAAATGTATCTTTGCCATAATTTTCACCTTTGAAGGTTTGTCTAAATCTGAAATAGGCTTTTACACATTTATGTTTTCAACAATAATAAGTTCAACACTATTTAAAATGCAGTGTTTTCTTGGTGGAGTACATTTTAGAGCATGTACTCTCTTTAATTTGAGGAAAGTCATTTGAAGTAGTTATTGTAAGTGTAGTGGGGATTTTTTTGGGGGGAAGCTCTTTTACTTGAATTGGTCTACTTCTACCATCTCGGAGTATGGCTAACACTACCATGCTACCAAACAATACAACAGACAGGCATTATCACTAACAAGTGCTATGTATCTGACAAGTAAACTAAATGACAGGTGAACACTGATCTTTTAATAAGAACATTGAAAGGGCAGCAATTATGCTTTCAGAATTGGACCAAAGCATTTGCATATTATTTAGCATTTTCTTCTTAATGTTCAACAGCATAGGGTTATGAACAATTATACATTCTGATGACAACAAATATATGTGTCACTAAAGTCCCCAGTGAGCTCTATGCATCTAATAAAATTAGAAGACGGAAAAACTCAAGTTTCGGTTGTTTCTTTGTGCCACTGCATCCCTGCCCTCAAGTATCTTTGGGGACGTGTTGTGAACTTTGTGTTAGCTGTGGCATCCTCCACCCCTCTCCTTATGTGACTATCCAGTGCACTGCGACCGTGCAAAGCTCGGGAGACAATAGATCTGTCTGTGTGCCCCAGGCAAGGGGGCTTGATCTACTCTGGAGGACACACACCACTCTCAAGGGCAGTCCGAGGGAATACACACACAAATATGGACACATGCACACAGGTGCAGACTTCAGTGCACATACGCAATTTGGACAAATCCAAGCGAGCAAGCTGAGATGCATAAAGCTTACACACATACGCACAGATACACACCGTCTGTGGCTGCATAGATGGATGGTGATGTATATATAAATATAAATAATGTAAAATTGTATTAATAATGTATGTAGAGGTGATGAGGAGGTTGTTCTTTCTGCTGATGCCACTGTTTCCTAAGAACCCCCCATCTGTTGACTCTGGTCTCTGGGGTAAGAGGCCAATCAAGGGCTCAGTGACACATCTGCTTCCTCACACACCGCTACACACATGCTAACACACACGCACAAGCACGCACACGCACGCACACACACGCACGCACACGCACGCACACACACACACACACACACACACACACACACACACACACACACACACACACACACACACACACACACACACACACAGTACATCTCCTGTTCCTCCTCTTTTTATTGTCTATCTCACACATGGACACACAGGTGTCTTGTCCAGTGAATGAGGTTAAGAAGGAATAACATTCATGCCCCCCCTACACAAACACTCCAACACATAATCTTTCTGCAGATGAATCAGTCATCTGAATCTCTTCCTGAGGTGCTCGGTAAGTGCTCTCCTCTGTGTATCTGCCATTCCTTTAAGTATGACTATCACTCGTCGGCTTCAGATCAGTGAAAAACATCCACTTCCCTGCTGGGTCTGTTAGGATTCCTACCTTGACTGATACCTGCTCACAAAACAGCCCCAGTATGCTGCAGTTTATGTATCTTGCTGTCTGTCTGACTGGCTGTTTACTGATGCTGAGTGGAAGCCTGGGCTCCTGCTGAATCAGATTTTTACAGTGCAGCACAGGGCCACAGTGACAACGCTCACGCCTGAAGTATCTGCTTTGTATTTATAACGGGCCATTAGCTTGGCACTTTTTCATCGTGGTGTGTGATGACGATAATGTACTGTGGGTCAGTGAAAAACAAATAGGGCTAGCCAACTTTAAATAAAAGAGATTATGTGTGACTAAGCATGTGTTCATTCAAAGGTAAATCTAGTGTGGCTAGTGTTTAGGTGTGTCAATATATATTTCCAAATCACTCATACAACATTTTGTTGTCCATCTACGCTGTGTAATTCTTCAGCATCACCCCTCTAATTAAAACATACCAAATGTAATTAATTTTCTTCATGAAAAATACTTGGTGCGTGTTCACTCACCAATGAAGTAGGACAGTAGGATTGCCAGCAGGGCAGCCGTCGCGATGGCTGTCACTGCAGCACATTTCCAGCTGCAGTACTTGGACGGCTTCTTTAGCTTGAAGGCTGAGCGGGAAAAGGTGTTTCTGGGTAGCAGGCGAGGGGGTGGGGAATACACCGTTCCCGAGGTCAGAGGGTAACCCGGAGAGGAGCTGCTGAACAGAGGGGTGGTCCCCGATGACGTCTTGAACAAGAAGTGCCTGAAGACAAAAAATGGAGAGAAAAGGTCATTCTACAGGTAGACAACCAAACTCTAATATTAGCTGATGTCCTGGTAGCTCTGCAGGAAGGTAAATGTGGAGTGGACACACCAATCTACTGTCCAATCAGAGTCACATATGTGCAAGCTTCTGGACAATTTCTCTTTCTGATGAACCCTTCCTGCCGTATGGGTTGAACATCCTTGAACTGATTGTGTCTCCAATTTCACTTTCACAAGGTCTCTTTTTAACATCCACCTGCTCTACCGTTTTTTGTTTTTTTTTATATTCCCCTACTTTGCCTCTGTTCACCCCACTCATCTCATCTCTGCTCTCAGTGGCTGACGAGGTGTGTAGGATCAGTGCCGCTGCCCTAGCCTGTCCTCAGTGCCCTGTTAGGGTTAAAACTCAGAGACAGGATAAAAGAGGGATTTGAACCATCGTCCCTTTACTCATATTCCTCATTATCTTCTGCTGTTGCTGCACCTGCTCACCCACTGCCTGTCCTTTGCCACGTCATACTTTGCATGCTTTCATTTTTCTCTTCTTACTGCTCAAACACTCCTTCTCTCACACATTTATACCGTAGGCTGCATTTCTCTGGTCCTCAACATCTCCTTTTTTTCTGATCATGCCTTTCTTCATTCAGTTTTTTCAAAACGCAGGCCTTGAAAGAACACTGATGCCATAGCAAGAATATGAAACACTGCACTTAAAGAAACATTTCAAGGACACAGGGAGTAGAACCTCTATGGCACCTTTGTGAAATTTTTTTGCAACACACACACACACACAAAAAGTGCGTAGCTGCATGTACACAGATTCCCAGTGGTATGACAGAAGAAAGCCCGGAGGTGAGAGTGACACATCTTGGAAGGCAAGGTCACTCAAAGATGACTGGGGCCAAAGAGTTTGTGTATCACACTTGCTTTGTGTAGCTCGCTTGTTTGTGTGTATGTGAGTGTGTGTCTAGCTGCACATGAGCTGGTCCTTCAATCTTTGTAAGTTTCTGACCAGACAGGGACAGAGGACAAAAAAAAAAGTACATTTTGTCCAGTCTTTACTTTCTCAAAAAAAAAATCTGAGGGTGAGGGCCTTGTGTGAGGAATGAAACAACCATAATTTCCATTATTGTTAGTTATGATTACATTACATCTATCCATCCATTATCCTAAACGCTTTTCTTGTTAAGTCGTGGGGGTGATGGACTCTGGATCCAATCCCAGCTCTTACTGGGCGAGAGGCGGGGTACACCCTGGACATGTCGCCAGTCTATCTCAGGGTTTCCACACAAAGAACAGAAACAGAGAGCCATTCACACTCACATTCGCACCTATGGACAACTTTACAGTTGCCAAATAACCTAACTTGCAAGCCACACAGGCACAGAGAGACCATTTAAACTCTACACAAAAAAGGACCCAGCCAGCTGGCAGGTTTGAACCCAGGACCCAAGTCAAGTCTTTGTAATAAACTTTGCCTTTTGAGTCCCGCACAAATCCTTATGTAATTAGCAACAGCAGGAACATTAAGCTAACCTTATTGGCCCTGCAACAATAAATTCTGGCTAATGTGGTCTTTGCAAAGACACTATTAAAGCTTCCACATTTGGGACAAATATTTAGTTACCATGCTGAACTGATCTTTCAGCCATTCCAACTAAAAAGGTGCAAGTCCAAGTTAAGTCAGAGTGTTAAATTAAAGGTAGAGTTCTTTCCCATCTGTTAGTCTATAGTCACCAGATTCGTGACTCAGGATTGTCCGATACAGGTCCAAGACATGTGACTCATCTCAGGCAGTATGTCAGAGAGACTCCTCAGAAGTGTAGTAACACAATAGGTCTGTGTGGACAGATGCATTAGTGCCCACTGTCTCTTTTATTCAGACTAGGTTAGTGGGACCAGTAATGACCCACTGGTGTAGATGATTGCTATTTAAGATTCTTAAGGTGCTTAACGACACTTTGATGTGTGGCCTTCTGTCCTTTTGATGTCTCTAATAACTGCTGTTTCCTAACAGTGTGTCTCTACATGTGTCTGCTTGTAAAAAACATTTGGTAAAAACAGGCGATATGCTCAGAGCATAAAGATTTGGTTTGGGAGCATCGTTCCACTCTATATCAATTATTCAGCCAGTCTGCACTCTGTCTCTCTCTTTCTCTCTCATCCTCTCCTGCTACTGATTGGTGGGTCGGTATCTTGCTGCACTCTTCTCTCCTCCTTCCTCCTCTTTTACCTGTCAGGTACGCTGCATGACAACAGGGGAAATCGGAGAAATGGAAAATAGGAGAAAGAAGAAGAAGAGAAGAAAAAAAAAAGTCTAGATACATAGAACCTGAAAGAGTGCAGGAGATGGCACGGAAAGAAATATGAGGTTATTGTCTAAAAATACCAACTTCTCAGTGTCACAGCCATCAATTTTATTATGCATGCATAAACCTACACTACTCCAAATGTAAGAACGTGCATGACACTGGCGCAAACGCACAGTCCAAGGTCAAGCAGCATGAGTCTTTGCTTCTGCTCATTTTCACAGCCATTGACACATTCTGTGATGGCAAGACCAGCGGAAGTTAATTAAAAATCCCCACAATGTGTGTGAACGTAACAGGAAGGCGAGCTGGTGAATTACCGGGATTCCATGTCAGACAATGCTTTTAATTTGTAGTACTGGTATGTATTTGAATGTATGCACTGAATTCATCTCATTTTCTGGCTTTGTTGTGTGTGTACATAAAATCCACTGTGAACCTAGAGTGGGATGGGAATATGTCTATGGGCCATACTAATTACAAGAAGGAATGGAAAGTGTCTAATGTGCTCTGGGGAGGTAATTGACATTGATTTATGTTGCAGAGGACTATGGAGGGGTTCTATCATAGCAGGCAGCCTGCAATCACAACTCTGTATCATTAGGCTGGGGTGCGTGTCCGCTTGTATGTGTGTCTGTGTATTTGCGTGTGAATGTTGTGGGATTTTTGACAGTGGTCCAGCATGGAAACGTCACACATAATTAGAGAGAGCTGACAGAGACCCCCCCCCCACCTCTTTCCTCCTTCTTCCCTTGAGCTGCCAGCAGCGGCAGCTCCCTTCCTCAAGTCTAACCATGGCTACCTTGCTGTCAGGCATCCCGTCTTACAAATGCAACACACACACATCTGCGTGCACACAAGCAGAACAAGCAGGCACTAACTCAACACACTGACACACATTCGCACAGACGGAGACAAAGGCAGCCACCCACGCACAAACAATCAAAATATATGTGGGTTTTCTTTCACAAGATTGACCCACATGTGCTACCAAACATTTCATTTGCATCTTCACAGAACAAAAAGTGACATAAGAGAAGGATGGAGGAGGGAGAGGACGGCTATGGATTAGAACAGAGAGAGGAAGGGATGATGTGTTTTCACTCCAGTCCAACCCGGTTCCCCATTGAGAGAAAAGAGGACCTGGACAATTAACCACAGAACAGAGAGCACGCTGGGTAATTAGCAGGAAGTCAAAGCTCGCATTCCCCTTGAGCGAATAAACACGAGTGTATTCGCAACCACGCGCGCACACACTTGTCTTTTTTTTTTTCCCAGCTCTCGCAAACATGTGGTTACTTAGGATAGCACGCCGAGAATCATCATCAGAGGTAGAGAACAATTAACGGAGGTGACTTGGTATGGGGGTGACTGAAAAATGATCAAATCTGAAAATGAAACAAAGGGCTCAGAGAGAAGAGAAAGCTCAAGGATGGCATCATGAGAATTGTTCCCTGCTACATTTGCAGGAAACAATAATGGGCAGATGGACGCGTTATAATGGGCATTCATTTTCTGATTGTTGCTATGTGGAAGGACATGGAAAAATTTGGATACTGAGTGATGTTTTGAAAAAAGCAAACAATATACAGGGCATCAAATCAAGTATTAGGTTTTTTTTGTATTATAGGAACAGTTCATCCAAATTACACTTTGTTTTCCAGCGGCAGCAGGTGTTCCAGGTTTTAATATCTCAAAACCTCTGCCGATAAACTATTCACATGGTCAGATCTGAGAAGTCGTAAGTGAAAAATTGATTTAGTAATTTGGGGAAATTACTCAGTTTTTGCTTGTTATTTACACGATATTCCACGATTTTTTTTTGTCTTGCATCTAGTAGATGCGTTGCGTCAGGATCCTTCACAGAATTTCAGCTCAGCAAGCGACTGATCAATTGATTGTGTTGTATGTTTGCTTCACAGTAGTTAATCAGAGCAGCACGCTGCAGTGCTGATTGAAGTTAATTTGGTAATCACCAGTTGGACAAGTCTCACCATATACGTCTACGCACATTTGTAAACTAACAGTGTTTACTCCTTCTGACCATTTGGGGCTGTCAATATTTTTTTTGCGTTTGCTGTTAGTTTGGTAGAGGTGGTTCTGCATAAATATAATGCTGCATGTATATAATGTATATATAATGCAGGACCACGTCATTAATAAACCGTGCGTATTATTACGTAGTTCACACATGAATATTACAATAGTAGTTGAAAAGCTCAACATGATTCTTTTCTCTGTGGCTCCGTTTCTTCTTATTTACCTCTATGGTTCCCACAGAGGTAGAATCTTCAAATCTATCCCAAGAGTAATGCATTTGAAAGTAACCTATACTGAGTTGTACCCCTCTATCCCACACCTCCCTGCACTGCTTCTTCCAGACAAATTGAGATGCCGCAACCCTCTCAGTGATATTATTTTCCCCCTAGAGCTGTGGCCCACAGAGGCACAAGCAGGGGGTGCAAGGGAATGTCCTGAGATCGCAGAGACAGATTGAAGCTGGGTACCAGCATCCAGCAAAATGCTGCATCATATGAACGCACATATGCAATAGCATGCACATGGAGAAACACATTATTTCTCTCTGTTTCGTGCTCAGACATAAACACACACACACACACACACTCGGAGCGGCACCAGCCATCTATAGTAATTTATCTCACACCGGTAAATGTAACAGTGTTCTACGGCCCCCAATCTCCCTCCTTCTGCCTTTCTATCTCCTCTCACACACACTCCCCAAAACAATCTCCTTCAATCACCACCTCGCTCCGTTTCTCTCCCTCTCTCTCTATCTTTATCTCTCCCTCCTCTACCGTAAACCATTCCTTTCCATTTTCCTCCTCTCTTGCTATCCCGACTTATATTTCTCTGCTATATCAGCAGCCCCCCCCCATTCCCCCCACCCTTCATCTGTTTCCCTCTCTTTCACTGCCAGTCATCTAAGCCCTGGGGTGTTCTGAGGTGATCAATCTTCATCCTCTCAGCGCTGTCACGCTATCAGGTCAAGCCAAAACACACACACACACACACACACACACACACACACACACACACATATATGCCCACACACATTTACTATAACAAGTGGACAACAAATGCCAAGATTTACATATGATTACGGTGGGGAGCAGTTGCAGTCAAAGAAAACACACATGCTCAGGCAAAAACATCCTCGCATACACACAACTGCACACGATCACACATCCCCTCCCTCGCATGCACACACACACATGCACGTGTACCCATCATCATCTCCTAGCTGCTATAATGAGATGGAGGACGGCCTCTGTCAGCACATGGACGGTGTGACTCTTTGGCTTTACCCCGACTGGCTCCGAACCAGTCACGAGCTCCAGCAGCTCCCTCCAGCCCACCCAGCAACTTCACCACAGCCAGGACAGAGAGGAGGGCCCAATCTGAGCTACCGGGTGGAGCTGGAAACTCTATGCGCTGCTCTGGGCTCTATTCACTGCGACAGGCTCTGAGCCATGCCCAACCCCACCACCTGAACATAACCAAATACTGGCACATGCAGAGGGCTCAACAGCGCGTGTGAGTGTGTGTTGCTTCATTTCAATCCGTAAAGATGGCAACAAAAACAGCCTCTGTGGAAAGAGGATTTGTAACTTTATTTCTGTATCACCAAACACTGCAGCATCAGATGAAAAATCAGACATCATAAAAATCTCCCCTCTGCTTAATCTATGTTATGGCATATATGTCACCATGGCAACACAAGTCTAGATAAACAATTGACTGGAAAAAGCTTCTATTTAAAGCTGTAGGTACTGTTGTTCAACACCGTGCTTCCTCTTCTCCTACCCGTTATGCATACTGGCACAATGCATCAGTGCAGATTGAGCATAGACCTGAGATCTGTGGGGCTGAATTAAACATGGCCAGGTCTCATAAATACTGCACAGGGCAGGGACTCTGGGGAGCTTATCTGGGACCATCAGAGGTGGAAGCCCCAGTGCCCAGCAGGAGAAACATAACAACAGCCTAGTAAATGCTCACAGAGCGAGTACGCGCATGCTAGCAAGAGTGTAGTCAGTGTCCCTCTCACTGTATGCCTCATGAATAGTAATACCCTGCATGAATGCTCTGTTGGCCTGATAAATGTTCTTTACGTCCCGGCAAAGGCGCATGTGTAGGGTGTGTGAAATGGTTTGTGTTTCCTGCCCCCTCACTCCAGGTTGAATGCGTAATTGCTTTGACACACATAGCTTCTTTTTTTTGTGTGTGTGTGCCTGGAAATGAGTTAGAGGATGCTTTTGAGTGCTGCACTTTTGTGAATCAGAGGCCAAGAGCAATTTTGTTTTTGGTTATAAGGTTTGTATGTTGGCTCTGAATGATGTGCTCAGTGGCACTCGGCACATGATATTTTGCGGTAGTATGTTTGCTCAGTGAACTCAAAACTTAAAAATGTACTATATAGTGTACTGCCGCTGTAAGGGCCCCTTCTACCTAGTCTGCTGGCTACCTGTAACTATCACACATTGGTTACTACATTGGCTTTTACACATGGAAACTAACTTGCATTTTGAAAGCCAGCAAACTTGACTTGCTCTTGTGGCTGTTTCCTGCTATCACCAACCAGGTACAAAGCCAAGTCTGACCTGACATTCCTGTTAGTGAATTTGTTCTTTATTCTTACTGTAACAAATACTATGTATCTGAACAGTTTTGTATTAACATTACTTCTTGCTCAGCTCTTATTTTCTCTCCTAGTATTTCTCACTGACACCATCACTCTACTCATAGGAACGGCTCTGACCTTTTGTTCCTTACTATTGATTACTCCACACACATTCCTCTGCTGTACTTACTGTAAGTGGCTCAAGATATCAGCACTGGGTAAACCTGTCAACTGTAAATACAGAAACAAATGGTAAGGATATTTCCTCTGACCTGGTCTCCAGTGGGACGTTACTGTTGAGGACCCAGCTGTCTTGTAGCTGGACCGACTCGGGGGTGGTCGGCCCATCTCCCGTGCCGGGAGCAGGGGCGTGAATGGGGTTGCGTCCCCCTCTCAAGGTGTTTCTGTTCAGGCTGTTGGCAGTCTGGTGGGATACGGTGTGGTGGTTGTGCGGAGGGGGCAGTGGAGGCCGTAGTGTGGACTGACTGTGGTGGTTGGCAGCCCCTGGAAGAAGACAAGAACAGAGAGTAATTTAAGAACCACAATATTTGTGAAGGAAATTGAGTTGCAGTTGAAGGGAGTGTAAGAATTAATTCCAAAATTATGCAAATCAAAAAGTAGATTTCATGCTCATTCCTCTGGATGCCAAAAATGCGAAGCTCCTCAACTAACAAACAACTTCACTAACATTCTGATATGCGCAGCATATTTTGTGTCAGCAATCATTTTTAAGTGTCATATTTCCAAATGGTCGATAAGTTATTTTTGAGGGAAACTTAAATACATGCATTAAATTTAATCATCTCGTTTTCACGTTTTGCTTCACATTATTCTACATTTTTTCCCCTTCTTATTTTTAGCCAGGTCCTCCACTCCTGTCGCTCTTTCACTTTCTTTTCCGTTTTCTGTTTCACAAGTAAGAGAAATTGTGTGTGTGAGCAATATTAGAGCACTCAGCACAGCATGTGCGCTCATCTCTTGCTCTCAGACTTGGGAGAACATGTCAGCTAGAATCCAATACCAGCCCTTCCAACACTGAGCTAATGGACTGTTGAGTGAGAGAGCTGAAAAACAAACCCGGATGACTCAGACAAAAACACCCATTCACACATCACCTTTCCATCTCTGTGTCTCTCTCTTTGGCTGAATCAGTGGGGGATTTGAGCCCTGTTTTCAGCATGTCTGCATGTGTTGGTGTGTGGATTCGTACAGGAAAATCAATAAACCACATAGGATACAGTATAGGGCAACTTAACACAGTTGGATCAGATCTTGTGCATTAGCATTCGTTCTGTGCACGCATGTTGACAGGTGCATGTACTCCATGAACAGCTGATCAAAAAGAAGTGAAAAAACACATTTAATTATAAAAAAAAAACTTCACATAGCATCAAAAACTATCCACACGTCTGAATTGAGCCGTTGAAAACACACAGAGTCATTGAGGTTATGTGCAGCTTTGCTTTTTCTTTCATCGCTACTACACGTGACACTTTCATCATTATTTTACACATCTAAGCGTGGAAAATGTTAAAATCATTGTGTTTTTTTGCACATTGCCTTCCGCGTACTAATCAGAGTAAGCACACATATGCGCGAGCACGTGTGAGGTGAGAACAACAAACGCAACCGCTTTGTCAAGCTGCGCTATCACACTTGTCCTTCTCTACTTGTCATTTCCTCTTAAAATTAAATACAAAATGAAACAGCGTGTGAGGGAAAGAGAGACAAGTGGATGTGGCAAGTGAAGGGATTCCTAGGAGGCATAAACATAACTTTACACATATGCCAATATAAGGTCAAAATAGAGCATATTTGCAGATAGTGACAACCTCTGGCGAACAAATCCAGGGATAAAGTGTATTTATAGCATTATGTCTCCTTGCATACTAACTAACTTCCCCTCTATCTCATTTCTTTCCTCCCTTGCAGCATGTTCAGTGCGGATAGGGGACAGCGAGCTCCCTTGCAACTTCAGCTGTTAACGGCAACCAGTTTGTAAGGTGACCTGATTCCTCCCAGCCGCCACTGGGACGCAGGTGTCACCCACATGGCCCTGAAGAACAGATGCTTGCGAAAGAAGAGAAGAGGGGAAGGAGATGAGAGAAAGATGGAGGGGCCTGACCTTTTCTACACAGGAGAGTCACAAAACATCTGTTTTCACATGCAAAGATGCTCCTGGGAGAAAGAGGCACACATGCATACATACACTCCCATATGCAAACATTACACACCTGCAGGAAAAGCCAAACTCTTGCATCATATATGCAGAGTAAAAACTGACACTAAAGCAATACAAGAAGTATAATTTTCTCCTTCCTCCTTTCTATAAAGTCTCATTTCTTCTTCCAGCACGTTTCCTTCTTTCATCTTTTATTTGCATTTTGTATCTTTTACTGAGACATAAAGTACTCTGAGATAAATGTTGTTAAAAGCACTCGATAAAGTAAATGGACTTGACTTTCCCTCTTTGCAGTGCCCCTTTAATGTTATCTAGTCTAGGAATAGGACACAACACAGAGGCATATCCTGAGAAAAAAATAAGTACATGCAACGCAGGCATGGACACGCAGTCCAAGTGATGTAAAATAAAATAGAGATAGGCACGCCCATACTCATACACTACCCCGATGTCTCCCATGTTTAAGTTTGCACACAAAAATAAATGTTTTTTTCACTTTTCTTGACATAAATATTAAACTGTTCACATTGACATTCAGATGAATAATTCTTGGTTTACCTTTATGAAGTGTAGTGTCTAATGATCTGCTATGGCCGTAGTGTGTGTATAGATTTTTTTTTTTTTTTTACATTTGTGCGTATTCTCAGCTTTTTCAAATACTACCAGCCCATTAAATGGTTATAATACTCATAATTACACTATAGTAGGGGCAAACTGCACTGAAAGTGCACATCATCAGTATGTCTTAAACAGTAATTATGTAACTTCAAGCACTAGAAGTTACATAATTACTGTTTAAGACATACTGATGATTACAGTATGACAGGAGCAACAGTAACAAAGTCTGCATATAGGGAGGAGGTAAGCCTGGATGACTGGGACAACAAAACACAGAACTTTCACACAGAAGATATCTCTCCATTTGAAACTGGACAGCTATAATTTTTCCCCAAACCTAAACAGGTACCTGAATGCTTGAAAGGACAATGACAACACATCAACGTCCTTATTTTAAAAATCCAGATTGAAATCCCCAACTCTGGCCTTCAAACCATCTCTCGTGCAAACCAGTGGGTGACATCATCATTCATCTTTTTAAACAGTCTATGATAGGCACCGTACAACACTGTGGAAGGGGTCTATTGTTACAGTAAAGCCACTACACAGAGACTGAGTCACATCCTGCATTGTTGCAGAGATTCACATCTGCTACATTTTGTAATAAAGATTTTACAAAATAATAAAGATTTTAACATTTCGCTTCAAAGAAAAAGATGAAAATCCTATTATCTATCATCTAGCAGCAAATTCTATTACATGTCAGAAGATAATGTCGGAAAAATGTAAATGCTGAGAAAAGTACTGCCTGTAATGCTATGGATTTTCTCTCTTTATAGGCTGCTGGCATGAAAAGAATTGTCATATGCTGTCAGCCTAACTGAACTGAATTTCTACATGACAGACAATTATTGTTCCTTTAATTCTTCACTGAATCAATATTTGCAGAATAAAGTACAAAATATGACTCATTGCGAATGTTTACTCTTGTTATTGCAGAAACATACAGCATCAAAAACTAGTTTAAAAAATCACTTTCATTCTTCCAGAAGTCACACAGCCTTTAGTAGGAGTTCAAAAAGTGTCTCTAGACATGCTGCAAAATATTTATGATCAGAGACAAATTGCTTCCTTTTTTTTCTGCTGCAGCACAGGAGAGTGATGTCAAAGAAATTCATTCTCATGTATACTTCAAATCCATAAAAAGAACCCTTAGAGAACAAGAGAAAATACAAACACGCTGAGAAGTGGGGTCTGCCTGAGTAACAAGGCCGAGATTTTTTTTTTTAACGCAGAGAATTACTGAAGAAAAATGTAAATTGTTTTGACCACAGAAACACAAATCTGACTAACCACTGGAAGAGAGGCAGTGCACGATAACAACTAGACTGGAGGTAAATAGGTCCAATAAATTAAGATAGAATACTAAGCCAAGTGAATTGTCCGGTTGCTAAAGTACAAGCCGCAGGTAGGCTAATAGGAACAACCGTTTTACCAGGAACCCAGTCTGATAAAAGACAAAACATGTGGCGAGGAAATAGAGCAATTAGTGAGCAGCCAAGCAGATCACATTTTATTCCACTTTATCTTTTCCTTCTTTCTTTCCTCACTCTTTCGCTCATTAGTGTGAATAAACAGCGATCATGAAATGATTTTCTCAACAGCCCCGTGTTTTGTTTTCGCAGACACGTCTTTGTGGAGAAGCTCAAAGTCCTTCTGACTGCTGCTGAAGCCTGACCCAGTTTAGTCTGTCCAAGGTCCCCTGCGACTGGAGAAGGGGGACTATAGCTGTAAGCTGGTGAGTTTGGCTCAGACTAATCCCTGGAAGTTCATTATGCTTGCCAATTCAAGGGAGCCTCATTCAGCAGAGGAGCATTAGCCTGTCTGCTAACCTGTCGCCCCTGTACGGCACACTGTGCACATTGTGCACACACTCTCACTGAGAGGCGGGGGCTCTCCACACCATATTAATCTCACAGTGTGAGAGTGTGAGTGTGTGTCTATGTGTGTGTGTGGCCAACTGGCAGCATGAACCAAGCAAGGCAGTTTGTTTTGCACCCTGGATGGGCAAACTGTTTATTGACATTTTCTGTGGTTAACAGAGAAAAGTTGCAGGGCAGGGTGTGCATCAGTGTGTGTGTGTGTGTGTGTGCAAGGAAGAAATGCCCATTCAGCAGTTAAAAAGGGATCATTGCAGTGCTCAGCTTCCACTCCTCTTGCTCTGTCCTTCTCTCTCCCTCTGTATCTTCATCTCCTTTTTTCATGCCCCACGTGTCCACTGATTCTTTCCATCTTTTTATTTTTTTTTAACTGGTATGCCAGCCTCCATTGTTTGTTCATGCACCTTCTTTCTGAGCTAATTGATATGCTTCCTGTGTTTTAAGGTGGTATATTCCCATGTGCCGCCGCTACGTATGTCCTCTGTTTTCAGAATGTCACACGCTCCTCGTTTGTCATTCTTCTCAGAGGCTAAGCACAATGGAAGGAGAGCTTGAGGTGAAACCGCTCTAAGACAACATACACATGCTGACAAAATGGCCTTTTTATTAAACACAAGCAAACACATAGATGCATACAGAAGAGGTGTTTGTTAAGGACATATATTTGCACATGCAGCACAGAAACTCACACACACACACACACATGCGCGCACCGCCTCTGCCTTGGCTAGTCATCTCTGTCTAATTAGGAGGCAATAATCCGCTAGAGAAGAGTCATCAAATTCAGCCAAAAACAAACAGTCTCCATGAGCAAAAACGCATGTGTGCATTTCACGCACACACACGCAGACACACGACACGCACACACACAAATCATCCCACTGTTACGCAAATGTCACCCTTACATAAGCACCATTAGGAAGCATAACATTAGTGCAGAAGAAGGGAATGCGTCTTTGTTGTGCCTTTGTTTCAGTAGATTTGTTTCAACAAAGCCATTAAACATTCATTGCTTCGGCAGTGACTTGAGGTGGCTTCCCTGGCAGCAGATAGCTAGCCACTTTAGAAGAGGCTCGGACTAAAAATAGCTTAGCATTCCCCATGCATAATGAATGGCCAGAGACAGAGCTAACGTTAGCTCTTTCCAGGAGCGATCTGCTATGCTCCGTTTGGCTGTCTCAGCTCTCCCCGGTGTTCTGGGGGAGCGTTCCCAGACAGGTGCTCCGAGCCAGACAGTATTCCCACATAAACATTCGCAGACCCAATTCCCAGCCAATCCTCGGCAACAACGTTCCGTTCCCATTCACCTGTCATGCTTCACTAGGAACACAAGTCATGTCTGTCCACCTGTTAGCTTTGGTAATGGTGGACTACTTTACAGCTACACACAGGCACGCAAACACAAAAAACACACATACAAACAGCATGCAGCTTCCTGAGGATTATCTCACTGTGGTCAGTTTCTGCCTGGGTTGATAAGGCTCATTTCCTGCCCAGCGTCCACTCTCTACATGACCACAAAAAATGCACACATTCAGACGCACACGCACATAAACAGTTGTCGGCTATAGATGTTTTATTTCCTTGCAGCAGTGCCTGTGAATTCCTACATGCCAGGCTGTGTTTATGCAGTGCCAGGCTGCCACTCTAAACTCATTTAGGTCGATTTTAATGGACGCCCAAAGCCAAGGACTCTCTCTGCACCCATTAGATCAGCAGTCCTGGCTGGGAAATGTGGCAATTTGCAATTTCATCTCAGTGTTGTTCTCCCTCCATCCAAATATCTCTCTTTCACCCTTAAAGCTCTCATCAGCTTAGCCTCTTTTATCCACATTTCCCCCTTTTCTCTGCATCTTTGACTTCCTATTTTTTCTCCTGGTCTCCTTTTCACATGCTTTCTCCATCTATTTTTACTATGGCTCTTTAGATGCCCCCTCCCCCTTCCCCCCCTCCATCTTTTTAGATTTTTTCATGCAAGATGTCTCATTAAACAACTTCAAAAGTCAAAGTTTGGCTTTCTCTATCTGTGCTCCCATTTGCCTCCTTCTCTGCCGTTTTTTTCTCCTCCCTCTTCTCGTCTGTCTTGCTCGCAGACACTGTGTGTTCAGAGACTGAAAGAAGCCCCAAACACAGAAAGTGTGGGAGTATGCGAACAAGAATGAGAGAAAGAGAGAGTGCGCCTGAGAGGCTCACTCTACCTCTTTTCCAGTGTCTGCCATTAGGGTGTCAGTGGCAGAGTGAATTTATTTGCTGTGCGGTTACTGGGCTAATGATTGATGTTGCCCCAGCAAACAGTAAACCAATTAGAAGGCTGATGTAACGTCATTTTAAAAGCCTCCTAATCACGTTGCTCTTGAACCTGGGACCCGGGCCTTCCCTAATGAAGATTTATACTGGATCAAAGGAGAACCTAACGCCATTAACAATAGATTGTATTCCACCAAAAATCACATTAGGACTTCTCTGCCCACCCCTCTCTCTCCCATCAGGCCTCTGCTAAATATATCTGCTGATTACAAGTGCAGATGCACAGTGGAATAGAGAAACAAGGGAAGAGAGCGGGAAAGAGAGGCAGAGAGGGACAGAGAGGAAGAGAGAGTTGGCCCACAGTAGATAATTGTTGAGAATAAATGTGTATGCTGATGAATTAACTCATCACTGCAGATGTGCGTGCATGTTTAGCTGTGTGTTAGCGTGCATATGGGAGAGGAGAATAGTTGTGAGGTGCTGATGTAAGCACACAGGGCCTGTAACAGCCAACAAGAGAATGTCCAATGATGAAAGAGAAAGCTTACAGCCAGGGAAACTAACTAGTTTGTCTTTGCTACACTGATCCTCCTGCCGGCACTTAAAATTCATCATCCCCTTACCTTTCACTTTCGGGTGGATTATTAATGTCACACGGAAAATAAGTACAAGCACACCTACTCACTGGCAACCAATCTGCGCCCTGCACAGTGTAGGGGTTGCTTTCACTTGCATCATTGTTTTTCTGCAGTAGTTGACAAAGGTGGGAGAGAGTTACATTTGAAATGTGATCCATTAACAAATCACCAGTTGTCTGCTTAAAAATTTGCTTTCTCTTAAAGTGAGGGAACAAATGAGGGAACCGAGAAGGTGGTGCTTTATGTTAGTTCTTGATTGAGCTCTTTTGAAATCTGATGAAATTTTTCAGCATAAAAGTTCATTAATTTAAGCTCTTATTTTACATGTAATGATCACTATATACTGAAATGATTTTACTGTTATAAATATGTAAATTGACGTGTATTGTTTATGTATTTATTTGTGAATGATAACAACAAAACAATATATTAATATCTACAACTGATTTAAATTAATAGTCTGTGTATTTTAAAGTCTCTCACTATTTAAACAATAATTGTTCCAACGAGATGCAACACTAAATAAAAAGAAGGATTGTTCACATCGGGATATGGACACATGATGAGGTAATGCAGTGACCCAGGTGATGGACGTCATATTGCTGTATCAATAAAATGAATGAAAGGATAAAAGGCTGAATCAATGGAGAGCTCTCTTACCCGTGGAGGAGGGCTGGGCCCGGAGCAAGTATGAGTCATCCGGGTGGGACTCCAGGTGAGAGTGGGTGGAGTTTTTCTCCAACAGGGGCATCTGGCATTCCCTGATCGGTGGAGATGGGCCAGGAGAGGGGTGGTGGGGGGCGGACGAAGAGGACGGAAGGGACGGAGGGAGCAGGGAGGAGGAGGAGGTTGGAGGGAGTGGGTGACCTGGAGTATAGAGGGAGAGAAAGAAGGGGAGAAAAGGAGGGAGGAGGGGCGGTGTTAGACAAAACAAATGGTAATGACTGACAGCGAGACAAGGGCCTGTTCCAAGTTTGATGAGTAAAATCCAGCTTCCCTTAAAGGCTCAGTTCACCCAAATTAACTAACAGCGCATGTTTGTCTGTAGATTGGTTTGAGCTTTAGTAGTCCTGGTTTTAAGATTGAACGTTTGAGGTGAATGAAAGAGAGATTGAAAAAAAAAAAAGTTTTAGTGCTGTGATTAAAACCTGCTGTGCAGTAATCTCAGAATGAAAATGAAAAGTAAATTAGAAACCAAAACTATTTGCATGACTGAATGTGAACGAGAAAATGTACAGTTTCCCTTTTGTTATTTGGGTGAACTAACCTTTAAAAATCTGGAATATGGATTGATGGAAAAAGTCCTGGTGCAGGTTGTACTCTACAAAATAACCAAGTTAACTCGTTAGTAAAGGTCTTGGAACAGTCCCCAGGTAACAGCAGCTTGGATACAAATGCAGAAGTTCACAGAGACTCGATAAACTGAATACAGACGCAGATCCACACAGAAAATTCACATATTTCATTGAGTGGCTGAAAATCTTTACTTTTTTTTGTTCTTCCAACAACAACCAAGACCAAATTATTTTCAGCGCTGAGGCTTGGTGCAGGGCAATATAAGCCTGTGAAACTATTGAAAGTGTAATAAAATCAATGAAACTACTTATACACGTATATACGTATATATATATATATATATATATATATATATATATCAAGTTTTTTTTTGTATCTATGTCAGTTTGTCACCACAACCTACTGGTCACACCAGATCAAATAAAGCCCAAACAGGAAAATTACTGAACTGAACTGTATTTTGCTTCCTAATTCAACTTTTTTTGTTAGAAGAGCAGTTTCTTCTATCAAATTTTACAGAGTTCTACTTTGAATCAAATAGTAGGATACGATTTTTGCAAGGGCCTACATCCATTGTACAATTGTCCTCTACATGGGTAAGACAAAAGAAAGTTAACAGGCGAGTCTTTAAATAGTAGGAGCCATGGGACGTGTGGACACAATCAGGCTGTCCCATACACCAGAGAGAGAAGAGAGGGATAGAGAGAATTCACTATACTCTCCAAAGGTTTGGAATCAAGGACAAAGACAAATCTAATAAATTCTATTTAGAGACGGCTCAAAATATAGAATAATTATATCTGCCATATTTGCAGCTCAATCAATCAACAATATGGTAAGAATGAGGCCACTGAGTCCAGCCAATCCACCAAAGGACTCAGGTTATTACAACTACTAATTAGAGAGTCCACCGAAGACGCTTTGACACACTGATAATCACTTATTTTCTCCTGATTCCACATTCAAAATGATAGCCACGGGCGACAGCAATGTTGTCTTCCAACAGCTTCACAAATAAGTCTTTTTTTTATCCAGTCAAATTTTGTCTTTCACCTTCCAAGGTTAAAATGCAAGGCGGTGAAGGAATAAAATAGGCTATCCTGCCCCTTTTTTTTTTTTACAGACTTCAACAATTCTTTCTTTTTGCCACTGAAATTTTCACCAAGAGAATGGAGACATTATAATGCCCAGCCTTTCAGTAAGTTGCTTCTTCTTTCATGGCACTTCTCTCTTTCTCTTTGCGCAGATCAAACCCAGACATCAACAGAAGAGAAGAAAGAAAGAAAGAAAAAGCCTTGAGTCTTTGAAATGAAAGAAAATGACGAGATAGCCGAACATTCATCATTATACTATTTCTCCCCCCCCCTCCTTTCCTTACTGACAGTTCTTCAGAATACAGATGTGGTGTGATTGTAATTTGACAGCATTTATCTTCCTATCACAGAGTATTGATAGAAATCAAAATGTGTAAAGGCCATGATAGATGAGGTCCTTTTTTTACGGTGATGGTGCGATATTGCTTGCATCAGGAAAACAGTACCTGAGTAAAGAAGAGGGGAGAATCAATGCAGGTATCATTTAAGAAACAAAGTGGGTGGACATAGTCGCTGGCTATCGTGGCCATGTATGCTGCCTCAAAATGAAGGCCATTAATCAAGGAAAATACACGTTGGAGTCCAGGTGCCATTGCTGCTTTATAGAGATATATTTGATAGAAACAGAGGCAGAGTGATGCCTCTGACCTGCTGTCCAAACTGCTCCATCTTAGAGCTTTGCGTCATGGAAACCAGAGCTAGGATCGATCCACAGCCCCACGTTAACTACACCCCAGAGAGATGCCAGCCTTGTCTTCTGTTTAGGTATGTGTGTGTTCCTGTGTGTGTGTGTGTGTGTGTGTGTCCGGTCAATCTCATCAGAGCAAACACAGAAAAATGGATAAACAGTGGCAAAGCAAACACTGCGGCTGACAGGATGGAAAAGACGAAGAGAGAGGCAGATGGAGAGTGGGGAGAGGCAGCGAGGTCACAGGGGTAGCCAGAGGAATGAGTGAGAGACGGAGAGAAATAAATGAAGGGAACAGATGAGCAGAGAGGAGAGGACAGCCCAGAAGCTATGAGCTGACAAAATTTAGTGCCAATAAAAAAATAAGAAGGGGAAAGAATGCAGTAGAGGAGGGGAGGAGGCAATGAGAGGGGACTGGACAGAGGAAGAAACAAATGAAGAAGTAAAGAGGGAATAAGCTAGGGATGCTCGCAAGAAAAAAAAAGGCCATTGATCTGAATGAATCGATCACTCACCTTAATTGACAGCGAGAATGGATTTGGATATTTGCATAAAGTCAAAACCCTTAATAAGGCCACTGACAACCGGCGATGAAAAATGTTCGAGCGGGTTTTAAGATTGTTTCGTAGCTGTTGGATGTTTTTTTGTTGTGCGTGTGCGAGCCCATGCCCATGACGTTATGTGTGTGCGAAGGCACTTATTAATATTGTAAATCACTTTAATTACAAAAAAGGAAAAATTACACTAGTTGGCCAAAAGCAATTAAGGGAACTTTAATCTCCTAAGCAATTATGCTGTGGGGCATCCTTAACTCAGTCATTTCTGCCCGCTACATTTCTAGAAAGGTCAGTTGAAATTGCTTTGTGTTATTAGAACAAAGACTTGGCAATGAGCTCACGTGGTTCTCTTGACGATTTGTTCGATGCCATCCTTCAGCCGCCTCCCCGGCCATCTGTATACATCTCTCAGTCTCTCTCTCTTTCTCTCTCTCACTCTGTGTGCCTGTCTCTCACTCTCTGAATCAACAGTTCTCTCTCACAAGTGTTGATTAGTGTGAAAAATAAGTGTATCACGGGGGGAAAGAAAAACTAGGCGTCCTAAGACTGTAGCAATGTATTGGAAGCATTAAAAGGAGTCCCTGGACGTTTTCATCACAATGTAAAAAGAAACACAATCATGATAAGATTGTTGTGTGAGAACCAGTTTTTGACTTTCTTATATGAGTCATACAAGCGCCTGTTGCTGTGCTACTGTGTCTCTATTGAGTCAACTTCTGTGCAATCTATTGTCGCTCCATGAAGCCATGTTTTTTTACTGTGCACTAGCATTTTACATCAGGCATAATTCCGCTTAACTGCTCATTGACTTCTCTTCTCTTTTCTTCTCTTCGCCCTTGTCTCTATTTCTATTTACCCCCTTGCCTCCCTACCTCCCTCCTTCCCTCCCGCCTCGCTCTGTCCATCCGTCCACCCATCTGGCTGAGGTGAGGAGTGGTAGGCCGAGGAGAGTGGAGTGGAGTGGAGCGACAGCTGGAGCCCAGTCAGACAAGGAGAGACAAATTACCCCTCTAACGAGAGCCATTCATCATCTCCTCATCTCTCTCCTATTTCATCCCACTCTTCCTCCACACCTCTGCGAGAAATACAACGCACCTGGATGGTAAAAACAAACAACGACAAAAAAAGAAAAAAGAAAATCTACAGTACCACACAACTTCACACACTTTATGATGTTCTCATTTAGTCGCTAGTCATGTGGCTCACTCAATCAGCAGGCGCTTCTATTAAAACGACGGAAAATAACGAAGAGACGAGAGGGGAAACAACAAGATAAGGGAGACGTGAAATGATTGAATGAGCGGTACGGAGGGGAAAGAAGGAGGAAAAAGAAGTGACACACCCATGCTGGCACATGCAGAGACTCATTACCATGGCTGCTGTCAGCACAGATGTTGGACTAAGGGGGAGCTGTCAGTCAGTGTGTGTGTGTGTATAAGTATGCGCATATATGTGTGTTTGTGTGTATGCGTGATAATGTCTGACAGTGATCTGAGGGCTATTTAGTGATGACAGCTGCTGACACAATGGGCCCTTT
The DNA here is from genome assembly GCA_034779795.1 of Ctenopoma multispine. NCBI lineage: Eukaryota > Metazoa > Chordata > Actinopteri > Anabantiformes > Anabantidae > Ctenopoma > Ctenopoma multispine. Next base: position 6,060,925 of record JAUYWH010000002.1, read on the forward strand.
TCTCTATTTATCTATACAGTACTGTCTGTCTCCTCCATCTCATCTCTCTTCCTGTTCCCCCTCCTTCCCTTCTTCTCAAATCCTCGCCTCCTCTTTCCTCTTATTCATTCCTTTTAAATATTTCATATTTAGCCCAACCGTGGCAAGACGCACACCTGTTGTTGTCTGTATGTGCGAGCAACAAATGGATGCGGCAGCCTATCCAGAAATGGTCTGAGTTCACCCGCTTCCTACCTTCAGTGTGTTCTCCCACATCCTCCCCCTCTTTTTGTTCCTTTGGTAATCAGTGCTACCTCAGAAAATGAGTGATAAAATGAGTAAAGCAGGCAAGGAGAGATGAGAGGATGATTCAACAGACGTGTTTTAATTAATAAAGTTGGGCTTTCACAGCCTAAAGTGATGATTGTATCACTGGCTCATTCTTTGATGTGTAACTGAGTGTCTGGGTTCTTCTTTGGCCTAGAGCTCTCCACTGCTCACGCTCAGTTCCTCTCTTTCATCTCGCCTACACCGTTCCACAACTACGGGGGCCTTCTTCCCATACACGCACATCCTCTGAGCACACACACAAAAAGGCCTCCAGCTCAGGTTAGAGTTGTCTTCTGGCTGGGAAAAAAAAAAAAGGTGCAAGCCAGACTAACAGCATCGCACCGTTTTGTTCTGCATTACGGTGTTACTCGATTTCATTTCATCTGTATTCCCGGATTGGAGTTAATGCTCATCATTTGACATAACACTCTTCAACGGAAAAATACCAGGGTTTTGAAAAAGTGGACAGCGTTATAGCAAAAATGTCCAATACACTTTGTGATTTTAACCATTTATGCATTTCTTCAAGCTATTTCAACTTCTAGTTAAAACACATTTTGTCATTCTTAGTTTAACTACTGATTTAACTTCTCTGCTGTTTCTTCAGATCTTACAGGTGTCTCATTATGCCTAAAGATATTTTTAATCATAATAGTTTTTAAATTTTGTTTTTTCAAACCATTTTACTCATTAGTTTCAAAACTCTAATTGCTGTTAGAGAATCTCTGGTTCACAGCTCAAATAGGCTTAAAAGAAAAAAGAGAGAGATATGAATAATACACATGCACTGACTTTATTTGTATATATAATGCTGTAAATATTTAACAATATATAATGATTTCATAACTCAATGGTTTTTCTAAATTTGTGTTATGTATTTTTAAAAATCTGATTTTTACCACTAAATTCCCCGAAAATCTGTAAACTTTCGTCAAACATCAAAACTAACTAATCAACTTACATCCACCAGTAGATGATGATGAATTTGATGTTTGTTTATCTCATCTAAACACACCTGGCTTTGTACATGACCAAGACTCAGTTACTTATAGCGTAAGAGACTACAGGGTGCTGCGGTGAAACAAGCCCTCAGCATGAATTCTAACAGAACATCATCTCTAGTAAGTAATTCCAACATCTGGTTCAAGAGGTCGCTCCTCACTCTTCTCCTCACTCAAGTGGCTGTTGTTTTTCATTTTGAGAAGAATAGAGATGAAGACAAACACAAGCTGACATGGAGCAAAACACTCGACCTTTTGACCCAGACCCACAAATGCAGCCCAGCATGCCTCTGAACCGCTAATTGAAACAAGCCTCCCTGTTGCTGGGAAGTGCAAGTGTCTGGGCGTGTGTGTCCGTGGCTACACATAGCATTAGGATGCTACAGCTTACCCATGCTGTCCATTGTCAGAGATGTCCACTGCGTAACTTGGGGCAACCATGGAGGCTACATTACCATATAAATTACATCCATGTTGTTGCTGCTGTGGATTGATGGTATTGTTATGGATTCTATGCATTGGACCCTCATTGAAAACAATCAGAATAAATAACCTCCTTCTTCCACATAAATGCAGACACACTCACAGAAGCGTGGACGCGCACACTTGCTATGAACTTCACGCACACATACGCACGAATGCGAATGCGGAAACATGCAAATCCTCAACCCCAGGTGCAGAGACACAGAAACTCATCCTATCAGCCTTCCATTACCTCTGAACATGCTCTGTAATGGCTGAAAAGCAAAAATCTGCCAAGGTGAAAATGTCTGTGTGTGTGTTTGTGTGTCTGTCTGTGAGAGAGAGAGAGAGAGAGACTAACTTGCAAAACCTGTAACAATACATACGCTTTCTGCCGCTGCTGTGTTCAGTCAGCTCCAGAAAAAAAAATGCAATTTTGAACGCTGGCACAGAAAACAAAATAAAGTCAAAATAAATCAGCGCCAAACTAATAATATTTACTATAAGCTGTAAATGCAGTAAGGCGAATTCTACAAATAGACATAATTTCTTGCTGGAGCCACACAATTATTTCCAAACTGATTATTCAAACTATTAAACACTATGACAGCAATTGTACAAAGCTGAACAATCTTTGAATACATTTAAAGGCCAGAGAAAAAGCATTTTGCTTAATTAAAATACGTGTTTCCACATAGATTGTGTGATACCAGCTTTGGGGGTCGTGCTCTTTGATGACTGGAGATAGCACTCGGTCTCGACACTTAGTGAAGACACTAACAAAACAAGAGAAACCTTTTTGTACCTTTTGGAAACACCTTGTTAGATTTGTATTGTATCTGGAAGACCAATATCTGTGTGTGTGTTATCTTGACTGCAGGGAGCTTTTAGATGTTGCACTGCAGAAAACAGCAGGGTGAGATGCTGGAAAGAGCTTTTTTCCTCCAGTCTCCCGTACCGCTGAAGCACTCGCAGAAAGTTCAGAGACATGAGCGCAAATAGTGAGCTAGAGATAACATGTCGTGGACATGAATTGTGAAAGGATTACAGTTCCTCAGCATCGGTTGTTTTCCACATTTTCACCTGCTTGTTGTGTAAAGAAGATAAGCCTTTAAAGTTAAATTTAAGTTTATAACCAGCTTTGATTAAAGCTGTAATTAATGTTTACTTTAAGATTAAGGCAAGCAGCCAAAGTGTTCTGATAAAGATCAAGGTAAGGATTTGGAAAGAAAGCAGGAAGCTTTGCCAGAAATAAAAACTTAATTCTCTCTTCAAAACATCTTTATTAATTAGCACTTACATAGGACTCATCGGAGCTTAAATGAAATGTTTGCACCTATGACACCCAAAATTTCCAGTCTGATAGTTCCAACTACTGCCTGGATATAATCATGTCCCAAGCACACAGACAATAGAAAACACCCTTATTATCATTTGTAAAGGACAAAAACTGTATTTGCATTTTAAGATAAAGTAGGTCTCACTGCATGAAACTGTACATTACCCATAAGTCTGTTGACATCTGATTGAATGACAGCTATCAAGAATCTAATGCATACAGAATTGCTGTGTCAGAAAACACACACACAAGGACACAGAAATGAACACAGGACTACGCAGAGTAAATGTGTTCACTTTCATATTCAGACATGCACAGGTGTCTACACAAATACCCCTTTTCTACACCTTTCGACGTACAGTAGCAGGGCTCCACCGAACCAACCAGCAATAACTGCGGTTGCTATGACAATCTGGTTCTGTAAAAAGCAGCAAAACAGCCCGAAAAACAAAGAGAAAAAAATTAAAGAAAAAGAATTCAGGGAGAAGAGCCCTGGGAGAACGAGGAGACGGTAAGAAATCCGGATTTGTTTTGTGCACGAATCTGCCAGTTTTGCGACCTTGTGCAGTCAGAGATAGTACGTTGTGTTATAATCGCATGAATAAACTCACTTTGAATGAAGTCTTTTTTTTATTTTTGGTGTGTGTGTGTGTGTGTGTGTGTGTGTGTGTGTGGTGTTACATTATGTGAAGTGTGCACGCGTGAGAAACAGTGAGCTCGTGAGGCTGAGTCAGCAGAGCTTTCACCGACGATTAGCAGATACATGCGCGCGCACTCGCAAACAGACAGCCTCTGCTATCATCTACAATGGGATCAGCCAAAAGATGGGTAATGTATTTAGAGGCAGTGGATGATGACTGTACTGTGGCCTGTTGCTGAGAGAAACCTCTCCTCTCTTTGATGTTCTGCTGCCTCTATTTATAGCAACAGCCCAAAAAAGGACTGAGCTAAAAAACACAGTAAGCCACATTATATTCCCTCTAACTTGCTTACTGTTAAGCTCTGTTCTCTCTCTCTCTCTCTCTCTCTCAGGGTGAATAGCCTCAGAGTTTCCACACTCCAGGCCGAATTCACCGAGCCCTTTTTGCGCCTTAGAGATGAGAGTGCTATTTATCAAAGCGGTGTGAACACGCTGTCATCAGATGTACACCTTCTGCGACTCTCGCTTTCATGACTCACGCATGTTTGACAGAGGCTCACACACAAACAATAGGAGGAGACACAATAACTTGCTGTTGATTCCACTAGACTCACAAAGGTTCTTTCAATCCGTGAGGGCCATTGTTGCGGGTGTAATTTTCACCTTTAAACAAACCTAAGCTGTGGCAAACAAAAGAAAAGTTAATCAACCTGTATTTTTCGCAAGTTTCAATGACAACAAAGTGAGAGGGCACCACAGATAATTGTGCACGAGCTGCAGTGGGTTGATTTAGGGACAAAAAAGGAGAGAAACAGCTGAGGATAAATGAGGACAGCATCTTTTATAATGTCAAATAAATGAACAAGTGTTGTTAATTTGGGCGATTTGTCTCTTTTGCTTCTTTTGTGCAATCTTTATTATAACTCTGTATGTTGTTTTCCTCAGAAGCAGGTTTTAATTACTTTAACAACCTTACTTTCACAAACCTTTCTATAAACAGGTTATTATCACTACAGTCTTTCTCATAATAGACATCCAATTTCATTTCCTTTTTAGTTTAATTGTGAGTATAGTTCAACTTATTTCTTGCATCTCAGACAAATCCTGCTGCTGAACTGCACATTTCGCGCTTCTTGGCCAGTTGCAGAATGTGCTTAGGATGCGGCCCTAGTCACTGATTGCATTATTAGCTGCTTTATTAAATCAGATGTTAATTACATGCAGATTGCAAGCTCAAACAGAATGGAAGGTGCGGCATAAACGTGTGCCGCACTTTTCACGGATGCAACATAAATCGGGTCCATTATCTCCTGGCCTCCTTTTCATGAAAGTGTGTTTGTGTGTGTGTGTGTTTGTGAGTGTGCAGAGGAGACTGATAGGAGGCGATGTGAGATTACCATGCATGTCTAGGCGCTTTGAAGGAGCTTCTACTTTGGTCATGGATGGTCTCTGAGGGGATGTGTATGTGTGTGTGTTTGTATGTGTGTGTGTGTGTGACGGGGATAGGTTGAGTCATTTCTTCACTGCAAGAACACGCAATCGTCATACAACCTTACAATTAGCACACCTTGCATCAGCTGACATCAGCTGACTCAGAGGAATATGAAAGTCCCCGTGCTGATGGACTTCACATGCAGCAGCGCATCTAGGTGTACGCCTGAGTGTGTATTTCGGAGTGCTTGTTTGTGTGCCCGTTTTGCACAAACACTCTCTTGCAAACGTGATGCAACTCTCCAAAGGCACAACCTGCAAACCTATTCAGCTCATAAACAGTTGTGCCCAGCCAAGCAGAGGCAAAAGACTCTGCTTGGCTCCAGTGTGCAGCCTCTTCACTAGGCTCTGGAGGAGACAGACAGCCCAGTCAAATGTTCAACATTAGGCTATTAGTCTCAGCCACTCACTATGAACTACAGACCTTGGAGACAAATAATAAATGCTAATCTTTGTGGGACGAAGCCAAGTCAGTCAGTTTAAGCTGAGAGCGTTGAATGAGATTTTTAATTACTGCATGACCTGGGGTATATTAGCGCATATTAATGAGGATCATTAACCTAGAGGTAACTAATACCCCTCCTCCTTAAATACAACTGATAGCACCTCTGCTGTCTGACACTAAAGTATCAGTGTGTGCATGTGCATGTGTCATGTATTTAAAAAAAAAAAAAGAAGTTTCGCATCAGCTTATTAAAACCATTGTAATAATCTGGATGCCCTTGTTCAAAAATAAATAACTAGAGTCAATATTCTTTTACAGCTGAAAACCTGAACTCTGAGCTAAAAAACACCTGGTGTTGAATACACAACCTTGGTTTGCAACATACTGTATGTTTTCGTGCCTATTTGTTGCAGATGAAGGAAGACACGGTGGAAGAAAACATTTCCATCTTTTATGCTGCCTCACATAAAAAAGTCATACTCAGTGGGCAGCAAGTACTTACAGTACAGAGCATAATGAAAGATGAGTAGAAGGAAAGAACAATTTCAATTGACATATGCAAAGGTCAAGGTAATTTCTATGGATAAGGAAGAGGACAAACAGAAAAAACTGAGAAAGTTTCTGCTTGACTCTTTTGAACTGAAAGAGGTTGAGGTGGAACAGCTGAAGGCCCATTTTCCACCTCCTGCAGTGTAAATGCCAGGGACGATATTGACGTCATCGTTCCTGTAATGCCCCCCCCCACCCCCTGTCTCTTTCTCCAACCACGTGTGTCAGCTTGAGTCTTGTAGTGTCATCAGGCTGCAGTCTCAGTGGTACAGAGGCAGACGCTTTTATCTCATAAGAGGGCGGACCAGCCATATTTGGCTTGTAACATTTGCTAAGAACACACACACACACACACACACACACACACACACACACACACACACACACACACACACATTCACAAACTCATTCACGCACAGATGCCTGTGTAAAGATACACTCTTCTTTATCTCTTCCTGTGTCCATTTTTCTCCACTCTCCTGTCTCAGCAGTTTATCCTTTCATCTTTACATAACTGTGCGGTCCCTTGGTGACCTGCACTAAAAGTAGTTGTTTTACAGGATATCGCACGCAACACCGTTAATCCGCAGTGCAGGGACCCATTCACCTGAGCCTTGTATCCCACTCGAACTATATCTCATATCTCTTCCTATGTCAATACTCTCACTGGAATAAAAATATCAATAAGATAATGAGCACAGAGCGATTGTAAAGGGATTCTGTTGCACTGGTAAACACATAGGGCTTATACGCGAAATATAGGGCAACACAGCAGAGGGAACAGAGCCTCCTTTGTGAAGTGAATCCAAAGAAAGAACGAGGGCCATGTTGTTGAGAGTTCTGGTTGGTTAGATGCACAATGGAGGCAATCACTTGAGCAGTGCGCTATTCTGTCTGGTGCTGGTATGGAATAATGGAGCATAATACTGCACTCAGATCGCCATTTACATTATATAATCTCATGGTAAGTGCAGTATGGCTGAATGCACCATATACTGTTTGAACCGCGTTTGAATTCAGTCTGCGGCAAGTGGGGCTCTAGTACACTTTATGTAAATTGTGTGTCTGAATGTGTGCACCTGCCAGCGCGTGTGTGTATGCATCTTCCTGCAGCACACCGTGCATTAATTGCCATTCCCAGCGGTCGTCAAGAGAGCGGAAGACTCCTGTGGGATATCTGCACCTTCATTAGACTCCACTGATCATCACGTTGCAGCACCAAGAGAGGGCCTGTTCTCCTCTTTCATCACTCTTTCTTTGCTCCACTACTCCCAAGCCTCTCTTCCATTCTGAGACCCCCCCCACCCCCACCCTCCAACCACCACCGCCCCACCACAGGAAATGGGTAAAAAAGTTGTCGACTAGTTGGACTTGAACACAGCTGCTCCAAGCTTGCCCCTAAACCCCTGTTCCATGGTGTATCCCGCTCCCTCGGTTTGTAATGGTTTATGATTTCACTGCCTCTGCTCTCATCCTTCAACATTTCTGTCACTTTACCCCCCTCCCCCGCATCACCCCTTTCCACTTCCCCTATGCCCTCATCTTGCACATTCTTTTGCATTTTCATTCCCATCAGTCTTCCTTTCGTCATTATCTCTCAGTTAATATTTCTCACAGTCTCAATCCCCAGCGCAAGTGGTTCTTACCCCAGGGGGTAGGTTTGCTAGCACTCAACAGACCCCTACAGACATGTATGCCATGCCCACCACCTCCCTCCTCTCTCCCTCTACTCCTCCAACTCATCCCTCCTCTCCTCTCTTTCTCTCCCCTCCTTTCTCCGCAGTGGATGAGAGATGCCAGCTGGAGGAAACAGAGAGAAATGGGCCCAATTACAGCATTGGGAACTGAAAGTTGGCTAATTAACTCTAATTCGCTAACAAACTGCTTTTTCACCAAGAATCATCTCTCTCTGTCACATGGCACACACATGCATGAGAATCTGCATTTACATTCACTGCCAATTTAAAAAAATAAAAATAAATGCACGGACACACATCCACACAACTGCAGGTACACATGCTCACAAAAACATACCTTCACTCTCTACCAATCTACACACACGTACACACACACGCCCACACAGATGCACACGGACCCACTTGCTCAGCTGTATTTACCGCAAGGGCAATATGTTGATTACGTTAGAGAGGCTGATTATTGCACAGTGACAGTAAAGGAAACAAATGTCTTTCATAGGCAGGCATCTATCTCAGTGAGAGGGCTTCTAGCTATAGACTATAGCAGCAAATGACTGCGCTGTACCCAGCAATGACAGACAAAAGAAAGAGGGCAGGAAGAGGAGGAAAGGAGAATAAAGAAAAAGAAAGAGAGTGATTACACAAATGAGGTTCAGGGAGAACAAAAAAGTTAAAGGAGCACCAGATGGAGAAGAGAAAACAGATGAATAAAGATAAAAAAAAGAAAAAGTGGATGGATGGAGGGAGCAGAGGAGATGGATAAGAAACAATTCTGTGAGTTTTGTACTGAAGCTGTGAAACACTTTTCCTCTACATCGGGATAATGGTGGTTAGAGGCAAGAACAATAGGCTTATCTAGAGCAAAGATGCTATCTGGGGTGAGACACGCATACACACACACACACACACGCTTTCAGATTGTAGGATGTTTCATTACTTGTGTGTTACAGACTGTATGGGGAATTTTAGTGTAGGCAGCACTTGGAACAATAAGCTTGTCAGTGTTGAGTTATCAGAACAGGTGTCCAGTGGGCACAGCTCCTCTGAAATGACAATGTGATCCTGTACACACACACACGCACACACACACACACACACACACGCACACACACGCACACACCTATATATACAGTCTTTTCTTTTTGCTAAATTGTCCTGATGATATGATAATGTCCATCTTACGTGTGTGACACACACACACGCCCACACACACATAGCACCTGACCACAGAGCAGATGGTTTTAAATGGGAAAAAAGCCACTTCTCACTTCTCACTACACCTTTCACTTGCACCCCTTCTGCTTTTCTCTCTCTCCCTCACTTCTTCCTGTCTTACCAACTCTCACTCTTTTCTCTTCCAAATAAATTTCCCACTCCCAGCCTTCTTCTCCACCTTTCACACCGATTCTCCCGCGATGAGAATCATAGTTACTCCTCTTCGTCTCTCGCTCTGTTTCCCTGACCCACCTCTTTTTCATCTTCAACTTGCTCCATCTCTGTCCTTCTCTCACACCTCATTAGTGATGCTAATACTCCAAGTAATAGAGGACACCACTCACAGTGTGTGTGTGTGTGTGTGTCCGCGTGACCACACACCCTGGAATGGAGTGTGTCTGGGAAGGGGAGATGAGTTTCCTTCTCTGATCCCATTTCTCCGTTTGAGCCCTGCTCTCCTTCTCGCCAGGAGAAAATCCAATGGAAATGCAATCACAATCAGTTAGGGTCCAGACGAGGACGGACACACACACACATACGCAAGCACAAACATACACTCCATTCCACTACCGCAAGGGAGCCATGCAGAAAATTGTTTTGGACATGGTGATGAGGAGAGGGGGGTTTGGGGTGTGGTGAGGGGGGACTTTTTAATTTACATTTTTAATGTAAAATATCATTCAAAGTGGGAAAGTTAGGCATCTCATTATACTGCTTCTTTATTACACACAGGGCACATCAGTCTCCGGGTACTGTGTCCTGAAAAATATGCACACTTGTGCGCATAAACACACATGTGAACAACCTGCTGAGCCCTCCAGCCGTAATCACCAAGTTAGAAATGGGTCTCTTCCTCAGACACCATAAATCTGGAAAGGAATAATCTCCCCTGTCCTCCAGATATAATCAATCACCAATAATCTACATACTTTGGATTTTCCCCGCTCTACTCACAGCCATTGAGGAGGGGTCACTTTGCGGGAAAACTTTGTAGGAAAACTATGAAGTCGTCAAGTGAGATGGCGATAATGTAAGCTGCACGATTATAGATGTGGAGGGACTGCATTCCTGCATTGCTCACGTTATCTCAAGTGCTCATATCTAAATGACAAAACAGACTTATTTTACAAGACAAAAAAAGATTCATATGAGTAAGTTCTAATCTGCAGTACGTGAATAAAACTGCTCGATAAGGACTACAGCAGTGTCGTGGACATGGTTAAAATGTGGTTTACAGTATTGGTATTCCATATCAAAACTTTTTATGCCCTCCCCTATGGTTTCTCTATTTTAGCTCTGCATGACTACATGTTGTTAGTCAGAAAAATCTAACCATAGATTATAGATTATAGAACTGTGTTGAACGGTTTTGCAACACTGTCCTTTTTGTGGTAAAGACATCGTTGGCGCTTTCATACTTTTAAACCTCTTAAACCTTTCCAGTTCAACTTTGAAGCAGCAGTAATTTGCTTTTCGGCCGCCTAAGAAGCAGAACTCCACGAAGAGATTTTGACATATGGAGGCTGTTAGGTTCAGAGGCAGCAGCCACAGAACAGCATTAGCATTCATCTGGAGTCATGTTTCGGGCAACTTAATGAATGTTAGCCCAATATCCACTCTTCTTTAGCTTCAAAATATCTGGATTTTTATCTGCTAATTGTTCCTCAGTGTTTACCTGCCAATCACTAACTAATCAATTGTTGGAGGATGAGCAGGCAGCAGAGCTTCTGTGGATGTAAGTAGTGTTGATAAAGTAGTAGACTGAACCAAAACATTAAACATGTGACCAGGGAAAAAAAAAAAAAAAACCCAAATGTTAAATACCCTGTAGCTGATGGAAAATACACTGCTGAATGATTATTTTCTGCTGATATTCACTATCAACTATCTTCTTAAAATCACGCACACTGTCATTTTATGGTTCAAGATTTTCAGTAGTGCAGCTTTAAATATGAGCCTTCCATCAGTTCTGTGAATGTGGCACGGCTGACTTAATGAATTTTGAACTGCATTATGTTTTCAATATTATTTTGTAGTCACGGCAAAATAATGGAGCAACAATTGAATTGCTTTTCATCTGATGGGAAGCTGAATTCCAGGAAAGGAAAAACTTTGCTCTCATGTTGATTCTCTCTGCATATTCAATGCTGATTTCCACAACAGCACAAATACAATAAATGGTTCTCACTAGTAAACTCCTGGTTTTCCCAATAAAATCAGACATTTCCTGCCGTCAGCGTTGTCCCTCATCCGAGGTCACAGCAAGTGATGTCATGCCAAAATGAGACTGTGTGGCCCTTAGAGGCCCCTGGGGCTCCTTGTGGCCTGCCCATGTCATAAGCGATCAGTGTCAGGCCATCAGTCAGACATATGGGTTGCTGTGGGGATCAACCACCTGCAGGAACACCACTGGTGATGCCTCTAATGGCTTTTGAATATATGTGAAACCATCTGCACTCTGCGCCGCACCATCAGGGCGACTCGTGGATTGTTTTTCTGTCGTGCGTGTATGTCTGTGCGTACATTATCAACATCTGCGTATGTTTGTGTGGACTAAGAGGACATCTGCACATGTCAGCAGTGATTTAAATGTTCTCTAAACAGGAGTGAGAGTTGACACACAGTTAATAAACCGTCCATCTGACGACTGAAATCGATTGACGCCAATTTGTGTAAACAACATTATGTGTCTATTTGAAACTTAAACCCCAACTTGCACTAATTCAAATTCAAAACCTGCTTCCTTATAATACTGAATGGCAATTTTAAGTCAGCCAGATTAGTGTCAGGGCTCTGATAATCATCCAGCAAAGACCTCCTCGTCAAAAGGTGTAGTTTCACAAAGTAATGCAAACACACGGTTGGAAAGTGAACCCGACACTGCCCTAACTCTCCTTCCTCCTTTATTCTCTCTCCTTTCATGCTGTTTTTTGTCCTCTACAAGTCTCCTGCAGTTCTTAAGGGCTGAGACGGCACTGTGGGAGTCTGATCACTACTGAGTCCACACACACGCGCACAAACACACTGTGAGTTTCCTTTGTGATGCAGAAAAAAAATGCACCTTTAGAAGTGTGTCTGTCAAAATGAAATTGCTGGCTGCATTACAAGTCTTTGAAGGTATTGAAAACTCATTTTTGCAATCACCCTGCGGGCAGGTAGAGAGACGTCTGTGTGAGTGTGTAGTTAGATAATTTCCACCAGGTGGGTTAGGCAATATTATCTGTTCTTTTAGTCAGTTTACAGCTGATTATTATTGTCTTAGCGACAGTTTGTTGCTGCGCTTGTTGTTGCTCCTCAGCCATGCACCCACCCACGACATCTCCGCCTGGATAATCCTTACCTCTTTCTTCCCTCCGAACTCCGAGCAAAGTCATTTCTCTCGGAGACCCCCCACCGGGGAGAAACAAACTTTCAAAGCCAGCCAAACAATGAGTCACACATACACACATTCCTCTGTGAAAAGACACTCCCGCAGAGAAACATCAAGAAGCACAGAACGAACATAATGGCTTTCTGATAATTATTCATAAAGGTGACTTTAGTGTGAGTGCCACTAAGTGCTCAAGCTCACCAGCATGGAAGGAGCCTGGAGACAGTCACAACACAGGCAGATGACCAACATTATAGCCAGTTTGAAGCAGACGGACGCACACACCCCTATACACACACACACACACGCACACACACACGCAAGGGCTATCAGCTGAGGCACACACATATCTGTGTCACATCCGTGACTCTGCCTCATCATAACGTTTCAATTAGCCGCGGAGGACAGTCTGGCCACACACTGACTGCCATGCCTCCCATCTGGGATTACTGCAGTCAAACGGGCAGGCGGCTGGACGGACAGAATGGCGGACAGGCTTATGGCCCTCCACGCTGATTAATTCTGAGAGAGGAAGCGGGTGGGGTGAAATCAGAACAGTGATGGGAATAATCAGGAAAGGTATTGAGCTGTACTTTTCTCAGAATTACAATATGGTCACTGAGAGCATATGGTTGTTCTCTATTTCAGCTCTCTATTCCTCCAGCTCCGCTGTTATATAAGTCTCGCTCGTTTCTTTGAAAACACTCTTCACCCATTCTGTTCTGTATTCTGCATGAGCCCACTTTTGTTTGCAGCTGCCGGGACATAAGCAGCACCCTTACACCGCTGCAGCAACATCTACAACAACAACAACAACAAGCGTCCCAAAGGACTGGGGAGGGAAGGGGGGCTGCGTCGCCCCTCCATGATCTCTCCCTTGAGAAACAGCCGTCTAACTCTCCCCCCTCCATCACTTCTATGAAGCTCTGGTTTCCAGAGTGAAGCTTTATCGTTCCCGTACGGAAGTCGTTACTGAATGATTGCGGTGAAAAAAATTTAAAAAAAGATCAATAAAAAAAAAAACGGGCAAGGACAAACTAGATTTCTCCTTCTCTCTTTCTCCTCCCCTTTCTGTCCAGACCCCTCCGCATCTCTCTCTCATCTTCCCTCCATCTCTTTCTCTCCATCACCCTCTCTCTGGTGAAGGATAGTAATCCCATTAGGATCAATATTCCAGGCGAGTGAGCATCCTTTCACTGCAGCAATTACAAACCTTTAGAGACATAAAGGAGAGCATTTCTTCACAGCTTAGACCATCAATCAACTATTTAGCTTCAGAGGCAAAGGATGTGTGAGTATGTGTATCTGCACGCACGTGCTTCTGAACCCTGCAGTATTATTCCGTCTGCGTTACTGAAGTGACTGTTGGGATTTTCGTCTTATGGATCCTATTATGAGTGTATGAATACATGAGAGAGCTTCTTAATGCACACTTCCCATCTGGCGGCGCAACAAGGCCCTATCATCTCCCCTGTGAATGCATGTATTAGCATTGTCCACAGAGGGATTTCATAGACAGCTAAACTTGAGGTGTTTAGCCAGGGGTTAATATTTCATGCCTTTACCTTAACCCCCCCACCCCACCTGTTCTCTACTTCCAGTGTGTGCACCAAATCCATGTTAGTTGCCTCCGCAGCATCACTTCATTGCTATGTTAGTGTGCCAAACACACTGTATCATAATTTAACAATCTTTGAACTAGGCTCCTTGACAGCTGTGGAGCCTTCCTATGATTGTACTACTACTAAAAAAAAAAAAAAGGTTTCTCGCTAACATAAACACCACTGCTTGACTCGCTCTCTTCCTCTGAATAATTTCTTGCTCTCTCTCTCTCTCTATCTCTCTCTCTCTACTTTTCTCTGTCTCTAATGAGGTGGCGTGACTGACAGGAATGGTGAGGGCATTTCACTTCCCATCTTGTCAGCTCTGCGGCCACTTGTGCCCCTCAATGTCACAGGGCTCCTCTGTGCCCGGAGGCCCTCAGCTTCCATCTCTTTAACTGCTCCACAACCCCCATCTGGCACGTCTCGCCCTGAGACAGAGGAAGCTTCGGTTGGGTCACATCTGAAGCCAGCCTTGCTAGCAGCCTTTGGTGCTTACTATAGCTACGATAATGCAAAGAGAACGGGAACGCACTTCATCAAAGAGCTTCGTATATATTTCCTGCATTGAAAACTTAATTTGTGTCTGGGTTACAATTTGTTAGAGAGTATAACAATTTGATCATTTCTTTACTGCAGTGGAAAACAGAAAACGCTATGCTGCAGTTCCGATGCAGAACTGAGTGTTACAGTGGATCTTAAAACAACAAATACTAAATATTAAAGCTTACAAAAACACCCAGGAAATGACAGATCCAAATGGCTCGCTATTTTTATCGACGATTCAGAGCTGCATCATAGCCTGTGGCTCACACTGTCAAAATGATCGTTCTAATTCTTTGCCATGAAAAAATTCAATTAGACTATCATTAGACCAGGCTGATGATGAGGTTCTGTTTATCGTTAACTGCACATTATTCGATTCTTCATTTAACAGGCAGCGCCTCATTTACTGATGATCCATTTAACAAATGCTTTTCTAAAAGTTTCTTTTGGCTGAAAATGGGGAGTTTTTGAAAGTATTTGTCTACAGCGCTTCAGAGAAAATAAGGGAAATTTTTCATTTCTCTTTGTTTGACACGTGCTATCGGCTTTATGTTGAGCAATGACAAGTTCCCTTTCCTGCCAATTCCGCTCAGAAATTCAAGCATATGACTACGTGTGAAAAACAAAGGGAGTGGCAGGGGGTTTGCTGTGAAAAAAAAAGGAAATGGAGACGAAAGCGTGTATGCATGTATGGAAGAGTCGTAGAGAAAACAGCAGAAGGGGCTTGATGGCACTTGTGGTAGTGGATTAACTGTTACATCCCTAATAGAAAGTGGTGAGGGCTGTGTCTAAAGCCGAGCCCTCTTTCCATGAGAGATTTTTTTAACCAACAATAGAGCGGAGAACAGATTGACTCCTATAGGGCCAGCACTGTCTGTTCTGGTCCTTCTCATTTCTATAAATCTCCAAATTCCAACACTCCAAGAAAGGAATCTACTGTAGTCTGAGCCGCGTTCAGAAGCTCATGGGACAGAATTTGGCTTTGCACCCTTGTCCCTTGCTGGGGAAACTGCCAGATGCAACTACTGCACATCCCTTCCTTTGCTTTTCCATCACATTATCTCACTTCCAGAATGTGCATATTCCCATATGCCGTCACACAAATCCACACATGCACACTATGTATACCGATCACCCACTTGTTTCCTCTCAAAACCCTGGAGACAGCAAACATAGGCTAGCAAGGGAAAAGGGGATGAAAAGAGAGCGCTGGAAGAAACGGAGCATTGGAGGGAAAGTGGCAGGGTGCAGGACATCTTTCCACACAATC
Organism: Ctenopoma multispine; assembly: GCA_034779795.1. Lineage (NCBI taxonomy): Eukaryota > Metazoa > Chordata > Actinopteri > Anabantiformes > Anabantidae > Ctenopoma > Ctenopoma multispine. Next base: position 6,076,860 of record JAUYWH010000002.1, read on the forward strand.
AAACTGTGCATATTTTCATCTTTGCTCATAGACCAACTCCCACAGGACATCAGTATGCCAAACCAAAGGCCTGCTGCGTCTGTTTACTCTGCACTACAAGAGAGGAGGCTGAATCAAACTAATTTCAGTAAAGAGAAATTATATCTCCTTTGATACCACTGTGTATGAAGGCAAACTTCGCTTTCAAAACTGCCTCATTGAGCAGCTAAGCCCTGTTCCAATACCTTGGAGGAGCTGAACGACGGCTTTACAAATATCAACCAAATGCAGTTTTTCTAAAAACACACTGGTCAAATACAGCAGCAAACTGCAAAAAATGGTCACAGTTGAGCTCAATAATTGCGAGATGAGTTTCTTGATTATATCCAAACAATGTGAAAAATTGAATATACACAGCGGTAAGTCTTACGGAGAGCATCCTCACAGTCTTAGAGATGGCAGTAATGGTTATATGGCCTTGGATAAATTGTCCACCACTATGATATCAGAAAGATACCATCTACAATATCACATACACTGGAGCTTACAATACAAACAATGGCTTTAAAGTTTGTTTATCTCCCCACACACCTTCCCAATTATAATGTCAAGAGAATCGTGTCTGTGATTCAACAAACAATTTACCTTGGCGACAGGCCTGCAAGACATATTTAGAAGAAATAAATGCATGGAAATTCAAATGGAACTCGATAATATAAACACATTCAATGCTTTGTTTGTGTTCTTGCTATTTCTTCCTGCCCTTTGCTGCATGTTAAGTGTGTGCATGTGTGTATGTTGGTGAATAGATATGTGCTGACAGTCTGGCAGCCTCCATCAGAACCCCGCATCTCTGTCAGACCGCAGGCTGACTGAGTGATGAGGAGAAGAGCAGCAAAGTGGAAAATGAGAGGCGAGGAGCAAGAAGAAGAAGATAAGGAGGAGGTGTGAAAGAGGAGCAGGAAGGTAAGAGGGCAAACTGGACGAGAGGATTTGAGAAGGGTGAATTAAACTGGCATGAAAGGAGGATAAGGGACAAAAACATGTGGCTGTGATTGCGCTGCCAATGTGTTGACAGAGCAGGGATGGAGGAGGGAGGGAAACTTAGCCATCAAAGGATGCACGGAGGAAGGAAAAAGGAGAGTGGTGACTCACCTACAGAAGCAGCTAAAAAAGAAGTTGCTGTTTTAGTAGCTACCGTAGGTGTGTGTGTGTGTGCATGAACAGGAACTGGTGTAGGTGAGTGGCAGGGTGTAATAAGAAATGTGACCTATTGATTGGCTGTAGAAAGATGTCAGAGCTCAGCGAAGGGAACGGGTTGGCGGCGGAGAGGTGAGGTGGCAGCAATGTGGCACTGGGACAACAAAACTGGGAGAGAAAATGTCTTCCTTCCTCATCTACGCTTTGTATATTCATTTCATCTTCATTAACTTTAGCATCTAAGGCGCGAATTGACTCTGTGACAGATAAGATGTGATTATTATATGATTATGATGTGTGGTTAAGGTAACAGGGCCTGAGGGCTGTGCTGTGTGAGAGTGTTAAACAGAGGAGGAAGTGGGCTTCCCCAGATTGACAATCAAATTAAACGATTGTGTGGTGTGCTAGGAGCGGCTTCAGACCACCCCGGGAAACAACAAATACAGCAAATGCACATGTGCACAGTTGGATATGGAGAGACCTTGATGTGTGCTCAAAAAAGATGCACTACACTACAGAACATACAATTATAAACAGTTTGTATCTTTCTTTCCATCTTTATTCCTCCATGCTATCATACTGTATATAAAAGGTTCGAGTGGACCCCACAAGCACGCCAGAGAAGATGAAAGAGCATGAGTTGACCTTGCTGCTGTTGCTTGACTCTCAACATTGTTGAAAACAGCGATAGCAGCCAGACATGTATTCAACCTATAGCGCTCAGTCCCAGCTCTCTTCTGTAACGAGCTCCCTTCTCGTGGCCCGCCTTGTCAGTGTTTCTTCTGTTTGCAGGAGAAGAGATCAGAGGAGTAACTGCACAGGAAGCCTATAGACACACCAAACAATTCAAATGCCACGCAGGTGATTGATTAGCTGACCTGACCTGGACTCCTGCGTTCAATGAGATGGATCATGAAAGAGCATCAAAGCGAGGATGTTTGAGGGTGTGTGTGTGTGTGTGTCAGGTTCCTAATGCTGCTATAAAGGGCCGTTCATAGTTGATCAACTGCCAGGCTCTCGGTCAATTATTGATGAGGCTGTTTCATATTTAGAAGGTGAGAAGAGGTGAGGACGAGTCTAACTTTACTTTATCTATCTCTATCACTCTCATACAGCACTTCATCTTTTACTTTTCTTTGTTCTTTCTTTGCTTCATTGTCAATATCCTGAATTACAAACTCCTGCACTAAATTCCTACTTGTTACCTGCAAAATACGCTCGAACAAAGCTACTGAAAGACTATAGTTAAAAGCATTGATTTAATATTAGTATTAATAAAAATATAACAAAATTCTAACCTAAAAACTTCCTAGAATAAAAATAAACTACAAACCTCAAACCTTTACTTACATACAGTACTTGAGTAAATGTACGTAATTAGTTTCAAACAAAAATTGCGTTTGTACTACGAGACAGCAGTATCTGTGTCTATTTAAAAATATTCAAATTTGATGTCGTCAGTGTTATCCCAGCGTGGTACAAATTTACAAAAAAATATGAAATGATAGATACAAAGTTAGAAAAATGTGGGTCCCAGGTAGCCCGGGTGGAGACTAATGAAGAGATGCTATCAAGCTGTATGTAGAGACTAAAAGAATATCATTCTTTAAACATCTTTCTCTTGTAATCTGCCTTACTTTGTGCCATACTAAATCTCTACAGTGCCCCTTTTTTAATGTGTGTGAATGTTTTGCAGCTGATTTGTACATGCTTTGAAATGAGTAGCTGTTACACGGGAAAATCACCCTACAGATTTAACCGAGAATGTCATTTAAAGTCCTCCTGAAGTATCGCCATCCTCTGAACCATATGAGGCCACAGAGGCAGAATATGTTGGGTGTGAAAAGGAACAGATTTTATTTGCAGAGAGCAGAGTCGAGTGCATCCTTCATTGTTTTCTGTAAGCCTCATGTTTCACCACATATCCAACACAATGTGCATATTCTCTCTTATCTGCGTCTTCACTTTATGTCCCTCTCCGCCTTGTTCTTTCCAATATCTTCTTGGATGCAAGCATGCCGTGTCGACCAATTTATGCGGCGACACATGGTCCCATAGGGGTCCCATCTAGACAATCAAGGCTACCTGATGAGACCCTGGGGGAGATGAAAGGAGGGAGAGGTGAGGAAAGAAGGATGGAGGTAAAGCACATGCAGCAGTTGGAGGGGGAGGAAGATGGGAGTGGGAAACAGGCGCCGAAAAACAATGAGGCAAAATCAGAAGATAAACGAGGCGCTATTTCAGTGGCAGGATTTATGTACTGTCAACATTACCCTCGCTATTAGGGGGAATCCAATTACTATGTGCCTCTTCTCTCTTTTCTCTCTGGGAGGGAGGAAATAAGGGAGCAAAAGAGTGAAGGATGAAAAGAAAATGGATACATAGAGAAAGAGAGAGAACACCTCTGCATGATTTATCCAATTTCCAACACATATTTAGATATTAAGGAGAGGGAGCAGGGGAGGCAAGGCAGAATTGACTCAAAAACTGAGTGAAAGAGACAGGAAGAAGCGGGATGCACAATGGCGCAGTGTAAAGAAATAACATTACATAGAGTAAAAGGATGTGACTGAAAGCCTCTGTGCATGTGAGATATGGGGGGGGGGTGAAGGCGGGAGAAATAATGAAAGGGGAGATTTGGAAAGACAGAAGCTCCCTCTAGATTTAATTGCATGCACCTCCGTTTTTAAACGACTGATAAATAATACATGAAGGATGCTAAGACAATAATTATGAGCTGTTTTAGTGGAGAACAGTGGGATGAGGAGAGACAGACAACAGCGGAGGAGTGGAAGGCTCGGGTCAGCCAAGAAATTCTCCACGGAAAAATCTCTGGAGAGTGCACTGGGTCCAGGAGTGAAGGAATCACAATGCATTATCATGATATTATGGCGGCCTATGCAGAGCAAGTAAGTAGTGGGTAGTCTTAGTGAAGCATCGAGACACACACACACTGAGCAGCACACTTAAAAGAGCACACATACACACACAGTGGAGTTCTTTTCAATACACTGCCCTCAGGTTATAGCCCCAGCTGCTTTGGGCCCTTAGATTTTTGGCTTTTGTTTATGTGACCTCGCCTGCAGCACACAGACCCACCAAGGATCCTTGCATTTATAACACTCTGTCAATACCTCCCTAAAGTGTTTTCCACTTAAGTCCACTATTTTTCTCCTCTCGCTCCATCCATACATGACTTCTATCAGAAGATTTTTATGCAGCAACAATATACTATTCCCCAGTCTCCAGATAATCATTATAAATCTCTATTAAACCCCCACCTTCTGGATAGATGGGGAGTGTCAGCCCACATCTGGCACTCTCTGTGAGCGCGCGCGTGTGTGTAGATGTGTGTATTAGGGTTTCAGAATCTATAAATGAGAGGAGAGGAAATGAGAGAAATACAAATTGACAATGTGGCAAAAACAAAGGGATGACAGAAAATCAAACACCTCCTCTCCACACACCGACTGTCCACTTTTCAGCTGCGGTGGTGGTGGTGTGTGTGTGTGTGTGTGTTTTCGTGAGCCCTTTATCTAGATTCGCAGGACTCGTTCCAAAGCTGAACAGGAGCAGCCAGTGATCGCAGCGGTGCTGTTGTGCCCTTAAGCACAGCCACTTAACCCAGGCTAACTCACTCACTCAATACACTCAATACCCAGTCGGGCAAAAATGGAAAGCCTGCAATGGCATGTTGCTTAGCATAAAAGCTATAAAAAGACACAGAGCCTCGCTAATGCTGTGTCCACAGCCCTGTGTACTTGTCATATCTGCTATAGCCGATGGTGTGTGTGTTTGTGTGCGCATTTGTGTGTGTGTTTATGATCCTTAGTTGCTAGCTGGGGGCACAGCCACAACGGATGGCACCATCAGCTCTGAGGCAGATAGCGACTTAGCTCTAACTGCTTCCCTCTGCTTGCAAACTCTCTCTCTCTCTCAAACACACACGCACACACACACATTGAAAGGAAAGGTCAATTTCTTGCCACACCACTGGTCTGCCCAAGAAACCTGAATTGATTGATTTGACTCGATTCCACCGCAGGCTGAGTGAGAGAGAGAGAAGGAGAGAGAGTGAAGGCGGGAGAAAGAAAGAGAAGACAGACTGACAGCACAGATCAAGAGCGAGAAGCGAGGACAGCAGGCGAAGCGAGGGATGAGAGGCTGAGAGAAAGTCAAGAGGAAAAAAAAATTTTTTTTCTGTGAGTGTTTCATACTGTAAAAATCTAAAAGAGCAGCACCTGAAATTGTGTATTATGAGCCAACAATTCTGTCATTATCTATTATCATCACTGCCGCACACACACACACACACACACACACACACACACACACACACACACACACACACACACACACACACACACACACACCTTGGTGTGAATCTGGCATGGTAGAAGTGTGTGAGGAGAGGTGTGATTGGATCACTCTATTCTGGTCGTGGTGTCGCAGGGGGGAGATTTTGTGTGAACAGATGGTGTTTACCTAGTAGCAGGTTGGTTGGATCACCTAACCACCCCCCTCTGCCGACCATACCATTTTAGCAACGGCAACCGTATAATAAGCATATGCGGGATGTGCACACATAGACAGACAAGCACACACTGGTGGAAAAAAAAAAAAACAGACCTTCATACGTGCCACTCCTCTCATCTGAATGAGGGGTGATAACTCACCAAGCCGCTGTCAGGCAAAGGATAGAGATAAACGAGGGGTGACGAAATGAGAGAGAAAAGAGAGCAGCTAGAGAGGGAGCGGCAGAGATAGAAAGAATGAGAAGAAGAGAAGAGAATTGGGCCATTGGTGTTTTTTTTCTGGTCCGTTGTTATGTAGGTCACTTTTTCCTCTGACTTGGGAGTGGAGAATGTGTAAATCTGACATAATAAGGCATTTGGCCGGCAGTGACGCTTCTGAAGACATTCTGTCTTTCCTGCTTATTTTTTGCTGCAACATTGATTGATTGCTACCTAACCAGGTGATCTGAGGAGTTGAAATAAAGCAGAGCAGAGGGGGAAGATGGATCGAAGGAGGATGGCTGATTAGTTTTTTTGCCAGTGGGGAGGGAGCTGTGAGAAAAATGAAGGACATTTAAATGGAAATGGAAAGAGACACACACACACACACACACACACACACACACACACACACACACACACACACACACACACACACACACACACA